>JASVER010000051.1:6247803-6679803 GCA_030449065.1 Oceanodroma leucorhoa
TGGCCCGGCCGGGGTTCCCCGGGAATGCGACGGGCCCCAGCCCCCTGCCCGGGCCCCCCCTTACCTGCTCCGCGCCCGCCGCCCCGGCGGCCCCCCCGCCGCATCCCCGCCGCGCTAGGCTCGGGCTGCCGCCGCTCCGGCGGCCATGGCCCGGCCCGCCTCCGCCCGATCCGGCACGGCACGGTCCGGTAGGGCTCGGCTCGGCTCGGCTCGGCTCGGCTCAGGCTCGGCCCGGTCCGACGCTCCGCCGCTGCCGCCCGGCTCCGCCGCCGCTTGTTTTCCCATAAATACGGCAGGCGGAGTTACCGGCCGGGGCCGGGACCGGGAGCCACCCACCGGCGCCGCCCCCGGCCCCGGTCCCCATCACTGGTCCCCGGTTCCCGGTCCAGCTCCGCTCGGCCCCGGCCCCCATCCCCACCCCACGGCAGCATCCCCCGCCCAATGCGGGACCCCCCCGGGCAGGGTCTGGGGGACCCCCGGCACCCCCGTGCCCCTCTCCCGGTGCCATCCCTTGGCGGGGTCCCCCCGCACCCCGGGTGTGGGCACCTGCGGCACCCCCAGTGCCCGCGCACGAGGCACCGGCATCTCCCGGAGAGGTGCTGGGGGGTTCAGCCCCATGTCGTGCGCCTTAAGCCCACCGCCCCTGCAGGGAGTCGCGCCCTCGCGGGCACCTGCCCTCGTGCCGGCAGCCCCCCAGTGCCAGCAGCCCCCTGAGCCCATCCCCACCGCCACCACGTCCCGCCTGACCTTGGCACATCCATCACCGCGGCCCTGCCCGGCCGTGGCCAACTGGGCAGCGAAATCCCCCGATAAGCTCCTCCGTGGAGTGGCCTCCTTTTCCCAGAGGCGCCGGGGCTGCCTCTGCCTGCGGCAGCCGGAGCCCCGTGGGGGGATGCTCAGCGATGCAACGGGCAACGTGCCGAGGCGGGCAAAGGCAGCGTCTGTCAGCTCTCGGCACACAACGGAGCTCTGCCTCAGTTTCCCCATCTCCCACCTCCTTGAGCTAGCCTCCGCTGCCCACAGCCCCAAAAGCACCACTGGTGCAGCCGAGGGTCCCAGCACCTGTGGGTGCCCCGGCAAGGGCCCCTGGCACTGGGGACCCGCTGGGAGCTCACGTGGCTCCAAGCCTAGAGCCGAGGTCTGCCACCCTCTGCATGTCTCTGCACGGCAGGTGYGTGCCGGGATTTGCTTGATTTCAAAATCCTCTGTAGCCAAGACCCTTCCCTGCCTCCGCTGTGGCACCAGGAGCACCCTTCCGTGGTCTCTCGTGTCTGCACCGGGCGGAGGAGCGCCGGCGTGAGCGGGGGGGCTGCAGCATGCTGGYGTTGCCGTGGCTCTTGCAGGAATGMAGCCCGGGCTGATGCATTTTGCCCTGAAATGCCCCCTGTGGTCCCAGGGGTGCTGCGCCAGCAGCACGCACCCTGCCTGGGACCGGGCTGAGCCCCAGGAACTCGTTGCACAGATAAGCGGGGTGCAACAGCTGGGCGGGGGGAGCAGGGTCAGCTCGTCCCTGCTGCACAGACGGGGCCAAGCGGCCCCCGGCGCCCTGGGGCCACACTCAGCCAGGCCCCACCGTCCCCCCCCCAGTGCTTCCATTTTCCTCCCTGCAGGATGCAGTGCTCGGGCTGCCAGTTCGGCCGCTCCCGCTGCCCCCGGCTTCCTGCGTCCGAGGCCCCCGCGGCCCCCACCRTGCTGCTCCATCTGCTCCCCGCCTGCTGCCGGCCCGGCGCCAGCCAGAGCTGAGCACTGGCGAGGCTCGTGACGTGGTCACTGATGCACGCAGGAGTGTGGGTCAGGCCAGCTTGCTGCCCAGGGGGGTGCCAGGGCTCATCCCCCGCGGATGCAGTCACCCAAATGATGCAGGAGCCCAAATCCTATGGAATGCATGGAGTCCCAGCACGGAGGATGCTGCTGTCAGGCGGGCACAGAGATGCCTGCCCCGAGGGCTGCCCCCCCAGTGCCACCCTCTGTCCGTGCAGCTGTGGCCCTGGGTGACACCTGCATAGATCGAGGTCACCCACCTCGAGCTCTGCACTTTGGGGTGGTCATGGGGCCTCGGCTGCCCAAGGGCAGGGGACGAGCAGGCTGGACCATGCCCCCGAGCCCTATGGCGGGGGGCGGTGGGACCATCTGCTCCCCCCGTGCCACTGCTATTTTAGGCTGTCCAGTGCTGAGGGATCCAACCGGACCACGGGCATTTTTCCACGCCACCGGAGATGGCAGCGCCATGGTACGTGCTGAGGTCACTGGGGCTGTGGACACCTCCTCCTCCCCCTCTCCCTCTTCCTCCTCCTCCTCCTCCTCCCCCTCTTCCCGTCTTCCTCCTCCTTCTCATCCTCCAGGCAGGTGCAGCCTGAGGGAGAGAAGGGGAAGATCCCATAGGAGGAGGAGGGAGCCTTGGGCAGGAGTGGGGGGCTGCCCCCTGGCCTCATGCCTGCTGCCCGCAGGAGTGGCAGCCCCTCGGACAGAGGGGTCCCCTTTGGCACAGCCCCCCGGCAGCAGCCCCGTGTGAGCAGCAGGGCTCTGTGGGGAGGGACGGGACAGTCCCCTACCCCTGCGCAGAGGACGGTGGTGTTGGGTCCTCGCCATGGCTGTGCAGGTCCAGGCTTGTCCCCCGCTGAGCTGCCGGGGGGCCCCTGTCCTGCCGGCGGGGGACACGCGAGCGGCCAGAGGGACATCACAACCCGGGGCTCGTTCCCGCAGCCCTGCAGGGAAAACACCAGCCTGGCGCCTGTCCCCGGGCTGGAGCCGCTTCTGTCCCCGTGTCCAGGGTGCGTGGCCCAGGTGCCCTGCCATGGCTCGCTGGCAGGACCAGGATCAGCCAGGCTGGGCCGSTGCAGGGACAAACCCCCTCCTGTGCCGGGGTTTCTGCCTGCTCGGTGCTGGGTCCCTCCCAAGCCCAACGGGGAGCGGAGCCGAACTGTGCACTGCATCCCTGTGACTCAGTTTCCCCACCAGCAGCACGCTCCTGCCCCAGTCCCCGCTGATGGCGGCTGGGGAGAGGCCCGCCCTGTGCCGCGCAGGCGACGGTAGCCGTAGCTGCTCATGCTAATCATTCACCCACCGCCGGCACGTCGTGCGGTGCTGCTGCACGCCCCGGCTTTGCCGGGGAGGACGGGGGTGGGCAGCACAGGCTGGGGCTGAGGGCTTGGTTTGTGCATCTCCTCGTCACTGTACGCAGCGTGCCCCCGGTCACCGTGTCTGCGTGTGACAGACTCAGCTCTGCCGTGCCCCAGCCAAGGGGGAAACTGAGGCACGGAGGAACAAGATGCCTACAGGTTATACTGGGGGGGCTGTGGGGATGCTGGGCCCTTGGCCGGCCTCAAAGCAGGACAGACCTTGGCTTGGGGGAGATGTGGGGGCTCGCCAGGCCTCCACGAGGACCCGTCCACTGGGCYATGCAGAGAGCTGGGAACGCAGGGCCGGAGGATGATGCAGACAGGCAGCGCCTGTGGGTCCCCCCCATCCTCGAAGGCCACCCGTCCTGCCGTGGCTGCAATGGAGCGGCCTCCTTGCCGCCGTCCTGCCGGTCCTGGTGCCAGGGTCACCAAGAGCCCCACTCTGTCCCCAGCTCTCCCGCACATCACCACCGGTGCCTCCCTCCGACCAGCACGTCCCCGCGGGTGCCGGGGAGCGGCTGCGGGGTGAGCCGCAGAGCCAGCCCCAGCGCCGCACGGCAGGAAAATGGAAAACCCCAAAGGTTTCGGGGCTGGCCGGTTTCACCAGCTGCCTGCCCGGCCCCGAGCCCTGCTCTCTCCCCGTTCGCTCCCGAGATTCAACACCCACCTGGCTCAGGACACCCAATCTCCGGAGCACCAGCCCCCTGTGCCCCTTGGTGCAGCTCAGGGCAGGAAGGGGTCACCCAAAGTGGGGTGTCCTCACGCGTGCCCTGGGGACGCTGACCCCGGTGGGGGCCGACACGGCTGCAGAGGCCAGTCCCCAAACCCGCTGGGCCGAGGGCTCTCCTGGCTCCAGCCCTCCCGTCACACTGGGAGTGGGGACTCGCAGAGCCAGAGCAATGTGCAAGGGACAGGGGAGGCTGGTGGGGACCACGCGGACATGGGTGGAGGGGGACAGCTCTGGCCATGCCAGCACAGGGCAGTTTCAAAGCTAGAAAGACCTTTCTGGGCATTTGCAAATGCTGTATCACTCTGCCAGGGAGGCCAGAGCCTCACCAGGGACGCAGGTACAGGCAGGACGAGGCGGGCAGCGAGGGAAGGCCTCCAATAAAGGGGGCACTGGTGTGGTGGTGCCAGGGAACCTCGCACAGCCCACTCCGAGGGAGCAAAAGGAGCTGACTCCTCAGAGGAGCTCAGAAAGCAACCGGGAAAAAATAATTTGAAGGACGTTCAAGACAAAGAAACGATGTCCACCTCTGCCACGTGTGCTGGGCTAATTATTGAGATGGCGAGATGGCACATCCTCACCCAGCTGAATGTGCCTTGTGCTGAAGCTGCAAACCCGCTTGCTCATCCCGATGGATCGGGCAGCCAGGCCGGTGCCGGCCATGCTCTGGGACCTGCTCAGCAAGACACAACAGGCTGGCAGATGTCAAGCAGCAAGCGGGTCCCGAAAATGGGGAGACGGAGGCCAAGCTGCCCTCTCACAGGGTGCCCTTGCAAGCCCAGGGGACAGGGCAGGCTAATCCTGCCCCGTGGGTGCTCGGGGCTGTCCGGGGCAGTGGGYGTGTGATGTGGCAGATCCCCGCCGGCAGCTCAGGACCTGCTGCTGCCCGGCACGGAGGTTCCCACAGCAGTTTTGTTGGCGAGGGGCTGGGCGGCCCCGATGGCACAGCAGCGAGTTGAGAGGGAGGCGAGCAGCCCCTGTGCGGGCTGGGCAGCTCAGCACGGGGACCGCGATGGGAAGCGACAGCACGGCGCAGGCAGCCGCCAGCCTGTCCTCAGGGGCACCCGCGAGACGGAGCCCGGTGTCAGGGTGATTGCACCCGTGGGGTGATGGCTCGGTGAGAAATGGGGCCGGGGCACGACTCGAGTCGAGCACGAGCAGCTCTGGTGAGGCAGGTGAAGAGACGGCTTCTGGGTCTCGCTCGGCTTCTGAAACGCAGCAGGAACACCCGCAGGACCCCCGCGCACAGGCTATAGGGGCGGGTCGCGTTTCAGGATCCGTGCTGTGCCACCCGTGGCCTGCGATGCTGCGGGAAGGGGAGGCAGCAGGGCTGGCCAGGCCAGGCGGGCAGGGGGGGGCCGCCAGCCGCCCGGGCTCAGCGTGTTGCTGGGTCACTCCCCATGGGTGCTGCGACTACCGAAGCAGCGTTTACCAGGGTGAGAGCTCCAGCACTGGCCGAATGGCGTGGGGCACCCCAAAACAGGATGGGGTGGCTGTGGCAGCCACCTATGGCCACCCTATGGGAAATGGGGGTGAAGGGCACCCAGTGCCTCGCTGTGCCCCCAGGGGCCCTGGGGAGAGCCCATCTGGGGACCYACATGCAACATGGACGGCACCGGGAAGACGTCGAGGAGGATGCGCAATGCCCCACTCCCTCCCACGCTGCTGAATTTACAGCAGGGATTAATATTTGGCACCTTCCCTTCGCTCTGGGCTCATCATTCCCCTCGCCGCGTGGGCAGCCAAGGCGGGCGGTGTGCTGCAGCCCGTTGGGGAACAGAGCACCCACTACAGGGCCAGCGGAGCGGCTTTGGGGTGGCCAGAGCGGGGGTCCGGCAGCCTTCATGCCCCCTCCCCTGCCCACGGGAAAGGGTTGAGGTGGGGAGCAGCACAGGCAGGCCTGGGGAACAGGGCAGGACAGGGCAGGACAGGGCAGGACAGGGCAGGACAGGGCAGGACAGTGGCTGGCATGGGCAAGGGGAAGTCCTCTCCCCCACCCCACTGCACGCAGCACCACTGCAAACTGCTGCGAAATCCCACGTTTCCAAGGCAACGTGGGGATCCCACAGCTGAGAGCGAGGCAGAGCTGGGATGGGATGGGGTGGCAGGGGATGGGACGGGGTGCTCACTGCTGCCCTGCCTGCCCACTCGCTTGCCCCTTGCTGCTGCCCCTGGGCACCCCGCAGCTCCCGTCTCGGGGTGATGCTCTCATTTTCCCTGAGCGAGGAGCAGCCGAGCTGCCTGACGTCAGCGTGATGCCCGGACTGGGTGCAGGGGGGCTCTCCCCTCCTTCCAGCTTCTCTCCTCCTCTTTCCCTCTCCACACCTCCCTTCCCCCAGCTCTGAAACAAGGGAGAAGCCAGGCCCTGCTGCCCGCTTCAGGGGCTTGGGAGGGAGCTGGAGCCAGCCCCGCAGCCCCCCGGGGCCCCAACGGCTTTGGTGGCAGAACAGGGTGAGCGTGAAGTTTGTAAAGCAGCTGCTGGCTTTAGGGTCCCTGCCCGTAAAGAGGGTCATAAACCCCACATTCTTGTCTGCCTCCTTGGGAACGACGGGTCGGTCCCCAAAGGCTGACAGGCAATGAGTCCTGAGCCTGAGCACAGGGCATCCATCTGCTGACCCACAGCGGTGCCAGGGGCAAGAAGACGCCCGTTTGGGGTGCCCTCGCCCCCCACGRTGCCCACGAGGAGGGATCTCAGTGTTGCCCTGCCAGCGGGATGCCGCAGCAGCGCGTGGTGGGAGCTGTGCCTCGGCAGCCCAAGCGGAGCGGGCAGCACCAGCGCTGGGCAGCGCTGCCGGGCGTCACTCCAGCCTGCCCAGGCAGTGCCACACACCAGCACCAGCTGCCCGGGATGCCCCGAMGCCGTCAGCCCCCGCAGTGACGCACGAACCGACCTCCCCGGKGCTGGGCTGGTGAGTCCAACACTGGGCAGCGCTCGAGGCAGCGAGGCCAGGGTGGGAGCCCACCACCTCGTACCCTTTCAGGAGCCGTTTCCTGCCAGTGGCACAAGAAGGGGTGTTTCTCCTACCAGCTCTGGGGAAAAGCCTGCTCTTTTCCCAGCCTGCTGGCTCCTTCCCGCAGCCAGTCTGCAGACGCCAGCACGGTCTCCGTCTGCAGCTGCCACCCAGGCCCAACCTCAGGCACAGGCAGAACTCCCCGCGCCGACACTCGCTGCCCTGGAGCAGGGAGAGGCATGCGGAAGGGGGGAGACCGGCACCTCTCAGATGTCACCTGCCACCGGGAGACACAGCACCCCCCGTCCTCCTCCTCCTCCTCCTCCTCCCCTCATCTCACCTCTGCGGTGACGGTGACGGAAAGCCACACCACTGCTTCCCCTCCTTGCTGCCGCCGTAAGGCAGCGCCTGCTAACGATTTGGAGGTAACTAGGAGTTTTATGGGTTCTCAGGCTGGCTTGCTGCCCCACGGCAGCATCCTGCATACGGCTCCGAGCAGAGCACACGTGCACACAGATAACGCCTCCCGCTTTACCCTGTAATGCTGCGCTGGTTCCCACAGGCTGCTCCGCGCCTGAACCCGCAGCTTCAGCCGACTACGCCACATCTCACCTGACCGAGGCCTGCCGGAGCCTACGGGACCCACTGGGTTCAGCCACGACGGCTCTCTGAAGGTGCCYGGGGATTATTCCCCTTTGCTCAGCCACTTCCCTGCAAAGTGGTTGAAAGATGAAGACTGGATACTCACCRTGAGCTGCCCTAGGGCCAGGAACACGTGTGACATGCCCGAGATGCTGAAGGCTTGTTTTGGAGGCAAACCGGCAAGTTAAAAAGGCTCAACCACTTGCCCTGGTATCTTTAAGCAGCAGACTGAGCCAACACTGGATTAATTATATTATGCCATGACTGAGACTGTTGCTAGGTTACAGCAACCAGTCCCTAAGCCCATCCTACTGCGGGACTTCCCCAGAATCACACGTGCGAGCTCAGGGGCATCMCAGAAGGACAGGCAAGCACTACGGCCTCCCCAGGGTGCAGGACCCTCGGCCGCAGGGAAGCTGCAGGCAGCACACCCACCAGCCACCCGGCCCCAGCCCCCCCACCCGCCTGCGCGCTGGCCCTTCGGCTCTGCCGGGCCGTCCTGCGCCGGGGCCTGTCGCAGCCTGGGCCTCCTCCAAGAGCACCTGCAAGTTCCCACATTCATTTTGTGTCCTGCTAAAACCTGAGTTTCAATAACCTCTTCACGTTCACTGCTGGAGGGAAGGAAGCAAATTGCCACCCCGGGCCTTGGCAAGCCAGGGAAAAACTTGTTATGACCTTACGGGAGTAACAGAAATAGGGTGAAGCTGAATCCCTCCAAGGGCAGGATCATGAGGAATGATGAMGACCTGGTGCACGGGTGAGCCAGCTGCTAGCTGCAAGTCCCCAGCAGGACAGAGCTGTGAAAAAGGCCTGCYCCATCACAGGGTGCAGCAGGACACGTATCGTACGGGAGTCATTAAGTGCCAGCCCCGGCATGACCTCATCTGGACTGGCATGGCCACAGAAAGATGAACTCAAAGGGGAGCTGGTGCCAAGGACGGCTGGTAGCACAGCCGGGGGACAGCCTGCCCAGCAGAACAAGAGCAGAGCAGGGATATGAGCCCCGTCCACACAGGGCGAGGAGAGCAGTATTTAAAGAACAGCACTGGCAAAGGAACAAATAAGCATAAATTGGCTAGGAATAAATCTGGATGGCAATTATCAGACAGCTCCCAAGCCTCAAGGCAGACGACTGATGGACAGCTTTCTGCAGGGATGTGGGAAACTGAGCTGGTTTGGGGGTGGTGGGAGCTGCAAGGACTGGTCAGTCTGTCCTTGTGCTATTTTTCTGCCTGGTATTTTGACAAGGGGTGGAGGAAGCCATAGGTCGCTTGTCAAGAGACATCCTTTTGGCACAGGCTGTGCCATGCCGGGCTGGGGTACACGGCTCAGCAGCAGTGCTAAGGAGCTTGATTCTCTTGCAGGGATGAGTTTTGCGACAGCCACTAACACAGATTAACATGAGCAAGAGCTTTAGCAAGCAGGGACAGCCACCTGTGCTAAGGAGACTTGGGCCATCAAGAGAAAGACACTGTGAACAGGAGGAATCCTCGAGGAGAGGATGTACAGGCACAGAGGAGTCAGACAGCTCCAGGCCACTCGGGTGCAGGTGAGCTGGAAGGTCTCGCTAAAATCGGCTCCCAGCCGGGGAGCCACAGGGATGCTGGCACAGAAGGCAGGCTGTGAAGCCTGCAGAGATCAAAACGTCAGYCTGCTCTCGGAGTATGACTTCACCCACCTCTTGTTGCAGCAGCTGCATTAAGTCACATGCCAGGAGTTGCCAAGAGCAGCAGGAGCTGCTAACCATCACGCTGGATCGTCCCACTCCAGGGACAGGTACAGCAAGGAACACTCCTCAAAATAAACGCTGGGCACACAGCACCCGTTCAAGCCTCGGGTTAGCAGCACAGCCCCGGCTGTCCCAGCCGGGATACTACACATACTGTCCACAACGCAGACACGCAGACTTCTGCAGATGAGGGATAAATGTGTAGTCCYCCCTCCTCCTGGAGGGCTGCCAGACCAGCCTGATGCTCGAGCAAACGGAGGCTGCTCGTCAGGCAGCTCTTGTACCGCACCCCGCAGAGGCTTGGTCAGCAGCCAAGCGATCCCGCCTGGGAAGACACAGTAGGTAGGAACAGGGGACCCCTGAGTTACCTGTCATGACTTATCATGAATGCTCTGGCTTCAAGCTGGCGCAGCAGAACCCAAGAAGCAATCGTGAGGGCCCTGCAGATCTCCACCAGCCAGCGCGGCGGCGGCGGGGGAGCGGGCAGTACGGCCTTCGGGCGCGCGCCTGCAGCAGCAGCCCCCGAGGACGGGGCTCCCCTCGCGGCGCCTGGGAACCGGGCCCAGCTGGCAGGCCGCAAGCGCAGCCATAAATCTGCACTGCTCCCTCCTGCTGCTCTAAACCAACTGAGACCTTATACAGCATGCAGCTCTGGCCAGCATTAACTGCAAGAAATTGCAGCTCCTCAGGCTCAAGCTCTTGATTTTTTTYTGGATGACTGATAAACCCAAAAGCAAATACACTGGTACCCCTAGAGACGCTCACGGGAACTATTTATATCGATGTGATTCTGCAGAAGCTTCCCCRTAATGACAAGCACGTACACATACTTTTTATATTTCGCTTACTCGAAAGACTGGGCATGGGAGAGCCCAGCTCAGACAAGGTCTGTTTCTTCCTCCCCTCACTCACACTTGCTGGCACTGGATTACACTTCAAACTGTAGCCCTAACCAGTTCGGCATTCCCTGAAAAAGGGAGAAATTTAAGTCTAAAAAGCGCCTTTTTGCTGCTATTCCCTTCCACGCTCCCGCTTCACCCACAGGGCGGGATTTCTCTGGCCTCACTGCCAAAGCCAAAACATGCCACACACCCTCCTGGGGCTCTAGCGTAGGTAAAGAGAGCTCCCGCATCTGCTTTTCTCTTTTAAAGGAGTATTTTGGAACACAATGACTCATCTTTGCTTGTTTTTGTCTCAGCCCCTTGTGCTGACAAGGAACACAAGCCGCAGGGAGTGTACAGGCTCCTACAGTGGTCAAATCTGGCCCAGGTGAAAGACAAACCAAAGCCAACATCAATGTTTCCAGGGGGTTCGGTGCCTGTACGGCCTTCTGCTAACCGAGAGCTGCGCTCGCAAGGAAGCAGTGCTGAACAAAAGCGCTGTCTCCCTTACGCTGCGTGAAACAACAGCGCTCTCAGGACAGACTTCGGTTTTGGGGAAAGAACTCATGGTTTTTACGTTCAACTTTTTTTTTTTTTTTTTTTTGAACGATTTTTAATTTAGCACCCCGTTCCATGAAGTGTAAGAATGCAACAGCATGAGGAAGGGGCAGCGGGATGCCCTTCTGTGAAACAGTCCTGGAGGGACACGCAGCTCAGGCAGACATGCTTGTGGTGGAGAAGAAGATGTGCAGAGGCAGTTGTACAACAGAGCTTTATAGTCAGAATGGACTGTACCAGGTTTTTTCGATGCAAAATGGAACATGACCCAAAATCTTCACAGAACAGAAGCGCTTTCRGGAAGGCAGCCAGCTGAAGCTCAAACGCCTGCCTGCCTTTTCACAAGAGAGGCCGCAAACCGATCACGTCCCAATCCACTTTTTCCTCCCCAGACGTGCAAAGTTTGAACTGTCCCATGCAATTTCCTTACAGTGTCACGTGAAATGTAGTAATGCTCAGAGAAGCAGGCAAAYGCTAATGGCAAACAGACCTGAACAATATACTGCTCATGCAGCAAAAAAMCCAGTTTGTTTTATAGGGAAACAGTTACAAGTGCATTTTGGGGGCTGGGGAAAGAAAAAGAAAAATGGAGCAGGTAACTGCCTGCTGGTCAAGACAACTCTGGAGTGGATAACGGATCAAAAGAACACCTTGCTTCATAGGGATGTAGAAGGAAATCCCAGTTTGCATTTCATGGTTGACATTTTACAACAAAAAGGGGAGAGGGAGAACAAAACCAAACCTCAAATCAACCTGCAAGCAACAGGGTAATGTAACGCACAGAATCTGGAGGGAGCTTCACCATCTGAGCTGTGAAAGGGACACCAGAACCARAACAGAAGGGGGTACGGAGAACAAGCTCCATCAAACACAGGGGCTGCTCACTGAGACACAGGCAAGTGTGAAGGGCTGGCCTGTAGTGCCCATCCAACGGCAACYGACCCTGCTGAGCAGGTACCAATCCACGGGTTTAAGTTCAAAGCAAAAATTAAAAGGCCTCCCAAACTCATGGGATAGGAGGAGGCTCTCCACTTGGGGCAGGGAAAGGCAGCACACTGGCTGCTGGGAGGCTCGGCCCAGTAAACACGGCCGCAGGCTCGACAGAAGCTGGACCAGGAAGGACGCTGTCTGAGCTACAGTGGTCGTCCCTCTCAGAGGAGAGAGGCAGCGGTGTTTTACAGCATGACTGTAAAATGCCTGAGAAGCAAATGCCTTGCCATGCTAACACTTCCCTGTAGACAGTTCTGAAGCTCTGGATATCTTCATTTCCACATGAGAGTCATGTCCCTGAGAGGTACCGAAGGGAGGGGATTCTAGTATATGSAAATTCAAGGGTGGGAAATGCAGGAAAGCACTGATTTTCCTCTCTCTTTTTCAGGTTAGCTTTGCACTTTGCATTGTTTTCCCAAACTGCATAGCAGCTTACGTGTAGTGTCTGAGACACTGGGGCCACGGAAATCAATGGGGCTTCATGAATTCCAACAGCAGCACCAGTGAGTGCTAATTAAGCTGCTGTGCAGAAAGGTCCTGTTCAAAGGACTCCAAAATCACACGCACTCTCTCACTCTGGCCCTGCAGCTGCTGTTTTAAGAGAGCTGTACCATAGCATGATCCGCTCGATTTAAAGCTCATCAACTGCTGGGTGGAGAAATGGCCAATACCACTTTTCTCATTAAAAAAATAGGAAGGATAAAAAGTTAGACTTGAGACAGGCGAGCACGATGCGTTCATGCGGCATGTTTTGTTGCACTCCTTTTAACAAGACAGGAATTTCAGGTGTGCAGGAGTGGAATATAGCAGGGGCGGAGCAGAAGGCAGGTCCCTTCRCCTCCCACACCCTACCAGCTACCCRACAGGGCATCTCTGGAAGGAGAAAAAATGACAGCCTGGAAGCGGGCCTGGGAACCTTACTCAAGTACATCTCAGCTGGATTTTCGTTGTGTAACAAATGCACCAAAACAGCACACACAGATGCAAAGCTTTTGTTTTGCCAGCTCTGTTTTGAGAGAATATATGGCAAATGGCCAAAGCTTTACACATCTGCACCTGTCCTGGTGTGACTCTTAAGAAAAGATGGAGACAGCCATGATAGAAGAGTCCGTTGCACACACATGCGGCAAGCCTACAGCTCCTCATAGTCCCCACCTCCTCGCGGCTTGCTCATGCTGGCTCCTCCTCCTCCAAGAAAAGCCTCAAGTTCATCTATTTCATTGTTTTTCTCCTTGCTCTTCTTCTTCTTTTTCTTTTTCTCCTCTTTGCTCTCCTCCTTCTCTTTGCTCTTCTTGTGTTTGCTCTTCTTTTTCACAGACTTCTCCTCTTCCTGCAAAATGAGAAAATTTTTCTTAGTAGATCCTCTGAGCATGCCAGTAACCCAGCATATATCACCCTGAAACTTGGCTCTGACAGGAATCTTACTTAGGGTGAAGCATCTACTACCAAGGCTGGCTTGGAGTTAATTCCAGAAGACCCTTCTGCGTGTTTGGACAGAAGAGAGGAAAGACCATCTGGTTTGTATGTAGCAGTGGTCTGTCAGGCAATTTGTGCCCGACAATGCCACAGTATTGGACRGGCAGAAATGTCAAAGACAAAGCCTCCTGCAGACTTCCCTTGCTGCCTCTGAGATTAGGTCTGTTGGGGACACCCCTCTGCTTGGAAAAAGTCATGGTGCTATCAAAAGACTCAGCCCAGCAGAGATGCACTGCTCTATTTAGTCCTGTATTTTACAAATTCACACACTGCCTTTTCAAAATTCAACTGTTCTAAAAGCTTGCTTCTAAGCTGCGAAGAGGTTAATGGTCTGCAGAGCCTGGGAGGCACAGATCTGGCTGCAGGATGGGAGAATGGAAGGAAGTCCACCAGGTACACAGAGTACAGTATAGAAGGCCACCCCTCTCCTTGGCTGGTAGGCAATACGGCAGATCAGCTCTGAGGAATTAAATAGTACCTCTTTGCTTTTCTTTTTCTTCTTCTTTTTCTCCTTAGAAGGTTGTTTATCTGCTCAAACAAAAAAAATTAACATTGTTTTTAATCAATTTAAACCATAAGAGATGCAATTCTGCCCTGGCCTGATTTCTGAGAACAAAATGCTCCATCCTGGAGCCACATGCAAAGGCAACCCCGACTCCTCAGGACAAACTGCACCCCTTTAGAAACCAACATAGGCCCCAGCAGTCACACCCTAACTTAACCATATACATTTAGTTTAATTATGACCATTATATTATCTATATTATTCTGTGCTATGAACACTGACCTGGGCATTCACTGTATCACAGTTACTAAGAAACAAATACAGAGACCAGCTCTACAAACTGTCCAAAGGCCAAATTAGAGACYAGATTATTATTTCCAGAACTGAAGAAGAGTTTCTGGGAATAATTTCCCTCTGACCACTAAATATTYGAAGGCAGACAGAAACCCACCAGGCACAGTTTGTGATTCTGTGAGTCGAGCTCGTAATGGAAGGACCATTCAGGACAGAGTGTCAGCAGATGGGAGCACCCTAGCAGACTAGCACGCGCTGTCGTTCAAACTGTGTATGGAAATTGTATCACCACGAGGCCAAAGCGTCAGTGCTGCAGCCCTGCTCTACAGGGGTGGCTACTTTCACGGTATCGTATGAGTCCCAGAGTCCATCACCGTCAAATCATTTGTCCCAGGTTATTGTGGTTGATGACTTGGCTGCTAAYTAAACTGCTGAACGTCCACTGCCTTTGCACAAAAGCTCCTTGGATAGGAGAGTATCTACTTGGCTGTTTCATACCAGGGTTTATAACAGCACCACATTTCACGTGTGGTATTTGATTGCCAATCTTACCTACACATTCTTCTCCTTGGTTGATCTATAAATGCAAGTCAGCCGTAGAGAAGTCTAATTACTGGTCAAGCTCAAACTGACTGTCTACCAAGACATGTTTTTATATTTATCCCAGAAAGAGGAGATAGGAGGAACCCAYGTTGAATTATTCAGGATGCTAAACTGAAGTTAAAATTATTGACCTGGGCCTCTGCAGATGCACTTCTAGCTATTTCAAGCTGTGCTGTTCAGCAATTCAAAGCGACAAGTCGATGAAGCCATCGCAGCCTGTGACACCTTGCTTACAGTTTTGGAATAGCTATTCAAAGAGATCTCTCTCTGGTGCTGCTTACAGCTTTTTCTCCCCTTAAGTCTTTAACTTCTCATCTTTCGTGGTGACATCAGGGGCAGATCTATAGGAAGTTGCTTTGCAGTAATGCCAAGACAGCAGAAATTATTTGTGCGAGTAAGATTTATTCCCTCAGGGGATGGGGGAAAAAAAAAAAAGCCTGAGGAATGCTTAGGTTGTGATCAGAACCTCACCCCACCTTTCCCAAAAATAGAAGAGCAAATTGGCAGGCTATGTCAGAGCATTTTGCTCAAATTGATCCAAATTCTCGAGGGGGTGGACACTGYAATGCTGAGCACCACTTCCCAGGCACGCAAGGCTAAGCAGGAAGCCTTATACAGAAGCAGCTTGTGAAAGATGTGCTCCTGCTTCCAGCTGGGACAGAAATAATACATGGTCGATGCCACGATGAGCCCAGTTCCCCCCCTCCTCACGGGGAAAAACTTGAAGAAAGTTGTTTATGCTGTGTTAAACCACATTAAAGACTCATACAGGGCACTGCATGAAGTTACAGGGTATTTTATTTAGTGCGAATTGGTTTGCTTACACCCTGGAACTATTTTGGAAAAAACACGATGCCTGACAAACAAAATCAGCAAGAGTGGAAATAAGGTGTGACCTTTACCTTCCTCACTGCTCTCCTTGGGACCAGTTTCTTCCAAACCTAAACCGAAGAGATCTGAGTCATTTTTCAGTTTAAAGGAGTGGACCGTTGATTTCACAGGCTGGGGTGGCTTTGCCAACGAGGTATCGTCATCAGATATTTCAGAGAGATCTTCCCGGACTGGGAATTCATCCTAGAGACAAGAAAAGGCAGACAACACAGACAAATCTTTCAACCAAAATCTCTAAGCATTTTGTATACAAAGACATCAGATGTCAGCAGGTGGGGAGGAGAGAAGGCAATGGTGGCTGAACTGAGCTGTTATTGCCTGGAAATCAAYGCCCTTGATCTTATAAGCTCTATCTATTTCTTGCCTCAGTAAAATGTCTCGGTAGCATTGGYACTGGAAAGTGTGCTCTAATAGCTTAACATTCGTGCTACCAAAATCAAATTTCTGATGTAAAGGATTAAATGATACCTTCAACTATGTTAGCTCAACAGCATCAGCCTCTAACTGCCCTGAGAGGCACCTCTGTTTTGGGGAAAATAAAATCTAATAGGCTGAAAACTCACCTCCAGMCCTGACAGACAAAACCTTTTTCTTGTGTAGCTCTGTGGGGTCTCACGTACCAGAGGCAACATGCAGCAGGGCCAAGGAAGCGGYCTGTGTTTGCAGAATATCTCCCTTCATCAATTCAAAAAGGAATGTGCTCCCAGAGCAAATTGGCCCCTTCAATGTGGGCTAAAAAACAGGATGCTGCAGAGACTGGATATCACCCAAAAATCCTCTGTCTCTGCATGACGGGAATGGAAATGAAGTTTAATGATCTTCTGATACCTGCCAACTGATCCTCTTCAGAATTCGTTAACCACCCTTTCTTTATATCCTCCATACTGACCAAACACGGCCTCGCTCTGCTGCTGACCTAGGCAATGTCCCTCTYCTCCTTGCTAATGGTGGTGTTTTTACTGCTTTGCCTGACAGGTAAACCTTGAACTTGAAAAGCATTCACAAGTTGCAAGGCATCTCCCTGACACTGTTGCAATGGCAAGCTCCCTCACAAACTCCGTTTCTCATCATCGCATGCTAAGARAAGAAAACTTACTGCAAATACTTTTGTTTTCATATTAAAGTGCAAGGAAAAGCAGGTACTGAAACTGCTAAATGAATGGAAAATTCCTTAATAAACAGCATGACACATAGGCAAGGTCAAAAAAACTGGGACAACTGTCCTTTCTGCAGGATTCTGGAATGATGCAAACACATAAAGCGCTCCTGAATACCAGCTAACCCAGACACCAGGACTACCCCTGAACAGCAACTGCCCATCCCAATTCATGGTTAGCAGTTTCTAGAGGTTGCTCTGCTGGTTGCGAGTGCAGATCACTGACATCAGGGATATCTGATAGAGCCACAGCAGCAAGCTCCTACCAGCCCAGAGAAGATGCTTGTGTTTTGTGCATCTTTCATCCACGCCAGGTGCAGAGGGGACTGCTGCTGCACCGCGTGTTTGAGCARACACCTGCAGGCAGCACCGAGCAGCTGCCCACGTGTTCAGCATCAGACATTACAGCTAACCTGGCTACACTGGAAAGGCCTTCTCAGGCAGATTTTCCTACTTCAGTAAGGAGCTTTGCCAAGTAAATTTTGTTATGGTCTTTTGATTGCCGAATTGACTGTAGGGAGCTCACTTGTTCTCTCTCTCTGGCATGCSCACACTTCTACATATTAAACTTTGGGTGAAAAACCATTAGATTTTTATTTCATACCTTCCAYACCGCTGGACTGACTGTGCTCTGGACTTACTGAGAATAAACGGCACATTAAATCCCGTAAGCACAAACCTTGTTGCCGTGTGGCTTCAACAATCAGAGCATTAGTGGGTTTGTGCTTCTATCAATTTCTTTGGGTAGCTTAGCACCTGATTTGCTGTGACTGCCACTGAGAGATGGGAGAGCAGATGAAAGCTCTGCTCAGCGACATGCCTCAACACCTCAAGCTCAGCCTCGCAGCAGCGCACAGCAATTCATGCATGTTATTTACCATTTTCTTCTTCTGGCTGTCAGAATCCTCACTTTCGAAGTCTGGGTCATCCATAACAAATGAGAGCATCTGAGTAGCTATTGGTCCCTCTTGATCACTGTCAGACTCCTCAGGCTTTTCCTCTTTGACCACTTTCTGCTTGAGAGCATGTCCTTTGCTTTGGGAAGTGGTCTTTGGGGCCTGGACTGCTGCTGGGGTGGYAGCAGCAGCAGCTGGCAGGCTAGTGTTGAGCTTGCTACTGCTGTTTCTTTCGGACCCAGAACGTGGAGGTAAACTGTCAGGAGGCTTCGGGTCAGTTGCTTTGGTCAAAATTGCTTCACTCTGTGCTTTCAGAGAATTTCTGGAAGACCTGAGAAGAAAGAAACATTGTCAGAGCCTGTCTACACTCCCACTCTGTGAAGCAAAGCACAAACACCAACTAATAGCTGCGCCTGCCTCAAGGGCTGCAATGCGCATCTCAACAGGAGAGGTAGTTCATCTAGGAGGGTGCGTGTGTTCCAACACATACAACTCAGAGGCTGAAGAGGGTCCTCATCCCTGAGGATGCTCATGCCCTGCRCCAGCGGGCCACGCCTGACAATCACCCACAAGATGTGGTATGTGGAGAACATGATCCAGTTCATCGTTCTCCTGCGCAGGGTGTGGTGAATGACTTCCACTCCCCTCACCACAAGACTCGACTCCTCTGTCCTCCTCACACCACTGCGAAGAGACGTTCAGGCGCTCAGTGACAGTCTCTTGTTCAAACTTGAGAAAAAGGCTGAGCCATTCCAAAGCAGAAACGTACCAGTGACCACAGGAGCACAGTGCTCAAAGGCACGCTGCCTAGGTGCGGTGCAGAAAACACTGCATAAAGCAGTCACACCTGAAGTAAATACAGCCCCAGCTTACAGCTGAAGGAACAGGCTGATAGAGACACCAAGATTTCCCAGAGGCTGCACCGAGAAGTTTGCCAGCACAACCTCACACTTCAGGGTGCTTTGTACCTTTTTTTTTCCTGCTCTGTGTCGATGTCTTCATCAGGTATGAGTACGACCTTAGAGTCCTTCAYCTCTTCCTCTTCCTCACTGGAGAGGGTGATGTTCTTGCTGGGCACCCGTTCTGCTGCCAGTACGGGTCTGCTGGGGATTTTGTCATCCAGATCCAGGTCGTCTTGGAAACCTGCCACCATGGGGTTCCCCCCGGGCGCCTCTCCATCGCTGCAAAATAGACAGTGATCTGACACAGCACCCCCAGGATGTGCTAGGACAAACATGCCTCCCCTTGAAAGCAGACTGCCACTTGCCTGGCTTGTCCGGCCAACTTCAGGGTCAATGTCCCCCAGCCCGGGGCAGCTGCACTGCCAGCCCCCCCCTGCACGCTGCCCAGCCGCTGCCCCGTTCAGGCTGGACCTGCGCCCCACGGGCTGCAGGGGTGGCACGGGCCCTGTACAAAACGGGCCACAGTAGGATGTCTGGCTGCTACTGCTCAAGCCAAAAATAAGTGGCTGGAAAAGGTGAGCCTCAGTGCTGCAGAGCAGCCTGTTGCTTCAGCTCTATCAGAACTTCTCTGGTCCAACATGCAAGGATCGGCCAATTAAACCATGGGAACTGCCTGCCTTAATTCCCACATCCTGTAATTAAACCTGATCATAGACTGCCACTACTAGGGGAATTCACTTGCAGCTGTTAGCTTCCTAGAATTATTTCTATTTCTCTGGTGCTCCCTGAAGCAGGCAGCTACCCAGACACCATAACCATGCTTTAACATTCCCCAAATTAAATTAACCTAAGGACACAATTTTAGAGTTAGGATTCTGTCAGACTCCCTGGATGTAACACAGTTATGTGTTCAGAGGCATCTTGATAGAGAGCTTCGCAGCTGAAATTACCAGCTGAGGATTCTTGTCTGAATGTCCCCAGGACTCAACAATTTTAATACTTTCTGAAGGATTTGTCCATGCCAGGAATATAGATATTTTCCCCTGCCTCGGCTGATGAGCCTTTGCATCACCTTTCCTCATTCTGTTTGCTTTATCCRCAACAGATACCCAGCTCCTTCCTGATAACCTACCATAGACAGTAGTCACTGTCCTTTTAATGACTCGATATGGATTGTACAAACACAGCCTTCGTTTTTACGCAGAGACAAAAAAAAATGATTATAGCTTGGAACAGAGTAGTTTTTAGAGGCACAAAAGGAATCACAAAAAACTAAAATCCTTGATCTGGCAGAAGGTGGTGTTCCCAGTCACTAGCACACGGCCAGCACTGGAAGAGACAGTAGAGGATGGTGTGCTGATGCGATGGGAAATGCCGAGGCCCTAACACAGTCCGGGTGATTGTACTACTCACTCTGGCTCTTCTTATGGCTAGTTACTAGTTTACAAGTTAAAGAATTAATACATCTGCCAACAGATAATGGAGTTATTTGTGACATACGGGACACCACACTTATGATAACCAGTGCAGCACATTGAGAGTGATTACAAGCAATGCTTGTCTGGGTTAGAGYGCTAACATCAGGGCTAACATCCACTCCCTCCTTCTGCTTTTGGTGTGGATTCCTCTGCTTTCAGGACTCACASTGCAGCTCCCAGCTAAGCAGAAGCAGGCTGCTGAAGAGTCCCTTCATCATTAACACTGCTGCTCTCATATCGAGCCAGAAAGGAGGCACACAGCCTGTCCCACACAARAGAGAAGAAAATTGGTGCACGGAACAGCCTCCAAGGCTGGAGGAATTACAAGTGAGTGATTTCTGAGGTCTGCAAAGCACTGGCAGGATTTCCTCTTGAAATGTGCTGAAAAGAAAATGGAGTTGCATCCTAAAAATGGCAGGATTATTATTCTGAATTAGTGACACTGCATTTCTTTAACACGTCACTGCTCTATTAAGCACAGRGACTCTTCAGATTGCTGCCACTGCCACTGTCCTTCTACTGCACACCATACGAGACTTGCGGCCTTTCAAGCATTCCCAGTCCGAACAGAACATCCACGTGTGTACACATACCCGCACAAAGTGGGTCATCTCCCTTTGCAGTGAATACACTGCCTCCATCTATAACTTCCACACAAATCGTTGAGCGACAGCTTAAGAGCAAAGCAATGAAGTAATATACGTCAGGAAAATCACTGCTGCAGTATAAACAAGGTCTGACACTGCAAAATTAGTATCAGCTTGTGGTCCTAAGGTTCCAGCTGTGAAGGAATTCAGAGCATGCAAAAACAAGCACATTGCACCACTCTCTCCAGCACCTGATGTGCTGCCAAGCATGTGTTAGTGTTGAGCCAACATGTTTGCAGGTGCAGGTACCCACCAAAAATTACTACGCTTGCCGAGGTCTGCATCTGAGCTACTGATCAAAGAGCACATCGGGGTTTCCTCAGTGAGCCCTCCGACGCGTACACAGAAGGGCTGCTGGTGATGAAACAAATCCTGCTGCAACCTGAGCACACCGTCTCAAACCTGGATTGACCGTGTTCTACCAGCCCTGCTGTGCGGCCAGCAGAGCCAGCCCTGTGGGCAGCCAGCAGAATCCTCTTCCCACATCAGTTTTTGGGGCTAGAGAAAGAGGAGAAACCCAAACTCTAATAAAGCAGATAAGCTGAGGGAATCACATGCCCCAGGATGAACCTGCGTGACTACATTCTAGGAGACGGGGGTCTTCTAGTGTGAACCAAACAGGGTCCTCAGCTTCTCTCACTTGGTCTAGTGCAGCTGGGTACCACTATATAAATAACAGATGCCATAAAAGCAAAGAACCAGTTCAAAGCTCTTCAGATGTAAGGACAAGGAAATGTAATCAATGCGTAAGACCAATGTCTAGTGATGCTGAGAAGACAGAACAGGAATACTGTTAGGTACAGCCTAAACTCGCTTTCAGACACCTACAGCCCACCCACGGACCTAGGCCAGCCTGACCCAGCAGGAGGGAAGAGGGGAGCCTATTTGGAGCCAGATTAGCTCCTCCGGTACAGCTGCATACACACTGGCTCAGGGCATCAGGCTAAAGAGCAGCAAATTAAGTTCTGAAACAGCAAATTGGGAGATTGAACTGCCTTCCTAATTAACGGGTAAGGAAACTGATTTTGGGAGTTCTCTTTATTGCAAGCTAGAGAACCATAACACGCCATTAAACAAAACCCAGGACTCCATTAATCTCTGTAGATCTGTGCTGGAATTTAGCTATAGCAACACAAAGAGACGTCAGTAAGTGCTGAAAGTCTCGGCAGCTGTCTGATCTTTGGGCAAGAGCAGCCCTGTCCCACAGGCATGAGCTCATTCCTCACTGCTAGCACGCTTCAGGAAAAAAAAAGTGGTTTTTGCTAACATTACTGCTCCATGTCAACTCTTGCTCCACTGTTTAGAGACATTATGGAGTACGAAATGGAAGAAGTTCACATAATACCATTGCAAAAAAAAATCAAGAATTCCCTACATCACCAAAATGGACAAGGAATACCAGACTTTACAGCCTCTTTCTGAAGCTCAGAAAGGAAAAGCAAACAAGTTCTTACAAATGGAAGCAAACACACCCGTGTTCAGGAAGCAGTTCATCATAACACACATCATAACATAGCATAACATCCTGCTTCCAACAACGAGAACAAGACCTTCCGCTCTTCCCCGAAGAGCTGCCCTCTATGTGAGAGAGCAGCTGGAGTGCATGCAGCTCTGCCTGGGGACGGATGAGGAGCCAACTGAGAGCTTATGGGTGAGGATTCAAGAGAGGACAGGTAAAGGTGACACTATCGTGGGTGCCTTCTACAAGCTGCCCRACTAGAAAGAACAAATGGATCAGGCCCTCTTCAAAAGGACAGGAGCAGCCTCATGTTCRCAGGCCCTGGTCCTCATAGACTTCAACCACCCCCATATCTGCTGGAGGGACAAGACAGCAGGACGTAAGCAATCCAGGAGGTTCCTGGAGTGCACTGATGGTAACTTCCTCCTCCAGRTGATAGAGGAGCCAATGAGGAGAGGTGCTCTGCTGGACCTCATACCCACAAAAAATGAGGGGCTTGTTGGGAAGGTGACAGTCAAAGGGAGCCTTGGTGGAGGTCAGGATCCCGAGGGCAGGGAGGAGGGTAAAAAGCAAGCTGGACTTCAGGAGAGCAGACTTTGGCTTCTTCAAAGATTTGCCTGAAAGAGTCCCATCACATAAGGTCCTGCAGGGAAGAAGCGCCCAAGAAAGTGGTTAATATTCACGCATCACCTCCTCCAAGCTCAGCAGCGGTCCATCCCAACGTATAAGGAGTCAGGCAAAAATGCTATGAGGCCTGCACATATGAACAAGGAGCTCCTGGATAAACTSAAACACAAAAAGGAAGCATACAGAGGGTGGAAGGAAGGACAGGCAGCCTGGAAGGAATACAGAGACATCATCCGAGCATCCAGGGATGAAATCAGGAAAGCTAAAGCCGCAGAGGAATTGAATCTGGCCAGGGATTTCAAAGACAGCAAGAAGGGCTTCTGTAAGTATATAGGTGATAAAAGGAAGRCTATGGAAAATGTGGGCACATTCCTCAATGAGACAGGAGACCTGGTTACACAGGACATGGAAAAGGCTGAAGTACTGAATGCCTTCTTTGCCTCAGCCTTTACTAGCCTTCAGGAATCCTAGGTCCCAGAGACCAGGAGAATAATGTGGAGCAAGGAAGACGTAMCCTTAGCGGAAGAGGATCAGGTCAGGAATACTGGAGAAAGCAAAACTGGACATATGTAAGATGGGCCCTGATGGGATGTAGCCACGAGTGCTGAGAGAGCTGGCAGAGGTGATTGTGAGGCCACTCTTGATAATCTTTGATCATGGCAATTTGGAGAAGTGCTTGAAGGCTTTCCTGAAGAGGAAAGCAAATGTCACTCCAATCTTCAAGAAGTGCAAGAAGAAGGACCCAGAGCACTACAGCCCAGTCAACCTCACCTCGATCCCYGGGAAGGCGATGGAGCAGCTAATCCTGTAGACTATTTCCAGGCACGTGAATGACAAGAAAATCACCAGGAGTACTCTGCATGGATTTACCAAGGGTAAGTCATGCTTGACCAACTTGATAACAAGTCTACGATGCAATAACTGGCCTGGTAGATGAGGGGAGAGCAGTGGATACYTGGACTTCAGTAAGGCCTTTAACACCGTCTCCCATAAGATCCTCGTAGGGAAGCTGTTGAYGTACGGGCTGGATGAGCAGACAGTGAGGTGGATTGAAAACTGGCTGAATGGCAGAGGGTGGCGATCAGTGGCATGAAGTCTAGTTGGAGGCCAGTAAGTAGCAATGTGCCCCAGGGATCAATACGGGGCCCAGTCCTGTTTATCATCTTCATTAATGATCTGGATGATGGGGCAGGGTTTGACCCTCAGCAAGTTTGCATATGACACCAAACAGGGAGGAGTGGCTGATGCACCAGAGGGTCATGCTGCCACCCAGAGGGACCTCGTCAGGCTGGAGAAATGGGCTGACAGGAACCTCCCGAAGTTCAACAAGGGCAAGTGCAAAGTCCTGCACCTRGGGAGGAACAACTCCATCCATCAATACATGCTGGGGGCTACCCAGCTAGAAAGAAGCTTGGCAGAAGAGGGCCTAGGGGTTCTGGTGGACGCCAAGTTGAACATGTCAGCAACGTGCTCCTGYCACAAAGCAGAATGGTATGCCAGAGAGGTTGTGGAGTCTCCATCCATGGAGATATTCAAAAGCCATCTGGACATGGTCCTGGGCAACCAGCTCTGGSTGGTCCTGGTTGAGCAGGAAGGTTGGACCAGATGACCTCCAGAGGTGCCTTCCAAGCTCAGCCATTCTGTGAACGTAACTATCTCTGCTTCACACGTGAAATGCACTGTGCACTAAGGTGTTCTCACATGACCTAACTGCAAGACTCTTGCTTACAGACAGCAAGGCTATTCCTCTTATTTGGGTAAGAGAAGTAACTTTACAAATTCTCAACATACAGCCCATTCTTCTGCCACATCTTCAATGGCTCTTCAGTTTCAGGGCATACACCTGGTTACAGCACACCTAGAAGAAATGCTGGCAAGCTGCATAAGCTTAACATTCAGATAGCTGCTTAAAAACGGTCAGGAGACCTGAACGCATCTCTCTAGTGTGTTCTCAGGTTTTGTTCCTCAATCAGATGCAAGGGGAAAGCAGCTTCCAGTATTTAGTTTTTTAAAACCAATAAAATCTCCATTAGGTTTGAGTGGTTTCAGAGGAGAACTTTTGTGTTCTTTAGGTCAGAGATAAATTTCTGCAGCAGTAGATTTTGTTGCAACTACAACACCCTACTCACTGCAGTAGAAGCTGATTATTAGCGACAGTGCTTACAGAACTCTTATGTTGCTCCTGGGCATCATGGGATTGTAATTGGCATCCTGAAGGAAATCAACTATTGCAGGTGATGGTCAGAACCACATCTACATCTCTGAATTTCAGCACATCTGGCTTATTGTGGTAGGCCCTTTTTGGCAAGAAGCAGAAGGCAAAACTACCAGACCACTAAGAAAACTGTGTGAATGACAGAAGAAACCAGAGCAAGACATGGATGCCAAGCTGCAGAGAAATAATGAGCATTTGAATTTGCAGGGATGTGCTGCAAGGTCTTCTCCTAGGGAAACAGAGGTGTTATAACTGCAGATGGTTACCACTGTCATCAAAGGATGAAGCTGTGAACAAGTGCCCTCTCTGTGCTCTGTGAAAGCCCAACAGTGTCTCTCTTTCTGCCCCCACCAGCTCATATGCACTGGAAGGCTACCAAGGCTGAGGACACAGCATAGAAGGGCATCATAGCAGCCAAGAACATGACAACTCTAGAACCAAGGAGCAGGGCTCTTGCACCACTGTTTGAGATGTTTGGCTTTTTGTATAGTTTAACACCTATTTGCTTCCAACAACTGACGTTTTGGAGAACAGAAGACTTTGTTAAAGATCCAGCCTCCTACCCACAGCAAGAACCGCAGCTAAAGAGCTCTAAGGGCACTCCAGGACCCAGTCCTTCAACAAACCCCAGGAAGRTCAGGCTTGGCTCTCCTGACATTTCCCTGTTAAACACAGAAAAATATCCCAGCTCAGCCACAGCTGTGAGCAAGACGTTTTGTAGGCCAGCATGCTTCTAGCAACCACCGCTTTTTTTTTTTTCCCTTTCTTTCCTTCTTTTTTTTTTTTTTTTTAATAAAACATCCACGTGTTCTACCATCACAAGGGATGATGATTCAGGCTGACCTGCATTAGACAGGCATCGAGCCTCACACACAGCATTGATTTCAAGTTGTTGTGGTTGAACTAGAGAACACTGAATCACGACAAAGATGTCAAAAGATGCAGAATCCAACACATTCACAGATGAGCTGTATCAGCGTTTAATTACCCTCCTGGTTAATCCAGTGTTGATGACAGGAGGCAGCAGGCAAGAACTACTCTAAGCAGAGGGATGCAGAGCCTGTGAGTATGCTTAGGTCACCTCTTAAGCGACAGTCTGCTTTCAGACAGCTTGCTGCACATCCTCTTTTCTGAGCAGCTCAGTATACACAATCTCTTTTCCCTTTTTTTGGTTAAAAAACATCAAAGCCAGGAAAAGAAAAAAAAGAAAAGGGGAAAAAAAAGAAAATCCAGCCTACAGCATAAGCACAGCTCTCTGCCATTTGGAGGACAGAATTATAGAGTCATAGAATAGTTTGGGTTGGAAGGCACCTTTAAAGGTCATCTAGTCCAACCCCCCTGCCATGGGCAGGGACATCTTCCAACTAGACCGGGTTGCTCAGAGCCCCGTCCAACCTCACCTTGAATGTTCCCAGAGATGGGGCATCTACCACCTCTCTGGGCAACCTGTGCCAGGGTTTTACCACCCTCATCATAAAAAAATTTCTTCCTTATATCTAGTTTAAATCTACCCTCTTTTAGTTTAAAGCCATTACCCCTTCTCCTATCACTACACGCCCTTGTAAAAAGTCCCTCTTCAGCTTTCTTATAAGCGCCCTTCAGGTACTGGAAGGCTGCAATAAGGTCTCCCTGGAGCCTTCTCCAGGCTGAATAACCCCAGCTCTCTCAGCCTTTCTTCATAGCAGAGGTGTTCCAGCCCCTCGATCATTTTCGTGGCCTCCTCTGGACCCGCTCCAACAGGTCCATGTCTTTTCTGTGCTGAGGACCCCAGAGCTGGACGCAGTGCTGCAGGKGGGGTCTCACCGGAGCAGAGCAGAGGGGCAGAATCCCCTCCCTCGMCCYSCTGSCCACGCTGCTTTGGATGCAGCCCAGGGTACGGTTGGCTTCTGGGCTGCGAGCGCACATTGCCGGCCCGTGTCCAGCTTTTCATCCCCCAGTACCTCCAAGTCCTTCTCGGCAGGGCTGCTCTCAGTCCCTCCATCCCCCAGCCTGTRYTGATCCCGGGGGTTGCCCTGACCCAGGTGCAGGGCCCTGCACTTGGCCTTGTTGAACCTCATGAGGTTCACAYGGGCCCACTTCTYGAGCTTGTCCAGGTCCCTCTGGATGGCATCCCGTCCCTCAGGCRTGTCAACYGCACCGCTCAACTTGGTGTCATCTGCAAACTTGCTGAGGGTGCGCTCGATCCCACTGTCTCTGTCGTTGATGAAGATATTAAACAGTACCGGTCCCAATACRGACCCCTGCGGGACACCACTTGTCACTGACCTCCATCCAGACATTGAGCCATTGACCATTACTCTCTGGATGTGACCATCCAGCTAATTCCATATCCACCGAACAGTCCATCCATCAAATCCACATCTCTCCAATTTAGAGAGAAAATGCTGGGAAGGAACATTAGAAATGGACAGAGAAAAAGAAAGGCACCCCCTAAGACTTTTCTGGAATCTGCAGGCAAGCATGCAGTGACACTCCCAAGGGAGCACAACCCTCTCCATCCTTCCTTCCAGAATCACATTGAGTCATGGAGTGCCCCCAAGTGTCCTCCAACAAACACAAAACCCTTTATAATGCATCAGGAATGGCAGTACCAGGCCACGAAAGAGTCTGGCTGTGCTTCGGGCCTCTGCAGTGGGAAAGTATTCATCAGGCAAAACGTAATATCCCTGCAAAGTGCACTGTGTTCCAGAAGGAAAATATCTCAAATGTTTCAGCACATTCGGCCAGAAGAGAAATCCCTTCCTGACCCAAAGCAATCCAGTGGTTTAACACTGAGCATGAAAGCAAGACAGCAAACCAGGAAGGTGATAACTAGCTTTTACTGCTGTTCCTCTTTCGGAGGGAGCAGTGTGTATCATTAAATGGGAGACAATGAATGCTACGACTGACTATACCAGAAAGGCTCAGGGGCAGCTAATTGCTCTGCGATCGCTTTCTGAACAGTTGCAACAGGTTAGCCTGGCCTGAGCCATCATTCAGACTGCACATCCAGATATATCCTTGTGTCACCCTCCCTCCATCCTCCTTTCCTTACCTTTCACTATCGACACGGTGTTTAGTCTGCAGTTTCCCTTTGTCCTTCTGTGGGGCTGGGTCTTCTAGAAAGCTGTGGTCCAGGCTGTCATCGGGAACAAAGTCCTCTACACTCTGTACTTTTGCAGGGACTTCAGGGTGGGGAGGAGGAGTGGCAGCAGCAGGATCTGCATTAGTAACAGTATTGTAAAACATAGGGTTCACCACAAACAAGATAGAAATTTGCTCTTTACAGATCTATCCTGCCCAGGGCCTCTTCAGCACACAGGCAGCAGCCACGAAGTAGGACCTCAGCTACACAGCAAGGGAAGAGGAAGGTTATGAACAGGACACTCAAACCAGTCCAGAATCTTGCATGAAGGCATTCACAGACCACACAGAGCTGCCGTGGTTTAAGACGCACCAGGCTGCCCAGGCTCTTAAATAGTCTGAAAAACTCTCTAACATGGTAGCTGACTCTGCTCTACAGTGAATGCTACGACTGACTATACCACAGCCAGATTTCATACCTATGCTGTGTGCACCACTCCTGTGTGATGCCCCTTCATTACTCTCTTACCTTTTCCAGACTGTTCAGTTCACCCACTCACCTCCTCTTGTTTTCTCAACTGTAACTGTCAAAGGCAGGATTTTTCACTGTGCAGATGCCCTGTGTAACCAAAAGCTCAAGAGCTACTGCAAATAGAGACTTGCTTTAATATAGTTTATTTGTAGAGACACCGTTACCCATCTTCAAGATATCACAATGAAATCTCAAGAAATTAGCATAACCAAGAAGCCTAAAGCGATTAACCTTTTCAGAATTTGCAATATTCAACCTGCAYTTCGCATCTAGGCTCTTTTCTTTTGGGTGAACAAGATTTCTGTATTTTTTTTTCTAGATTTTGCTCTACTAGTACAGCTTTCAGATCACTTTTGCATACAAATAACACTATTACTAATGCCATAGAGTAGCGTTGGTGTAAGAAAAAACACAGCCAAAAGAATTACTACTGCAAGACTTCAAGGGAAAGCTTAAATAGCAGCTCCCACAAAAAACAAGTACTACTTTGTGACAGTGATTTTTCAACTGCTTTCCAATTAGCTAGTCCCTAGGTATGTTCCACTAGAGGTGCAGACCCTTGGCACGCTACATAAACCTAGTAACACTGACAGATCAGCTTTTCCTATCTGCGTTTTGCAACCCTCCTAAAAAGCACCCTTGAGATACCAGGACTGCAGGCCACAAGCCTAAACCAGTTCTCAAGCTAAGTGATAGATTTAAAAAAAAAAAAAAAAAAAGAAAAAAACCCCAAACCCCAAAGATTGTAACATTGATAGTAGACCACTTCTCTTTTTTCTACATATCAATATGACAAAGGCTTTTTTATTGACAAGGGATTTCTAACATTTGTTCCTCCTTGTTTGTTTGTTTGTTTCTGAGTAGGAAGAGTCATAAACAAACTGCAAGGGGTGTACTGTGTCATACCTCGTAACAGATTCAGATGCAGAACATTGTGTGCAKATCTAAAACCGAAAGATTTCAACGCCTGAAACTGCAAACTCTGTTTCCAGCACCTCCTCCTTTCTTTCTGTGGGTGTCTCGAGAGTACTGTGAGCTCTAGGGATTGACAGTTTGAGAGGGAAGGTATTTCCAAAGGGTGATTCAAACCATGTCATGCTAATGATTTTTAGTCAGTGCCAGCTCTGCAGCTTCAGTTAGCTTCGCAAACAAAGTGAATGTGACARGCAAATTAAGGTCCAGATCGGTAGAAGTACATGGAACAAAACCCTGATGCTTCTGCCCTGTAACTTYGTCCGGCAGGGGTTTGGACCAAACTCTGTGCTACTTTGCTCCATTGTGTACTAGCACTAAGGAAGAAGTCAAGGCAGGCTGCCCTCCTCCTCAAACCATCTCTGAAGGAGCATATTTCCCCRGAGGGGAATCTGCTGCAGAGCCTAGACTTACGTGATCATTTCTGGCTGAATAACCTTTAAAACTAGCACTCCACTGTTCTCTGTTAACACACAGGAGCCCCTCTGAGCTGCCAGACTTTTGTGAAGATAAAGCTTCAAATAGCTTCTCTAACAATTCTTCTTGCTATTCAAGAGGCATATGTGCTCCTGGTAAGAAGCTGACAGTTATTTTATTAGTGTCCTCTGCGTGTTCAGCACCTTCCTCCTGAAGCATGCTACAGCCACCACCCAGGTGGCTGGACACAGTCCCCATCCAAGCCCAGCACAGAGACAAACCAAAATGCCAATCAGGAGAAAAATAGAGAGCGACAGCGCAGCTCTCCTTGGACACAGGCTGCACACACTCAGGGGGCCTGTGGTCTTCAGATACCTGTCTGCTCAGCCTCTCGCAGGGAAAAAATGAAAGGAAAACAGAGAAACGCCCACAGGTGACACCCTGCCTAGACACTGCACTCCAGCACCTACCTGGCTGGGGAGGAGAGGGGTCTGACACGGGAGACGTCCCAAACAGACGTGAAATAATGCTGCGCTTCGGCGGCGGGACGGCAGCCGGAGGTGCTGGGGAGGCTGCAGCTGGCGGAGAYGCGTGCGGCTGCTGGGCCTCGGGTGCAGGCACTGGCGAAAAAGACGGGGGGGGTTCAGGAGAGATGGTGGAGCTTGTGGAAAGCGGCTGCGGCGGCTGCGGGGTGCCAGGGCTGGAGCTGCCCGTCGATGTGGAGCTCGGAGGTACTATGGGTGACTGGGAGCCGGAGGAAGGGCTTTGCCCGTTAGTTGTTAGTGGCGACGTGTGTCCTCGACTTCGGGCTTCCATCATTTCAAGGAAGCTGCAAGGAAGACAAATTGCAAATATAAGGAATGGAGAAAACACGCTCAACAGAGCACTGAGCATGATGCTGGGCTGCTTTGGCTATGTGCTGAGCCAGAAGGGTACAGGTCTGCTTTCAGTGATGCTGCGACTCCCTGGGCCACCATAAATCTGGTTCACCCATGTGAGTTAAACTCACTCAATCTGCATCAAGGTGTGGAGAATCCCAACCTTCTTTGCACTGCAGGATGAAACCTACATTTGCAATGCTGCTGGGAACTCCCTGCATAGACAGACTATACCAGCATGCCAGGGCTTGAAACACAACCTTAAGTTAGTTCTTGGACATATGTCTCTAAGGGAGTAAGCGCTACAGGAATGGCACATTTTTAGATTCAGCAGAAGAGATCAGAGCATTCAAGAAAACTCACATGCTATAAAAACCTCTTCTTTCAGCCAAGAATGGATTTGAGAGGAGAATCCTTGAACGTCAGAAGAAAAGAGCTATCCAGAGGGGTCACAGAGGACTGATTACAATTATCCTTCTCACAATGTGCAGATATACAGGCAGTCTCGCCCCCTGTACACACTCCCCCTCTGCGTGGGAGGCAGTGAAGCCAAGCAGCAGAAGCTCTGAAGCAAGCTGTGGTCCTGGCTGGATTCCTGACTAGAAGAGCAACAAAGCCTGTACTGCTGGAAAGGGTGAAACGCTCTATCCTTTTCAAAAAAGAAACCAAGCCTGATCCTGCTGCAGCCTCCTTCAGCAGCCTGTTTGGTTAGCAGTCTTTTCACAAGCTGTACGCAAAGAAACATTAACAGAAAGCCAGGCTTCTACTATGAAATGGTCTCAAAATAAGATCTGCTACATGCTGCACATCTGAGAGATATAAAGAGGACACCCAAAGTGAAGTATCATGTATAAAATCTAGCACATGCCACGGTCTCGCCTCTTATTTCATKAAGTCTAATGAACTCGTGCACAGAGGCTCTGGGTTCATCTGCTCCCACAGGACAGACAGACTCGGTTGTGCTCCAGGCGACGAGTATGTCAAAACAGAGATTCCTCTCCCATACAGAGCATGACCTTGTCCTTCAGGGACTTGAGCCAGACAGACACCTTCACTGGAATGACTGCTAAGCAGAAAGCAAACAGAAGGGGCTAAAAGACTCTAAACCCCCTTRAGATATCATTTCCTATTTTAAGGTGCAACCTGATTTACTTTTAAGGAACAAACTAATATACTTTGTGACCAGCAGTGTCTGGAGCGCTAGAGAACAACATCCRCAGGAAGCTGTTACTTGAATTGGAAAACCAGCACCCTTCCTAACTAACAAACTGGCTGAAGCGGAGATAAAGGGTAGCACTAAAAAGCAGTATTAGCTAGGAGATAAATCCTTGGTAGAGTTCCTCAAAGATTATCCTTGAGATATATTTCAGCATCTCAATGAAGCGGCACAGAGAATGAGGTTGCAAGTTGGGAGGCAGCATCAACAGAGAGGAGGACAGGGACAAGATACAGAAAGAACCGGATGATCCTGAGTAACAGAAACGGGAAGAAATTCAACAGTACAAAGGAAATAGTCATCTGCTCAAGGGCTAGGAAACAAGTGTTCTTGCTCCAAGTTCACCAAACGAGAATGGCTAGGAAAGACTCGCCTCAGTCATTCCAGAAGACCAGACTAAAGGCTGCAAATGCAACGCTGCCTGGGAGGAGCAGAAAAGCAGCCTGGCTGTCACACGGCTGTCTACTGCCTGCCCCCTGAGACCGCTGTCAAGGYACCTAAGTTAGTGCCACACTGTGGTAGCCTCACTGATGCTTCCACCAGGATGTGGGGCAAAGCTTATGTGCTTATTMCACCCAGGAGACTGGCTCCTGGCAGAGCTGAGATCAGAGCATGAGACAGAGCATCCATTCCAGCATCCTCCCTCCCAGGGGACTAGTAGCTGGGGTGAGCTGCGCAACAACACATTCCACTGACAACGATGCATGGATTTGTCATGCATCAAAGAGAAAACATAAAGGAGTTCAACTCTTGCACTGAGCTCTGTGGAGACTGCATCAGGTTTGTTTGGAAGGTGCATAATGCATCACACACACCGCACAAATATAACAGCGTATTGTCAGTGCCTCTCTGTCATTGTGCTGCAGGGCCAAGCAATGGCACATCACTCCTTTCTTGCGGAGGGGGTCACCATACGTGCAATTCAGCATCCCTCAAGGCAGGCTACGCAAGGCACCTGTGGTGAGGGAAATATAAACCAAGGGTACCTGCAATTCAGCCCTTGTCCAACAAAGTGAATGCTCTGAATCCACAAAGCCATGTGGCCTGAAAAGGCATCCACGAGACTTGCCTGCACAGGACCCGCAGCTCCACAGATCCACGCCAGAAGCACTGGGTGTTAAATTCTGTCATCCCTCCCCTCTGGCCTTCGATTCAGGGCTCCCAGTGAGCCGAAGGCAGGATGGCTGAATAGCTCTGCTTTGTGGTACTCATTCCTCCTCCTCCCAAGCCCTCCTCAGGGTTAAACACTCCTGCCTCCCAACTGTGAAGAGAGATTAATCCCAGCTGATCTACATGCACCCCCATTCCTGTTTATAGCAACAGCGATGCTGGCTGGAAGGCCTGCAAGCTTGGTCACTGCTGCATCCAGCATCCAAGATACTGACGCCAGCACCGCTCGCTCTCCTGGCTCGGCCGAGCTCCCTGACTGCCTATGTGAGCACCTACATCACCAACGCTACACGAAAACAGAACTGAACAACCTCAGAGTCTCTGATCAGGATGCTGGGTCCCACCATCGAGGCAACTGGGTGACTCAGGCAGGGTAAGACGATTGTACACTGAGGACTAAGGAACAAGGATCCTGTATGAAGTATATACAAAGTACATATATAGTCATTTTAGGATACAGAATACGAAGCCCAAAGAATACTTAAAGTTGGACCCAACAAAGCGCAGGACACTCTTTACAATATTAGGATATTTGAAGATTTACTGTACTTTGTATTACCAAAGCTGCCCGTTTTGGAAACAACCTGCTTTGTTCTGGGCAAGTAGCCAGCTCCAGAGGGAGCGAGGGCTGCGACTGCCACCTGTTTCTCCTGCAGAAACACATGAATTTTAAGAGCTGGAGGGAAAAAATGCTACATAACTGAAGTATAAAGATGTCATCCTTCCCTCCAGGTCAGCTAGTCTGGAGAGTAACACACATGCAGGCTTCTTCTGCACCTGTGCTCCTAATGCCTTGCTCACCTACATTATGTGAAGGGCATAAGAACAAGAGACAGCAAGTTATTTTTAGTAGGAAGATACAATGGTTATTTGGGGACAGCACGACACAGGCTCTTACCCCAGCACAGCACCAAGGAGAGCTGCAGCACGTGTGCTTCGTGTCACCTTCCTCATCTCCAACCAGACACGTGGGCCAAGCTCTGTGCTGTGTGCCATGACACCGGCGAAATAAGGATGGTCTGATACCGGTTTTACATGGGCTGCATARACCAGCTCTGCTGAGCTTTTCATATTCATATCTTCTTAAGTGAAAGAGGTGGGTGGAAAAACAGCATACATGAAAATGCTGCCAGCAAGCTCTCAGTAATTTCCAGGGTGGAGGTGTCTAAGCATCCTCCACACTTCGAAAATACTACATAATGCATGAATGCTTTCTCTGGCTTTATACACACTCTTCAGAGGCACAAGCGTGGCTGTTTTGGGAACACACCAGGCCAAATCTGCCACGTGTCTGCTTTTTCTCATATTCTATACAATCTGGCCACTGTGTTCCTTGTTCTATCCTTTTTGTCAGTCCCTCCCAAAAGGACTCACTTAAAATCTTAAAAAGCAGCTTCATGTCCACACTAGGCGTAGTRGACCAGGTCCTATTAAAGCACAAGATGAACTCATGCTGTGACCTGAGTACACTCGTTCAGTTGGGATACAGAGACAGCAAATGTGCCACACAAGTCCAGATGGGTTATCTGTCCTCACCCGTGCAGGCTCCTTGTTTGCCTTTCAATCCTTCCATTTCAGACCAAGTAACTAGTCCACATCCTCAAAACCCCTGGAATAATTCAATGTCAGTTGGACCTGCTCGCAAGAGGAGACTTTTATGCAATTTTAAAGAACATGCTCTGTGGGAGCAAAAATTCATCAGGGCCTGAGGGTTGCTCTGCTCCCAGAGCAAACAAAAAAAGCACAAAAGGACTTGTTAGCCGCACAGTTCCTGAAATTGTCAGCGCTGCTGTTCATTTACTATTGAAGATGGGAGCAGCCTGAAACTTTTTGGCTCCTGGTTCTAACGTGCTGTGATCAATTTTTCAAATGTATTTCACGTGGCAAGAAATGTTTTGGGTTATTTTATTAATTGTGAAAATGAAGATTAATAGGCCATGTGACATCAATTTCACTGGGGTTATCGAGGGTTAGATTTCTACATGTTTGTTTTGSGCTCATTAAAGGTACTGAACCTGATTCCCCCTAAGCCCAGGTCCCTGAATGTGAAATCAATTGCCAAGCAGGGTTGAACCCTGCCGCCCAGGCCTTGGAGAGTACAGCCCCTCCCAAAGATCTCCTCAGGTTTTCCACTTGACACAAAATGGATGCAGCAGGATAATCCCCCCTCCACAACATACGAGACACGCTCCATGTTCTCCACTTCTCTAGCAAGATTGATGAYGATAGGGTTAGTTGCAATTAATTCTTAATGCAGCCCCACACAAAAAACATGACCTAAAGTCCCATCTGGTACACACTGGCTCCTGATCTGTCTGATAGCAACAGTGAYTCACAGCAAGCAGAAACGATAAAGGTGGAGCACAGGGAAGACAAGGCAAAAGTGATTTACTTTCCTAACTGGTAATTCAGCCTTTAGCCGGTGTGATTCCAGACTTGTGCTTCAATATAGCTGAAGATATGGGAGAACAGCTCAAGCAYCAGGTCCTCCTGCCAGACAGTGCTGGTGTTACTCAGCACCACGGTCCTCGCAGAATTACGAGCTGTGCTCAATGTGGAAAAAACAAACAAGCAAATAAAACCCAAAAMCCCCATCAATGACTTTGTGGTGAACAACGCTGTCTAATGCAGGGAGCATGTCTTCCAAAAGAGGAGACCTCATCAGGAGAGCGCAAATGCCTTTCTGCAGTCACTGGTCCACCATCTTCCGTACCTGGACAGCAGCACCTGGCTATCCAGGATCCCCTGACAATACAGATGACAGCCATATGGCACTGCTGGGAAAGGACCCAGAAGGACTTCTGGGACAGGTCCTGCTGGTGCAGAAGTTGTAGCTTGGATCATACAGTATCTCAGATAATCTGAAGTTCAACTGCTTTGAATATATTTTTACAAAGTTTGACTAACAGTTTGCGTAAGAGCTCTTAAACRCAAGGAGTAAATAATCTGAAAATTCATTTCTTAAGAACAATTCCTGTGAAGAAGTTGGACTTCGAGTGCTTACAAATCAAACAATCACACAGTGGTTTATAGATGACAATTTCCTGAAGCTTCTCAAAACTGAGTGTGAAAGAAGATGGGATATCTCGCAAAGAATGACTTAAGTATTCCTTTTGAATAACTTATATCAATCCCTAGGGAAAAAAAAAGTTAATTCAAAGAGAGTTGATTACTTAAACCTTGAAATCAAATTTTGTCTTTTGATATTAGAAAAAGAGTAATACTTGAAAAAATGCAGCCAAACATAAAAATTCCACGTGCATCATTCCGTGAGGGATCAGGCACGCTGAACATAAAAAGTTTTCCTTGTGATGGAAGATAAGCTCGGTACAATTAAAGATGGAAAAATTGAGCAAATTAAGTACAAACTCAGAACAGAATAAAAAAAGCCATTGCTGTTTGTTTAATAAGAATTCAGGAACTCAAAAAGGGCTGAAATGTGTTTTTAGCAGCATTGAAAACATAAAATCTGAGAAACCACAGGGAAAGTACCAGAGCAAGAGGTGTGGCAGGCAGAGAGGAGACTAAGCACAAGGAAAGAGCTGGAAGCATCTAAATGTGTCTTACACAGGCAAAGCCCAGCCAGTGGCTGCCAAGGGATGGCTTACATAAGGTGGATGAGGCAGCGTTGTGTGCCACCTCGTGTCTTCTCTGGGATCCACATTTTGGAGCAATGACGTTTTGTCCTCGGGTACCCAGCCACAGCAGGAGGAAGAGTTCTTGTTCTCTTTCTGTTCTCTGATCCAAATTTAGCATCGGTCATTGTGACAGAGCAGCTATTAGACGTGCACGGGGGTGAATGAAATAACTGAGATGTCCTAGCACTGCCACCTTGCCTTGCTCCATGGCCTGATTTTATGGCAGGAGAGCAGGAATCACGTCGGAGGAGGTGCTGCAGCAGCCACACCATGGTCTGCAGCCCCAAGTGCCTGTGGACACCTCCCCTTGCTGCGCCAATTCGTGCTGACCGACAGCAAAACTCCAAGTACTGTCTAAATCGAAGCAACCAACACAAGGCCTTCACATCTGACAAGGGTCAACAAGTCACAGTGCGCCAACGCACATGCTGTATGTAACAAGGCAAGTGTCAAAGGACAATGCACCAGGTGCTCATTTTGACATCCACCACAGTGGCATGTTAAACATGATAATCCCCAAACGATGGGCATCTGACAAGCATGGATGCAAGGACCTTCCCAAGCCCTAATAACAAGCACTGCAGACCTGCCTCACAACTGCAAGCTGTAATTCCCACCACGTACTGTCGTGTCCACAGATACTCTGTTCACCAGCCTAAGCTGTTTACTAAGAATCGGAACTTTACCCAAACCTGAGGTCCCCGCCATATGAGTGTGGTTATTTCTTCAAATCGGGACTTTGGCTAAAGGACTTGAGCCTGAAGAGCTCCTGCAGGGATGAAAAATGAACATAGGAAGAGTATACTTCTCAAGTCTGGGTTGAAGTAACCCCTCAGCAGCTCATCTGTTTCAGAGAGGTGCCGCTGAAACAGACAGACTCTTCATTTCTAACTAGGGTGCAGAGAAAAACCTCAAAAATCCTAAAATAGCACTCTATTTTAGTCAGTGTGAGCAAAGTACTCAGACATGACATAGCCCAGTGCTTTTCTTTTGGGATCAGTGGCTCAAGGCAGGAAGCATCCAGGGATATTTTAAAGACCTTTCTATCATGAAGTGTAAGTTTCTGAAAGCAAAGAACATTGGTCTCAGTACACAAACATAAATGTGCAGAAGTGAAAGCAGAAGTTGGCCAGCTGCATAAAAATGTCAGTTTATTTGCTAAACCAGAATCCTAGGAAAAAGTCTTGCTTTTAACATTTTAGCAACTCGTCTTCTGTCGGGTACCATGGTTAAGGTATTTCTTATGCCATGTTAAGGCAATTATGCAGCCTAATAGTGTAATTAGCCACCTGCAGTGCAAGCCCTCCCCAGCAGCTGAGCAGCAGTACTTTGCTACAGCACACTGCTCTGCAGTGCAGGAAAAGAGCACCTACTCTGCCCAGCCAGGTGGTGGGCATCTATCTTCAAGTCCACACACTCCACTACCTCTTTTTCCTGTGCTCACGAGCTGGTTTGGAAAACGACAGGGCACTAACACGTGGGTCAAATGTTTATCTGGCTTTGGAGTTTCTGCAGAGGACTCAGGGGCTTCTATTGAGGTGATGCTAGCCACCACTGACTGCACCAAAAGCTCCTCTGAGCTTGCAAAAGGCAAGAACATGCCTTTTGACTTGTTAGTGCACAGTGCCTAGAGCAAAGGGACCAGTCTGGCCCTAGGATTCTGGATGCTACCACATTACAAATGATACTCTCTAGTAACCACAGTATTTCTGCAGGAGCATGTACCCAGAAAGGGTATTCTTTGGCAGTGGAAGCACACCAATATCATAAAATGGTGTMCGTTGGTGTGGTTACGCTGGATGGGATGATGCAGTCTAATATCMATTGCTGGAACTAGGAGGTCCTGCCATCCCACCTCTGCCAGCCCCATACTGCTGCTGCTTCCTTTACGTTCTGGTGTTAAGCAGATGCTTCTCAGAACCAGCCCAACTCAGATTAACCCAGAAGTAGGTATGGCAGAAGATAGTTTTCTGCTGGATTTGTGAGCTGAATTGGCACATGCAGTGGTCCAGCAAATGCTAAAGCTGGTGTAAGGGTGAGAGGTGACTAAGTAGCAAGATCTTCTGGTGTAAGTTTGGAACGGCTCTGCCAACTCTTGATTCTTTTAAGTATCTTCCCATTACTGATGCAGTATAAACAAAAGTACTGGAAAACAATCCGACAGCGCAGCCCACACAGCCCAGTCCTTTGAGTAGGGACATCAAGAGAATTGCTGAAGGCATGAGGAGACTAACCAGTCCCTAAGGAAAGGAATGAGGTGAACACTCTGGAAACAGTACTGCTTTGTGTATATATGGGGTATTTCAATGCTCTCACAAAGGAAAACACACTGACCAAGGTTAAAGAACCTGAAACTTGGTCTGAAAAATGCTTGTCAAAATGGCTGCGCATGAGTATTTCATAATCATTGATTCCAACTTCCAAATTAAGCTGCCTGTAAAGAATCTTTCCAATTCATTCTGGGGTTGACTTTTCTGGCTTGCACATTACTGCAATAAAGACCTTGCAATGGGAATTCACGGAACACATTTGTCAACAACATACAAATCTGAAGAGATTCCTGTTCACTGCGCTACAGATGTACTGGCTTTGCAGGGCTAAATCTGGCAAAAGCTCATTTCAAGCAGCAAGCAGACAGGGCACTGAACAAACACAAGGCAGCAGGAACTAGCCACTATTTCAAACCAGAAATGCACTGGGAAGTCTAGAAGTATTCAAAGGGAACAAAAGACAACAATGTTGTTACTATTACTTTCTGCCTATCCTAAGACACACAATACACGGGAATGCAACAGCCAGAAGAAGAGGAATCAACTTGTGTTCTGAGCAGTAGAGATGGAAAATATACCCTTCCAGCATCAGAGGCTGCAACATACTTATCTACAATCCCTCCAGCATGTGCTGCCTCCAGGTGTGCTGCCCAGTTCCACCTCCACTGCCCTCCCGTAGATCACGTGCCTGTAGGAATCAGACCCTTTCATAGCAATCCCCAAGTGCCTGCTTTATTTCAGGTGATGTCACTTAAAAGTGACATTTTACAAGATCCAAAGAAACCCTAAATGTCACTCACTGGACCCTTCAGTCTGGCCACATGCCATAGCTGGGGCTGCCCAACATTCATGTGACACCTAGACTGCAACAAAACAGTTAGAAAAGATGGTTCAATGACATACAGTTCGTAGTTTTGATCTTCTGTCTCTTGCTGCACTGACAGCTCCTCCAAAGTTGCATCAATATCCAGCTGATTCGTCTCCAGCTGCCGTAGCAACGTCTCCCTCTGAAGAAAGGAAAACAAGCTGGGTCTGAGCAGGAAGGGTCATTGTAACAGAGCTCTGTGCACTCACAGGGTGCAGCAAGATATTGTGTCACCACWCTACCTACAGCAATGAATTAAACAGGAGCTTTGGCCCCTCTCACAGTGTTCAGTTTAAATACAAAGCACAAAGGGAAGCAGAAGCAGTAGCAAAAGTATGTTAATCCAGAAAGTCTGTGTGTAAGAAAGTAATTTGTTCTGTGAGCTATACTCAACCATAAATCAGTAATGTGTGATTTTCAGACACAACATCGCCAGTTGCATTTGGAGAACAGTATCAACTCCTGCGGAGAACAGCTGTGCAACCCATTCATTCTGATCTTCTATTTCTTCCCTTTTAAAGAAGTCCCCCTATGAGTAGGACCCAACTGATGCAAAACTTCACAATAATTTTCTTTTTACCATCAGGGTAGATGAGTGAGCACAACCTGTCAATTCAGTGAAATTTTAGAAGTCACTGTCCCTCTGCCTTCAGCTGCTGCCCCACAGATGGGCGACAAGACACTCCAGTCCATTTCAAGCGTGCAGTGAAGTGAGTTGGCTCCACTAATATAACACAGGGTAGCTTAATTCAGTCCTTCCCTTTCCACATTTCCAACAGAATCCAAGCAAAAGCTTCAGCTGAGGGGAAGTGCTGGCTTAAAAGGCTCAAAATCAATTGCAAACGGTCATGGGACACTCCTCCCGATAGYCCAGACGGCAACGAGAAGAGATCAATAACCACACGAATTACGCCGAGACTGCACGGGCACGGCCAGCTCCAAAGGCTCACCTGCAGCGGATCTGGCACCAGCCTCCTCACCCATCTGCCCGGCAGACCTAGCTCTGCGACGGCCCAAGCCACGGAGCTAACACAGCATCCATTTCTGCAGAAACACGATTCAGGATCCCCTGGCCAAGACTAGAGCTGCCCGTGGCCACCGCCTCGCTCCCCGGTACAAACCCCTGCACCAGAGCCCCTTCCCCTCCGGCCAGACGCAGCCGGCTGTCCCGCAGCTGGGCACTGGGCTCCCACCGCTGGCACCCCGCTTGCCTCCTGGGAAGGCTCTGAGCAAGGGGCACGTGAGTCAGTTTAAACACCGAATTCTGGAGTCAAAAGTCACGATATTCAGTGCCTGAAAGCATCGATCCTCCCTCTCCCGCTGCCGACRTACTAGATGGCAGGAAGCAGGGACAGCTCGTGCTGAGACACGTCCGGTGACCCACAGCGCTGCGCAGTGCCCACCCGTGCCACGGGCTGCCACGCTGCCCACCACCCAGCCAGGAGGAGACAGAAGAGAAACCCCAGGTTTCCTCCAAATTGCAAAGGTTTTTGCTTTTATAACTGCCTTATCCTCAACGTACCTTTAAGCTTTCTACTATGACAAATATTTCTGAAGTCTARCGTCAATAACCGTGGTGAATTTTTAATTCCATGTTTGACAACACATATGCTCGCTGTAGCAAGATCCYGTCAGAGTAAAAAGCACAAAAGGAAATCTACTACATAATTTACATAATAAAATCCCTATGGGAAGACAAACATTTGTATAAAGCAATGGCGTTCAGTCTCCACATGCACATACTATTGACAATATTGTTTCATAGACATGTCAGCTTTGGAGCAAAAGTGTACAAATTCAAAGAGCAAGTAACCCATCTGCCTTATMTAAAACACACCCCACTACCCTGCCCAGGGGAGCAGTCAGGGCACAGCTTGAGCCCTCCATGGGGCAGGCTGATTTATATTAAATTCTACCATAACTTAAATCAGCAAGCAAAGCTTAAGTAATTTTTATTTTGTATTATAAGACCAGGTGATTCATAGCGGTTGATAACATTTAAACATGCTAATTTACTGGAAGATACAGTCTTTCTTGAAATTTAAGAGCTTCTATGATCATATTTAAGCTAATTTACTGCTTCCAAGGCATTTAGATTCTTCATTTTTACCTTTGTCATTGTGTTAAGAGCTTGGAGTGATCTATATTTCCTTTGCTAGGTAATTTTTATTCATCATATTCATAAGCTCTATGCAGATGGAAACTTGACTTCAATTAACATGTATATAAAGAATTATGAAGTCATTAGTTAACTYGAATTCCCTTTATTGTGGTATACAACCAAGAAAGTTTCAGCAAAACATGCTATACATRTTTAAACTTGCTACACTAAACAGAAGAGTACTAATCAAGATTTCAGAAGTAATTCTAGATTTTAGAATTCAAGATTCAAGAAATGAAAGATTTTAGAAGTAATAGATTTCATCCTTTTATGTTATTTATACAGYGTAAGCAAAAATGAGACAAAAAAGAGCAAGTTTTCTGCTTCTTTGTCCTCTGTTTCCTAAGATGAGTGAAATAAATGCTGAGTAAATTAGCCAAATAAACAGAGACAGAAGGGACACCGCTCTGCAATGCTTACCTTAGGCATTTAGATGATGTCTTTTATTAAACAAGTGGTTTGCTTTTCCTCATTCTTTGGCAGTAAGACATATACCAGTGTTGTATTTATTTCAGTTTTCACAGATTACAGTAAATTAAGAACTTAGATTTAATTAAGAGAAAGTTGCATTTAATTTTGTAAAAATTCATCAGTAATAATGGACTGCCAAATACTTAAAAAATAAATTCTATTTTACCATGCTGGTATTAAAATATTAAAGAAACAGCTTATTTTTAGCAATGACCCAAAAGAAGGGAATAAATCAAGTGCTACAGACCAATGCTTTGGCCGAATGCCACTTTCATGTGCTTCCTGGGAAAAGGCAATTTCAGCTGTCTGCAGAATTTTGTCTCCTTCTAGCGCAGCGTCCGAAGGCCYGGCTGACCTGATCACATTTGCACATTATGTGGGCCACCAGCAATACCTACAGCTAAACTGCATTCTCAGGGTTGACAATCCTTCCCCTGGAAAGGAACTGATAAATAATTGAAGAGCCTGGGCTGCTAGAGGGAACGTGCTCTATARCAGAGGTATGAATTTCAGCCACCGTTTTCTTCATGAAAGATAAATGAATGTAAGCTGAACACAGAAATGTGCAACTTAAAACCAATGCACTGAACACCAACTCTGCTAAAGGACAGCGTGGAATCTCGCATACAGCTGAACAACTCCTGTTCCCCTTGAGAGCTGCAGGAGGCTAGGCTGAGGAACACAGAGAAACCTCAGAAGTCAATTGAGACYGATTAAATCATATGTGCATTTAATACCTGGTAGCATTCCTCTCCTTTAACCCTGCTTTGCACCGAAGTACCAGGGAAATGACTCCTTTCTGGAGCCTGTTACTGGTCAGTCTCTCTGAAGGTATAAACAGAACCTTTAGGAATTATGTCTAGCTGTGATTTTCCTACAGATTTTAACATCGTGCTGCACCGGTTGTTAATCAGGCCCAGCGGGGCCGGCCCTGGCTCCCCGTGCACTCAAAGGCAGGACTCCCAGCGGGTCCCCAGGAGCAGCGAAAGGCCCAGAGCCACCCAGCAGCAGCTACTGCGGAGCAGCACGAAGCTCTTCTAATAAACCTGTGGCACAAGTGCAAGCGGCACTGGAAAAACTAAGTGCAGCACRTCTTGGCTGAAGTTTGACATCAAGTAAAGCCCCAAAGCCTGGGGGAAGCAACCAAAAGCCTCCAAATTTGCAGTGTCACTTGCCTCGGCACAGAATGGCAAGGCCAGGGATCCCCTGCGCACCAGAGGGAACTGAAACAAGCCATCTCCACGTTGGATCCTGTGCTGTGATTTTTTTCAGAATGCACAGAAAAGCACCCATCTGCAACCCCTGTATGAGCAGTGAACTGCAGGAACTAGTTTTGGCATTGCTGTTTTAAAGGAAAAGCCAGGCAGCTACAGTCTGATCACTGTCTCTTTGAATGACAGGCATAGGACAACCTCCTCAACTGCCACCTTCCATGTCGAGGTACAAAGAACAGAGCAAACATATTTACAAGCATGGTTTACATATGCCCACCCAAATCTCCCCTTGCACATTTTGGGAACTACACCGTAATGAGAAGTCTTTTCGGGTTTGTTTCTGCAGTGTTGAATTATTTAATTACATTACATGAAAACACAGGATTTGGGAGTCTAATTATGGGGCACCTGCACCTTTTGGACTACCCCCAGTGCTACCCCAAGCCCACTAAACAGGAAAGTAAATGTGGGCTGGTCACCCCATCTCCCTCACCTCTCCTAAGCAACCATTACTGGACTCTCCAAACAAATAAAGGTTGTAACAGATTTATTTTTCCTATTTCCCCTGAAGACCAAGATTTGTCCAAGAAGTTCTCTGGCTTTGGGGCTGTCGTGGTTTAGCCCCAGCCAGCAACTAAACACCACGCAGCCGCTCGCTCACCCCCCCACTCCGGTAGGATGGGGAAGAGAATCGGGAGGGNTGGACTCTCCAAACAAATAAAGGTTGTAACAGATTTATTTTTCCTATTTCCCCTGAAGACCAAGATTTGTCCAAGAAGTTCTCTGGCTTTGGGGCCAACCACCTTATCTAAGTGTCCTAATTGCTTTCAGTCTCAAATTAATAGATCATGTTTACTTATACACAGCACATTTAAATGAAAGGTCCCCTAAGACTCGCATCCTAAAGCTGCTTCCAAGCAAACCCGATGCTACAAATGCTTTGGTATTTCCTGCTTGTAACTATGGCTAGGAAAATCCTCGCATATTATTAACAGTGTCATTATGAGCAGCTTTCAGAAACAAATCTGGCAGGAAGGCTGTGCTAATGTCTGTGTCTCTCATCAACATCTATTTGAGAAAAAAAGGAGAGATCTACAAAACCGACAAAAGTAACCTGGGAACTAATTATTCTGCATGGTTTCCACAAGACATTACTTTACCACAGGAGCCAAGCCAAACATTTAACCAACCATTTACCCATGCTGGTAGATTTCAATATTTTCCACTGAGCAGCAAGTTGGGTTTACATCTCAGATTTCTACAACTTCCTCCTCAAAAATGTATTGTTTGACTTTTTTTCACTGTTTTTTTTTTTTTGTACATTCAATTTTCTTACCCTGGTTCTTTCTGCTCTGCAGCCTGAGGACATGGTAACAACCACTAATATACCCGAGCTTCTTCTGAACTAGCGTTTCAGTGGGGATTATTTGTATGAAAACACAACAGACATTTCAATTACTGGTGAAAGACAATCAAGATCAACTGCCTGTTTTTYTCCATCCAAAAGAGAACAATGATACAACATCATATGTACCCCCAAAAAGCGTATGATGTTGATCACAAAGGACTCGAGTCTCTATTATCACCCCACAAGGTCATAGAATCCTAGAATCATAGAATCATTAAGGTTGGAAAAGACCTCTAAGATCATCAAGTCCAACCGTCRACCCAACACCACCATGCCCACTAAACCATGTCCCTAAGCGCCACATCTACATGTTTTTTAAATACCTCCAGGGATGGTGACTCCACCACTTCCCTGGGCAGCCTGTTCCARTGCTWGACAACCCTTTTGGTAAAGAAATTTTTCCTAATATCTAATCTAAACCTCCCCTGGCGCAACTTGAGGCCATTTCCTCTCGTCCTATCGCTTGTTACTTGGGAGAAGAGACCAACACCCGCCTCTCTACAGCCTCCTTTCAGGTAGTTGTAGAGAGCGATAAGGTCTCCYCTCAGCCTCCTCTTCTCCAGGCTAAACAACCCCAGCTCCCTCAGCCGCTCCTCATCAGACCTGTGCTCCAGACCCTTCACCAGCCTCGTCGCCCTTCTCTGGACACGCTCCAGCACCTCAATGTCCTTCTTGKAGTGAGGGGCCCAAAACTGAACACAGTATTCGAGGTGCGGCCTCACCAGTGCCGAGTACAGGGGCACGATCACCTCCCTGCTCCTGCTGGCCACACYATTCCTGAYACAGGCCAGGATGCCGTTGGCCTTCTTGGCCACCTGGGCACACTGCCGGCTCATGTTCAGCCGGCCGTCGACCAGCACCCCCAGGTCCTTTTCCGCCGGGCAGCTTTCCAGTCACTCTTCCCCAAGCCTGTAGCGCTGCCCGGGGTTGTTGTGACCCAAGTGCAGGACGCGGCACTTGGCCTTGTTGAACCTCATACGATTGGCCTCGGCCCATCGATCCAGCCTGTCCAGATCCCTCTGCAGAGCCTTCCTACCCTCAGGCAGATCAACACTGCCACCCAACTTGGTGTCCTCTTCTAAAGGACTACAGCTGAGAATTCCACCCTYCTGTGCCCATTCAGCCTTTGCCTTTCCACTCAGTCCACCCAAGAAGCCTCCATTATGAAGGAAATATGAGACTTGGATCTATGTGCGTATGATCCAAGCAGATCAGTTACTGTTAGGGCAAAGATCTTCCTTCAGCAAACAGTTGTCCCTGAACTGTTCAGTTCATGACCAAATCTCTTCTCATCTGAGTTTTAATTGAACAGAATTTAAATACAAAGTTTAACAAATGTGCGCATGTAACATTTTTTACTTGGTAACTAACTACACCACTGGATGCAATTTTCTTGCCAGTGTTATTCATCACCTTGGAGCCTTTCTGCAGAGGTAAGCATTTGTGAACACAGCAGAGTCCTCTCGAAAGCAAAGACACGTTTAAGTCACAGGCACCAACATACTAAYATAATCTTGTTAACAACTCTTATGAAAACAAAAATCTACTCAGGATCCTTCAACAACAAAAGAAACCCCAAATACCAAACTCCCGCCTTAGAGACAGAGAAAATGAAATCTGTCCCACCCACCCAGCACATCAGGGAAATACCTTCTGTCTTACCTGCAGCTGCAAGAAGGGGATGTTGAAGAACTTGTGCAGGTACTTGAGGCCAAAGCTGTTCTTCATGGAAGACTCAGCATAGCGAAAATATGAGGAGCCGGGAGGCCTGTCTCAACCAGATAGGCAGAGAGAAGAAAACTGTACAAAGGACAAGGACCGCATACACACAGAAGASGCACTTGCTGAACTACATACCACGAACAATCCTCATTTACAAGCCAACTCCTCAATCCCCAAATATAGGCTAGCAGGTCAYTCTGCTAGGGACTCGTTATTTTGTTTACAGAGAAAATTCACACTTTGTTCCTCCTGAAGGGTGGCAGAACGCAGCTGCTGTTGTGTYGCAGTGTCATGGGGCTGCCAGACTAAGAAACACTATGTCAGGACACTGGGCCATTGGTTTACTAAACTGGGCGTTTCACAGCTGTACAAGCTGTTCATTTCTCAGTGAAGGTTTTGTTTTAAAACCACAAACAGACCTACATTAAGTCACAAGCATCAACAGTGGGCATTAAACTCAGCTAAGTCACATATAGAGATGAACTTGTAAAGAAATGATTACATTACGGAATCAAGCCTTAAAACTGATACCATTTCTGTGTGCCTGACACAGGCACAAACAAATAAAGAGACTAGGAAAATGAAAAAAAAAGCCTTAAAAACATAAAACCACACAAAAAGGTACAATCTATCAAATCCTGAACAACAAATAATATTTTATACTAAATAACAGAGAGCCTCAGATCTCTGCACAAGGGAAAATCTTGCCTGGCTGGCAAGGGAGGCGTATGACTTGGCTTTACCCAGTAAATGCTGTGTGGGGATGCCCTCAGAGGAAGAGCAAGGAAGACAGCTGCACTAGCTGGCTCTCTTGTGGCAGAATTATTTGGAGTAGAGAATAACTGTGCTGCAGGGGGAGGATTCTTTCACAAGAGGACTATCCAGAAAGAAGATGACTTCTTGGGAAAAGTACTTCTGAAAGGCACATGCTGGCAGGCACTCACTGTTTCCAGGAATATAGCTAACAATCTGCCCAGTACAGGCTCCCAGATCAAAGGAAAAAGAGCCCATCATGTAAACTGAAGCTGCTGTATGAGACAGAGTTACAAGAGTCCAAACGCTAGGCACAGGGTCCAAGGATGAACGTGATGTAAATCTGAAACACGTCAGCAATACAGTTATCTGTGGTTGATGACAGAGAGTMGCCGAGGTCTGCTCCCCTGCCTGGTGACCGTGGTGCCATCTTACCTGTTTAGATTGTCAATGAGGTCCCGCACATCGCCAGGCAGAATGACCCGGTGCTCCCCCATGTCTCGATAATTCCCAAGCACGCACACTGGAACGTGGGTCGGCACTTTAGGAAGCTCCCTCAAAATATAGTTAAATGTCCTTCACCATAGGAGAGAGAAATACAGGCAGATGAGTGGGAAACGTCATTCTGTGAGCAGTTTCACGCACAAATCACAAAAAAAAAAAACCAAAGTATATTTTTTTTCCGAAATCCTTCCAGGACTGTGGCTTCTTTGCCCCCCCCTCAGAGAAATACATTAACTGTAAATATGTTTGTATCATTCTTTATTCAAAAACAACCTGACAAGTTCAATAATCCACTTTCACCAGCAACTTCACATCTCCTACAGCAATATTTCCCTCAGTCCTACAAAACTGTGTGGGGTCAGCAGAAAAAAAGGATTCCCTCCCTTCAGCTGTCAACGGGCTCACTGACCCATACAAAACCTGTAAAACACAAACTTAAATATAAAGCAGGAACCCACCCTCCTCAGCAGATGTGCAAAATRAACAGTTCATTATTTCTATACGTTAATGCAGCCTAGGGCCTCTAAATAATCCTTACTAATACCAGTCTTCCTGGGAATTTCTCACTAGCATTCCGCTTTCCCTTGTGCTCTGTAGAGCACGGGTTTGTAACATGCCCAGCRTACTTTGCACCTGTGATAGCACTAATTATCAAGCCTCAGACAGCAGTATATCAGAAACTGCAGTACACAAGCCCACAGGGAGACTGCTTGTTTGAAACAAGCCCAGGAGAGGAGCATATTAAAAGACATGTCAGAAGATAAAGCTATTATTTTAAGGGMTACAAGCTTGCTTCAACTCATTAGGCTGGTTATCAGCTCCAGAGTCTATCTGGGAATCAAGAGGTCTAGAAGCTACTTGTTTGCATCAAACAAGTGAGMATCACATGGTGCATGCCACTCAAGATGTCTTACCACTGTTTGGTGATGTCAAACATCATCACTACGCCATTGCAGTTTTTATAGACGTCCAGGAACTCGGCGTCCAGAGCCATTTCTGACTCTGCCTGAGGAAATAAAGGCAAAATAAGCAGTAAATAACTTGATTCAATGTCAGGCTTGTACAGAACACAACTGATACAGTGCTGAACAGGCAAACTTTCTAAAGTGACAGCCACTATAAGAAGTATCCATGGATTTCACATCATTTAAGCAAGATAGCTGGTGGTCCACTGCTTCCATTGCCCCCGGGAGCAGGATGTGAAGCACCTCACAGTCTCTGAAAAAACCATGTCTGACAGCAAATGCTAAAACCCACCCTCTCCTCTTTCCCCTGTGCCCCCAAATCCTGTTGACAGGGTAACTCCGTATAAGCTACAGGATGAAGGACAGAGGACACAGCTCCCATTCCATCTCTTTGCTGACCCAAATATTGACTGTACTTCTAAGACTTCTGGTGCATAAAGCCAGAATGTAGTTTCTACTGAGCTTCTCCTGTGCAGGGCTGAAAGTATTTACTAGTACCTGATTTGTTTTTCATCATTTGGACTCTGCATGCTGCCAAGTACAGTACTGGTCACAACTCAACCTCCAGGGCTCCTGTTGCARTTTGGTGCCTGTCCTGGTTTCATCTGGGATAGTTAAATTTCTTCCTAGTGCTGTGTTTTGGATTTCGTATGAGAAGAATGTTGATAACACACTGATGTTTTAGTTGTTGCTAGGTAATGTTTACRCTAGTCAAGGACTTTTCAGCTTCCCATGCTCTGCCAGGTGCACAAGAAGCTGGGAGGGAGCACAGCCAGGACAGCTGACCCAGCTGGCCAATGGGGTATTCCATACCATATGACATCATGCTCAGTATATAAATAGGAGGCGTGGTCCAGGAATTAGCAATCGCAGCTTGGTTATCGGTCAGCGGATGGTGAGCAACTGCATTGTGCATCACTCATTTTGTATATTCTATTATTATTATTATTCCTYCCTTTTCTGTTCTATTAAACTGTCTTTATCTCAATCACGAATTTTACTTTTTTTTCCCCCCGATTCCCTCCTCCATCCCACTGCGGGGGCGGAGAGTGAGTGAGCAGCTGTGTGCTGTTTGGCTGCCTGCTGGGTTAAACCACAACAGTGCCTATGGAACAATTCTCACTCATTTTCCAGGAGTGGAAAATGCACCCATGTTTGCAAAAGAAGCAGCAGCTGTCATACCTGTTCTCATAGAGGCTTTTTCCCATAGCAGAATATTTTTAAAGAAAATTCCCCTAATCTGACYACACAGATTGAGCAGGACTGGCACCCTGGTGAAACAGGTAACTCTTCACTGCCCTGACCCATCCCCAGAACCGAGTGCTCAGTTCTCTGCATATCAGTGATGCTGCCTTTCCCATCAATGTCAACAAAGTGGTTAYTGAGCGAGTACCAGAACACCATCCGGGTACTGAGCCCCGAAGGGCACCGACACGTGAACATGAGCAATAAAGCTCTTTAGGAGCTGCAGCAYAGATCATGGGACCAAGTGCCTTTAAACTGAATTTTTCCTGAGGATAAAGTCATACATCTTTTGAAAGAGATGCCATGGATGTTCACCGGCAGCCCAAATGCGGTTTGGGGAATGTGGTAGTATGGCCTCCCATACAGCACTTTGTTCTACAGCAGAAGATCCAAAGGAGACACATTCGTGCAAGAGCCTTGAGGAAGCCACTCTGTTTACTTTTATGTGCTAGGCAGCATTTCTATTGCCTCTGCCTCCTCTATCTTTCAAAGGGTGTTAAAAGGTAATTGTTAGCCCAGTTTTAAGGAGCAGCCAGAGAGCATGGCATCAAGTGACTTCTTCAGGTCCCACAAGAAGTCCATTACAAAAGGACTTCCTGCCACTGCCCATGTGCAGACAGGTACAAAGCTACCGAGTAAACATCTGGCGTGCAGTCATTCCCAAAAGACAGAATGGAAAACAACAGGAAAGTTGTGGTGAGGGCACGAACAAGGATAAAATGCATGGGCAAAGGAGAGSATCAGGGATCACATTGCCCCTCATCCACCTGCCAGGCCAGCCTTAAAGCAGAAACAAATATAGAACTTACTCTCCATGGACCAAAGCTGGACTAGAGGCCTCCCGCTAAGAGGCAGACATCTGCATTCAAGGTGACTCACCTCCTGAGGGTCATTTTCCAGTTTCAAACCATCTCCTCGTTTTTTGCATTTTCCTTAAAAAGAATTGTAAAAAAAAAACAAAAACAAAAACAAATGCATTACACTGGGCAGAGAACCCCAGGATGGGTCTGGGCAGGACCCCAGCATTTTGAACATGACCTTACAGCAGATCCAACTTCTACTACAAGCATGGGGAATGAGGAGGGGTGGGAYAGGCATGCCTTGCTGAAGAATACCGGCTGTTCTAGAATACTGGCTGTTCAAGAATACCGGCTAATCTAATTCAAAGACAAATAGGAAGAAAGCCTGGGGCAGCTTAAACCATGCTCTTCGCAGCTTAAAGTCASAATGACTGAATAATACAGGGTTTGGTGCACTCCCTGACCACAAAAGGAAGCTGCTTTGTTGCACTTTTTGTTGCATTAGTGTTGAAGAAGCAAAAGATCGTGGGGCTGCTATGACTGAACTGCACAACTACATACGCAGCCTTYCTGAGAGATGATATGATGTTGCTGTGCTATGTCACTGACCTGAAGCAAGCAGTCTTGTAAATAAACGTGATCTCAGAGCCCATTGGGTGCTTTGGGCTGACTTGTGACCAAAAAAAAAAGGGGTGGCAGGAGACTATGAGAATTTAACAGCCAAAAGACAGACAGAACTTATAAAAGGGGAAATCCAAGCAAAATCAAATAAACTGTGGCGAGGGGGCTGTGGAGAAGTAGAGGAGAGACAGCCTACACGTGCATGAAAGGCCAGAGCCAGAGGGTCAGGTCTGGTCATCACCAGCGAAGGCGCAGAAAGGAAATCCTCCAGAGGCACCATCCAAAGCCACACGCTCTAGAGACACGCACACAAAAATAAGCTAGAGGACAGGTAAAACTCTGATTAAGCTCACAGGAAAGTGCAAAAGGCAACAGGCTAAACACTTGGAGAAGACACTAGAAAACCACTATGGAGACCTACCCTGCAGCCCCACAGCCACAATCCCATCTGGAGACATCTACAGGTTTCTCTCCAACTAATCTGCTTCCTCTAAGGCACATGTTAAAATACAGCCCTTATACTTAAAAGGCCAGACCCCCTGGRACTTCTCCCTTTTCTTACAGCTTCAATAAGCACTGTATAAGTTCACAAACTGACATTTTAAAGTACCACTGGCATTTGACTCAGCATCCCCAGAAAAGGAGTCCRTGTTTTTAAACCTCAGACTCCCTGAAAATTTTGCATTACATCAGTTACACTGTAATCGTGTTTCCAAATCTTAAAGCCTGCAACCACAGCAGACAGAGAAGAAGACACCATGTATCTGTACCTACGATTAGCAGTGTGGCAATCAGCTAACATGATTTTCTGGTGTAGACACTCGGCACTACAGATTGCCAGGAGCCTTAACATGTGAGAGCGAGGACATCCTCTTTCACCTACTGTGAAAGAAGTTTAGTGTGGACATACCATGAAAAAAATCTGTCCTTGCTCCCCAGGTATTGTTTAAACTCTATCTATGTACAGCAGTTTCCAGAGTTTTATCAAATGATGAGCACTGCACAATGAATAACCCTGCAAGATCTGGAGTTATGTTTTACAGATACCAAATATCTTCCAGATGTTACTGACAGCAATTAAGAACTGTGCTTCTGAATTAACTTTGTTCCATATTTTCCTAGTCTAAATAATGACGAGTTAACTAAATTATAATGGCAGAGACTTGGAATTCCTTCTCATAATTTCCAGAGATTCCCTGTGTAACTGACAACAGAACATGTTGGCAGTTCGGGTGCACCCGCAAAAAAACCTCCCATTGACTCTTTAAAAGACTGCAATACTGGGGACCAAAATAGCTTCCACCAACTACTCAACTCTGCTGATGAACATGGAGTGACTACTTGTAAAATTCATGGTTCTGCCAGATGCTGCATGTGAAACAAAGTGTTTCATTCTTTTTGCACACAGGTCAAGGATAAATAGTTATGAAATACAGAGTTATTCTTGAAAGTTTTAATGCTGCAGGACACAGCAGGAGATTCCAGTCCCTCTATCCTGACAGTGTGGCTGGTGGGTGCTTCTGTGCATCACTGCAAAATGTTTGCTCCCCTCGTGTCATCTTACTGTTGACATCTGAAAGTAGCAGAAATATTAATYCTGATCCTTCCACATTCATGCAATGTGTTTCCCTGAAGGATCCAAGTATGGGCTCTGATTTTTCCCAGCGCAACTGAAGGTGTGGGATGTCTAGGACGTGCATGCCTTTTCCCACTTCAACTAAATTCATTTCAAGTCAGTGGCATTCATGTGGCTTCTCTGAATGTCAAAACGTCACTATTTCTGCAGTTGCTGCTAAATTATGTTTGGCATGACCTGAATTTCTAGGTATTGAAACAGAAGCCCAAGCAACCACAAATACACTTCATAGGTGCTCTCGTCCTGAGCAATGCAGGTGTCTTTCTAACCTGGACACATTTACAACCAATGCTTTGAGAATGAATATAAGACTCGCACGCCTTTCCCTGCTTATGGCTTTATGTGTGTGTCAAGAGGAATGAGTAATATTCTTACATGATGCTCATCACTGTTGTAAAGGAGGTCATCTATAAAGGAGTAACAGAGCTGAAAAGCGCATGTGTGTACATATTCATGCACAGCGTCTATTTTTGGAACCAATACTGCAGGATGAGCCAGATAAAGACAAGATGTTATGTTGGAAAAGATGCAATTCAGCCTGTAAAGGCAAGTGCACAATGAAGATTGTGTTGTTATATGAACGAGGTCCTGTGTTTAAGGTTGCACTGACGTGTAATCTAGGAGCCTCAATTAGAAAGCAAGGGTCTTCATGTTGCAATTGCTCAGCTTCTCTCTCTAGAACAATAACTCCTCCTTATTTACACGTGTAATAGCAACACTGAAACCAAATAACCTCGCAGCAGTGCCCCGAAGTCTACAGAACAGTTCTAACCGAACACCGGAAGACTGGGTYCGTGGCCAGCACCTGAGAGCCTCTGCACCTCTATGTACCATCAGTTTTGTTGCAGGATGACAAAGATTCACTGCAGCTTGCCAACAAATGCTGTCCACAGTGTGAGGGAGATGCTTCTGTTCACCATTCAAAAATACACATCTAGAATATTTGTAGCCCCAGTGTAATCTAACTTATGGCATCTGAAAAGAACAGAAATACTAGTTCTGATCTTTCCTCCTTGTAGCACAGCTCTGGGAGGGAGAGGGGTGAGGGGACAGGGAGAGGAAAGGAATCTCCAATATGAGGGAAGGAGTTTATGCTATCTTGGGGGCAACAGAAAAAAATATGGTTTGATCCCTTCAGTTAGTGTATGGGAAAAAATGCAGGAACCAAACTAGCAGAAGGTACAAGACARGAGATCAGAACTGTTCTTGAATCACCTGCATTCAAGCAGCTTCTCTGCATTCAGGATCTGTTACAGCTTTATGACCTACAGTAGTTACACAACTTGCTGCAAGGCCAGAAAGATGAGTCAGGACTGTGACTGCTGCTGAGAGATACCTTTCCTATGTTCTATTAGTTCCAAGGGCAGCAAAGGAGATGGTATTTACTACACACACCATACAAAATTCAATACAATCCATAGCTGGGGGCAAGCTCTACTTGTTAAGATTTTAACAAATGGCACCATTACACAAATGAGCCCTCCCTCTGAGCAGGCCCAAGGAAAACACAGCAGGCTGCAGGGAAGTCCATATTCCAATGGGTCTGCACATTACAAAAAAGACATCCCAAAGAGTGGAGAAAAAGGTAAGAGGAGCAATACAGTATWGCGGTTGCCATTTACCCCCGCTTCAGAGCACTAATCAAGCTCACAGGTTTTAAGCTCTCACAACAAATCTTCCCACACTTCCAAATTAACATCTATATGCTAAACAAATGACACCAAGGCACCAGCCAGGCAGGGCCAACAGAGCTGCTTCCTGCATTCCTAAAACAGTCTGGAGGGAAAAATCAAAGCGCACTGCTGAAGGACAGGGAGGCACGCTGCTGGTAAGTGCGAGGAGAAACACCACTTAGTAAAACCACGTTTAACTTCAGTGCAAAAATGTACATGAAGTTTTTCAGGGTGCAACTTACTAAGTTTCCCCAAATCCTCCTGTGCACATTCACACCGAGACATGAAGAATGGCAGCACTGCATAGCAGAGAAGAGGCTGAAGCTGCTTTACAAGACTAAAGTTGAAGACTGCAGTTTATGGATACATCTTTTAGACAGCCTAGCTATGTCCCCACATCAAGCTTTCAATACATTTTCAAACATATTAATTTAAACAGAGGTCTCAATTTTTTTCTAACAAGGAACAATTYTTCCAAAATGGGGAAACACTGGTAAAAAAATTTAGCCTGGAAAACAGCGTATGTTGAAATGCATGTTTAGAACGTGCATTTTTTGGCAGTTTCAAATCCAGCCTGATAAATGCAGCATTCTGGACAACTCTAAATATGCACATTAGCCAGGATCTGGTAGGCAAGGAAAAAAAGGAGAATCAGGTCTTGTCAGCACTATGCTGCAGCAGCACTGGATACTTCACTACTAAAAGTCTACAGTCTAGTGTCGCTCTCACCAAAAGCATCACGCAGGAGGAATTTTTGTCCTAAGCATACAGAAGGAAGAACAAAAATGTCATGAGATAACATTAATATGAAAGTTAGATATGAGCAGCTCTTAATGGTTAATTTGCACATTTTCCTAAAGTTGTACTTGTCAAGAAYCTGCAATGCTATGGCAATAGGAAAGGATTTGATTTTGTTACATAATGATGATCTGGATTTTTACACTGCATCGATTAAGTCCATTTGAKTACATGAAAATACATATCTGTGGTCCACAAGTAGGGATCTTAACAGAATGAGTTTTACTTCAAAAGAATATAAAGTGGAGAGAAGAGAGTCCTCTGAGATTTCTAACACGTGCTCCACTGTCAGAAATGAAAGCAGTATCAGAAGAGCTGTTATCAACATCTGCACATATCAAATCCGATCCGTTTTGCCAAAAAAATGACAAGTCTCTAGTTGAGAAGATGACTCTGCTCAGAGAAGCTATTCACAGAAATAAATGCTGGAACCACATGATTCCCAAATTAACTGTCTRTCTATTCATACCAAAGTTGCAAGGCGGCGAGAAAACAGATGTTTTGCTCAGATTCCAGCCCTGCACATGTTATCCCAGGATCTGAAAGCCAAACTGTAATCAGGTTGACTTCAGCAGTAACTCCSAACTAAGTAAGGTTTTGTGTACACCATGAAAACTGGGATTTAAAAGAATAAAAGATAAAGCGCCTAGGATTTTAATTTAAAGTTACTGTCTCAAGTTTAACCTAAAGGCTCCATGATGCATCTGAACTAGAGCTGCTATCTTTAATTACCTTTTTTACTATTTTGAATACAATTTAGCTAACATGAAAAATTAAATTTCTCCCTTTCCCACTCCCTATTGTACTTATCTTCTGACTCTCCGGTGTTAACGCATGTGTAAGTTGCACAGGTGGTACAGCAGAGGCAGYGCACCTCAGATGCAGCTCTGCGAGGAATGCGTGCCAGCACAGATTTAGCTACAGCTGCAGGAAAGGTAGCAGCAGCCAAACCMTAAAAGTTTAAGTTTCAATGACTGTGGTCAACAGATTTGACCGACAGAAACACACAGACAAGGAGCACAATCCACAGAGCAAGAGATGCTCACTTGTAGAGCTGCTTTCCTGACCATACTCGCACTTTAAACCAGGAGCCTGGCTGGTACAAAACGCCTCTTAAAAGCCAAACAATATCTGCATTTGGGGCTACAGAATGGGCTGTTAAGATTTGCATCTGAACCCCAACCCCTTTTAGCAACAGATTYCACTGCATCCAGATTTGCACTGCATCCAGACTGCATCTCCACATACATTTTTGGGGTTTGTTTTTATTCTTTATAAAATAGAACTTCATACTCTGACAAAAATTGAAAACTAATGGAAATGTATTTATACATTATAATACTTTCCTTGGCTAAGCATTTRGAAAAGCTTTTGGATTAAATATATTGCATTTTCTGTCCTAAGTGAATTTAAGTAATTGGTTTCTCTTTTATCCTTCCCTCCTGCATACATTATTCACCACAGATAACATTTTATCAATTTAACARCAGCATTCCTTTACAAAAACAGCTCGGCAAGAACCTTTATAAACAGAACAAAGAACTCTGTAGCTGTCTAAACATATATAAAACTATAAAGGGGAGAAGATGAAGTTTATWATAAAGTGCAGAGAATCTGAACACACTAAGCAGCAGGCTATTTCATCTGTCATGGAGTACATGAAACAACTRCTTCTGAATATTGGGTTTGATCTGAAGTTCAGATTCCAAATAATGGGCTCTAGCATAGGAGACTCCACTCTCCTTTCCATATTTTTTCAGGAAGTAACATCCACGCACTTGAAAAAAATAAGTACAAACGTTTTTCTAAAGTAGAAGTAAGCAGGTATTTCTGAATTCCATGTAAGTTCTTAATTAAAATTGAGRAAGAACAATGAATCTCCATTAGAAAGGAAGTTATAAATCTTACCTTTGTCAACTACATCCCAGACTTCAACTTTAACAATATCGTCAGTGGCTAAAAGCACAATRAGAACACAAAGTGTTAGAAGGGGGTTTCAGTAAAATGACCAACACTCAATGCTCACCAGAAAGCGCCTAACCTAAAGCCAACATTGTCAAAAGTAGGAGATGAATGTCAAAAGAAAAGTAATTCTTCGGCGAGTTAAAATAAAACCCAAACATAACAAGAAGGCAGCCTGTTGTTGAAGGTCCAAGTTGTACACCACGACTGTGCTATCTAAAGAACTTCTTAAAGACTCTTAGTCACAGAAGTGATAAGCTAGATTTCCTTGACGTTTTATGTCAGATTTGAAGCATGTTATAAATATTTTGTGTAGATTCTTTTCATAACATACAGACATTTCCATATTCTTTCAAAAAAGATATAAATTTAATCTGGAGAATAAAGTCTGGTCTATAAGCAAAGCACACAACTGAAAAAAGAGGAATATACACATTTAGGGAAGATCAACCTTACTAACAGCATCTTTATGTAAACGTGACAACCAGTGCAGACAGTCCTGCTGCTACAGAAATCCATTCTCTCTGCAAATTTCAAGTAGCATTTTGTGAAAAATAAGATATTACTAGCAATTTTGCCTCTTAATGAGCTGCAGCATCAGTAAATTATAAGCAGCAACATATATTTCAGTTGCTAAAATCTGAAGCAAGGCAACCAAAATTCTAACTACAGAGACACTACTCCTGGTACTGACAGCTAGCAGCTTCACTTTCAGATGGCATGAGGGATGGGTAGCTTTGCATAGATGTTTCTATTGAATCCAAATAAGCAGTCCGATCTTCATGAAGTTGTTCCATGAAACAGTTGCTTTTTGGAAATGCTATAGGCTACAAAGCAAAAGCTTGTACTTGGAGCAGCTCTGAACATAAAGCAATGGAATAGGAGGATAACGTCTCAGAGTAGAAAATAATCTCATAGGATGGCATGAGAATTTAGCTAAGCATCACTGTCAAGCCGGGAAACATTTCCTCTACAGAATTCACTGTTGTTAACTCAAACGTTTCAAAATATTGTAAAGACAGATTATGGATAAAGGAAAACTTTGATCCTCTGCTTCTGGAGAAAGATGCTTTTTTACATTTATGCATGAAGCAAAATCAGCCCCTGTTCTTCCTYATAGCAACTCCCGCTTATCTTCCACTTTGCCAGCAGGGCAGTGGGGCACAGGACAAACAGGAGACTTGTCCAGGCTCAGCCCAGCTCCTGCATCACAGGGACTCGGATGGGACCACAGGAGTACAGCAGCCTGCAGCCCTAAAGACTCTGCTCAAACCATTACACTCCCCAAATTAATTCTGTCCCTGAATATTTCTACAGACCATCAAGCCAGGTACGGCTGAAGTCCAACCACTCCCCATTACTCAGTCGCCTGGCACCCAGTTGTACGCCTGGCTACCCACAGGCAGGCACTGGCACGGCAGGGTGCTCTCCCTGTGACAGGGGCTGCTCGAGCCCGTGGGGGTTCAGGGTGCGCCGCGACCCTGCAGGTGCTGGGACACAGATCAGCTAGCGGAGGTCTGCCCTCAAATTCATACCCTGCAGCTGGGACTGGCAGTGCTGCTGCTGTCCCTGAAGGACAAGGGGACGGACACGTGGCGTGTCAATCCTGGCACCTTTCAGCAGTCAAGACTTTCTGCAAAAGGACAGGAGGTGTCTTCCTTTCTCAGACGGCAAACTTTGCAGGGGCACAGGCAGAGTCCAGAAGGCTGCTCGTTCTTTCCAGCAGCGCCACGTGAAGCAGCACATGAGCATTAACAAGGGGCTTCTGCGGAGAAGCTGGAACCCCATTTCAGAAAAGTAAGCCCTTGGGGTGACATGCAGTGCTCTCCTAGGAGGTGACCCGGTACCTAGCACTGGGACTTTGCTCCCGAGATCTCCACCTCCTTACCCTAACACCCTCAGTTAAGATTTGTTCTCCTGCTGAGTAATTTCCGTAGTACTGACACCCTGCTCAGCAGCAGCACTCCCAGATAGCTAAGGAGTTGAACTGTTTGACCCAGAAGACCTGCTCTACACCCTTTTACCTGAGGGGAAGCACAGAATTTCACAAAGAAACTGACTGCACAAGATTCAAGAAAACCATTTTTCCACATGTTCTTTTTTTTCCTGTTAGCACCAGTGCTCCTGTTAGCTCGTAAGTTCTTCCTATTTATCACCAGCTTCATTCCTGATTATCCTCAACACACAAGAGGATAATTACTTTAGTGCTGCTGTGTTGGCTCTGGTATGACTCACACACAGCAGCATTTCACCTTAACGACTTTGGAAGGCATGTCACAGCAAAGAGTGCCAATTCATCCTTTTAACTCTGTAACTCGGATTAGCATAAACCATGGATCAAACCACTCAAAAGATCTGTACTCAGTTGCTATTTGGCTAAGTACTCTGTAGCCAGTGGCACACTAAGGCATTGCTTTCCCAGAAAACGGTGGAGAGGTGTGAGAAGACTCCAATTGCAAGAAAGCTCATTTGAAAATAAGAATCATTGCTTTATGGGTGGGTTCATCACCAGGAATTTACAGACCCTCAGACATATTTACTCTCATGCAATTACATGATTCACTTCACACGCTTTGGATCACAAATCCTACAGAGCAGAGCAGCTCTGCCATTCCTCACACCCATCTATAAACCATTCAACATATCTGAACAAAAGTATTTGCCAATTTTTATTTCAGACTCCCTTTCAGAGACTGCCAAACAGAGAATAAAATGCTGTTGACTAGCATAATCTAAAAAAGTGTACATTAGGGTCAGGACTGGTAACTCCTTACTTGGCCACAAAAATTACAAAYATCCATTACAGAGACAATTGGTACGGAAAAGTAATTTGTTCATTCTGAATAGGAAGAAATAAGTCAAATTCCTCTCCTTTTATTAATTCCTCCAGTATAAAATTTCTGAAGATATGACAAGGTGGTATGTTCCACATCTAAAATGTAAATCTTCTAATACTAATAGTAATTCTAATGTAAGAATACCTCAATATTTGACAGCGATTTAATTAACATCCATAAATATTTGCTGCCAGCCACCTCATAATGTTTATTCAAGGTAGCTTGAGAGCATGATCACAGGAAAAACAAACTTTATTTTTCCTTTACAGATTAACTCAGCCAACAGGGTGGTAATTAGATCTGAGCCAATTTCTCAGGGTGCCCACATCAGCCATCTTGGATGGAAAGTTTTCACAGCAGGAAACATACCTTACAATGTTTTTAAAAAAGGGGGTTATTTTTTAAAACAAGGGTTTTAAGAGGGTCAACTTGCCTACACTGCTGGAAATTATTACTAAGAAAATAATAGTGTTTTACAATGTAAAAGGAACACAAATGAGAGGCACAGTTTCACGTATAGCCTTCCAGATATTTAGACTAGCTCAGCAACACTTCACCTTGAGAAAAGTCCATCTCCAAACATACACATTGCTGCCAACTCGAACCAGCAAGCTCTACAGAAACATATCGCACAAATGTCAGAACTAAGCACTAGAAATAACAAATACACTTGCGGTTACCAACATACAGCAAAAGCCAGCCTCTCGTGTAGCTGCTTTCTACCYCAGGATTGCATCCATGTTGAAAAAGCCAGTGGCTAAGCCTCAGCTCAGTAAAAGAMCATACAGTCCCTAAAATATGCAGAAACACGCGAGATGACTGGATCTTTCTACACGTGGAACAGCCTCCAAACACCTTTTTGCCTGTATACAAAAACATGTATACATGTATTTTGTATACCTGTTCATGTATACAAAACCAATTASGTATGAATAAGCCTCTTAGAAATCAAATGCCAGACTCCCAGGCTGTATTTACAAACAGCACTTGTATTACCTACTCTGATTAGAGAGGAAACTGAACTCTGAAGTTTTTACCTATGACACTGCAGAAAACGACTATTAACATTCAGTGCACTCTTTAGACTTGGATATCCAAGAAAGGTTATTTCATTTCTTACTCTGATCTGTTTAGTCTGAAGCATTCAAGTTTGATTTTGGAGATAGTTTTCATCATTCTACAACTTGTAAGCTCTATGTTCACACATCAGTAACGGATGTGCTGATATTCTGAGGAGTGTGGGGGAAGGATGTCACAGCTAAAATACAACATGCCAGAGGTTTCGCTGCAGATGCGGAACACCACCGCACGAACACTGCAGATCTGTCGACGCCTTGGGCCAGCTGATAGGCAGAACACCAGGAAGATGGTACCCAGAATAAAGATATTTTATGAAGAAATGTAGAAGCTAACAGGCACACCTTTGCATCACCGTCACATGGAGAGTCCCTGTGAAAGAATCTGAAAACCTGTGACATCAGGCTTAGCTCAACGTCAGATCCTGAATGAGAGAAAACCGCTAGTTGAACCGAGCAAGGATGACCTGTTTCTCTCCCACATCCCAAGCCAAATCACAACCATCCATCCTTATAAACCTTTTCAACCTTTGCCAAGAGAGAGGTGACTCATGGAAGCCTGCTTCATAAGGGCACGAGAGTCTCCAGAACTCTGGTTACCAGCTCCCTGTGAACGTACAACAGCAGTATCTGCACGCTCTCCTTGTGCTGAAGCCTATTAAGACAACAGAGATTGASAGAGCACCGTCCCAGGGCTGACTGCTGGTGAACACACCCTGTGGCTCTGTGATCATTATCATGAGACTTGGGCATCATGATATCATCCAKCAATACAAATTTGATTGGTGAATTAGATGAAGCATCCAATTTGGTGTTTACCCAAACTGCATGGGGTTTTTTTTCCCAGCTGTGAGAAGACAGACAGTACCTGATTCAACAAAAGGTCAGAGTGGTGCAGATGGACAATATCTGATAATGACAAACTAACTGCTGACCTTTTTTTAAAGCAAAATCAGTCTTACAAAGCAAGTTCATACTGAATCAGTAGGTCACCCCACAAGGCTGTGGCATTTTTGAGAAGGAACCTGAAAGCTGGACTTAATGCACTGCTGAATCGCAGCCTTTTTCAATTTCAATGCAATTTCAATGCCTGCAGTGTCTTCTCCAGGCGAGATCCAGGGCTTTCATAGCCACTTTATACTGTCAGAGCAGATGGGGAAAATAAAAAAAACTTAGACCTCATCCCTCAGACTCAAACAAGCACTTAAAAAAGCTACTGATAAGATACTTCTGTGCTTCAGTAAGTCAGCCTAGAGTTATTAGTACTACAATCATTTTTAAAACATCACCTTCACCAGTTACAGGATGCTCTTTATAATTTAATCACTAAAAAACTAGTTTGCACCCTGCTATTCATTTCTACGCAACACAGCAACACCAAAAGCAGGGTTAGCCTCAGAGACAGATTTCCATAATAAACCTGTTTTCATTAACAAGTCAAGCGTATCGCAAATATTTCAAATCTTTTGGATCACCTATTAAACACTTCCCTTGAATTGCGGCTTCCAAAGACCTATCCTTTAGCACTTATAACATATAGTTTCTGAGTAAAGTTATTAAAAACATGACTGAGAAACTGTGAATAATAAATTAAAATAACAAGAGTGATGAGAGACCATTTTATCTCCCAAGCAGACACAGAACAAAGAAGCAAAGGAGGCTGCAGTGGAATTTCTAGCCCCAAGGCACTGTCCCATGACTGTCACTCCCTCCACCCTCTTCCATCTTACTTTTGTAATTCCAGTGGATGCTGGTGACTTGGATCTCCTGAGTTGGAATATATTCCTCAATAAATTTCTTTCCTTGCAGTCGGTGCCAGAGTGTGGTTTTCCCAGTGTTCCTGTCCCCTCGGATGACAATTTTCACTGGGGAAAAGAGCAAGCAGACAAATGAAGTTGATTAAATACAAATCAAAGAATGCTGTGAAAAGCATGTTAACTTTTTGCAAGCATTATTCAGATGTAATTAGTTCTTCCATATTACACAGACATGATGGGGTTTGTTAAAAAACATGAGCCTCAGCCATTAAAATCAGTGTTTATTCAGCTACCCACACTAGCTCAGCAGAAAGAACCAACATCAAGATTGAATTTTCAGAATCTGCACAACTTCAGCCAGCTAAGTCTCTGTTCCTTCCATCCTCCTGCCTTCTCTACCTCTACCTAGCCCTTACTCCCACTCTGCCATACCCCATTGCTCTGCTAGCCTTTTACGCCAGGCTTCTCCTTCAATTACCTCCTCTATCATTCCCATTTCTCCTTAAACACTTTCTCATTCCTTGAGAAAATAGAATCATATAATCATTTAGGTTGGAAAGGACTTTTAAGATCATCGAGTCCAACTGTTAACCCAGCACTGCCAAGTCCACCACTAAACCATGTCCCTAAGCACCACATCTACAAGTCTTTTAAATACCTCCAGGGATGGTGACTCCACCACTTCCCTGGGCAGCCTGTTCCAATGCCTGACAACCCTTTTGGTGAAGAAATTTTTCCTAATATCCAATCTAAACCTCCCCTGGCACAACTTGAGGCCATTTCCTCTTGTCCTGTTGCCTGTTAACTGGAGGAGAGACCGACCCCCACCTCGCTACAACCTCCTTTCAGGTAGTTGTAGAGAGCGATAAGGTCTCCCCTCAGCCTCTTACTCACTTCCTAGACCCAGCTGCCCACTGAAAGCTGAAGGACCAGTTCCCAGCTGACCCCATTAGGCAGGGTCCTGCATTAGGAGGTGCTGCTCCCTACATCCCACAGGGGTGTGACTCTGACCCCCGGCACTGGTGAAACTGTTCTTCTGCGATAGTGTTGGGAGAGCTGAGAGGCAGCTTCTGGTGAACATCACCACAGAGTTAAGCTGTCATTGCTCTCAGCTATCCCCAACTTTCTTGCATTGGGGCAGCATCCCCTTTTCCAGGCAAAGCAGAACAAGACTGTGTATTGCTCTTCAGCTGCTCCAGCTCACAGCCCAGATGGTCTCAGGTGAGGAGACAATCTTTGGCAGGGACAAGGGGCAAGGTAGTTTACGTTCACAGGGGTCTGTCTTAAACTGCCCCCAATAAATTCACCAAACTGCCTCTCTTGATAGCCACAGCTTGATTCAAATTAAATCAAAATCAGTCTATCTTACATACATTAAAAACAAGCTAAACTGAACCAAAGCTAGCATGCCCCTTTGGGGAAATAAGTAACAGTGAAATAAAACCAAGAGAAACTGAATCTCTGTGGGTCCTCCGTGTGTCAGAGGGACAGTCCCTACCACAGGAGCCAGCCCCTAGCTGGTTTTAGGTGCGGGTGTACTGATGGCACTTGGCAAAGGCATTCTCAGAAACTGCAGTCTTGGGTAAAGGCACAACAGCTCCACTTCCACCAGCCGGCCTCACAGCCAGCAGCTGAGGCGATCCACCACCRTGGGCCTGTGCTTGTGCACATGTGCTTGTATCCGCAGCAAGGAAAGTCAGTCAATGGAGAAACTCACTCCAACCCTCCCAAGGAAGTGTCCCAAACATCATAAACAGTACACAACCGGGCAAAGTAACTTCTGTAGCAATTAATACCATGAACTTTCCAGAGTCTACCCTAATGTTACCTTGCTCTTTCTRAAAACAGTATGTGGTGCTTTCTAAATTTTCTGCTACATTATAGGATTATTTTTTTTTTAAATACCATGCTTGGTTTAAGTGGCAACCACAAGGCTAYTGGGAAATGTAAGCTGACTTGAACAGAATTTTTATCCTTGTGTTTTGAATAGGAGCTATTATCCCCTAGAAAATGGGCCACCCAGAGACATCTAATGGCAGATTCAGGTGATTAGCATTAGGTTGTGCATCATCATTTGGGCAAGGAAATCTCAGACTGAAGGCTGCCTTCTGTTGTAAATCAGGAGTTACTGCAGGCATTTCAGAGAAAAGTTTAAGACGTAAACTTTAAGGTAAAACAGACAACATAAGCAAAGTCTGTGGAAGAGTTTTGTCTGGTGAAATTTTGTGCTGCAGTTCCTCTGTGCTTTTGTTGTTGTACACTGAGAGGTACTGCCATTTATTCTTTTACAAAGTTACTTATTAAAATAGCAAAAGGATAATAAAGGCAAAAATGAACATAGTATTATAGGCTGACTTCACTTACAGGTCCCAGAGCATCTCTGGAGAGACAACAAACCGTTTCCTGCATTTCCTGTCGCCCTGTGTGTGGCTCTGTTTCCTATTTACAGATGGTGAAACAATCAATGGAGGATTCCTTTGATTTTTCTTAATTAATGCAGCAAGTCCATGGCATAGGCAGAATGAGATTCCATTTGTCCCCTTTAAAACCCAAGCTTTTCTAAATGCTCTCACTGCCTACCTTAGAGAGCCATTTTAAAATGGCCATTTAAAATTCCCATGAAGTGCAGCATGAGATATCTTAGCAGTGAGTTTTAAGGGACAAGTAGACCCTTCCTTAAATAGTTAGGCTGCTCTCAAGGTGCACTTTCAGGATCCCTCCCAGGTGACTTGACTGTTAGCTCTCCCCAGAAGGGGCAATCTTACCTCCCCCAGCACTTTCCTAGTGCCAATAGCGTTATTTACGCAGCTACACATTGAGTTGGATCAAGGAACTGAACTGGCTGAAAACTAACCCTGAAATTATTCCTTTTCAGTTTTCTTCTCTAGCTCAAGTGCCCAGCTGCATGAGCAGCAGGACCAGCACACGGGAGGCATGGCTGGAGTGGTAAGGAGATCACCCCCACCCCTGAGCAGCTCACATTTAGATCAGCRTAGGGTGCTTGTGGCACCACATACTCAGTTTGAACAGGTCCAACGGCCCTTTCCAGCTTCAGCACTCTCCATGTTAGGATCTGTTTCCTCCTACATAGTGCATGAGTTTTCACTGACTTTTTTCCTGAAGAAAGAAAAAGTCTTTAAAAACAGAACAGGAAGAAGGCAGGCGATGTAAATAACTTTTAGCAAAACAAAATCTGCATTTGGGACYTTGGCTGGGGCAGGTGTGCTCAATGACAGGCATCTACAAGATAGAAGAGCTGAGTGAGCTTCAGGGCACAGCCAGACAGGTACATCACAGGCCTGGGCGGTGTCTGAATGTGGAAAGAGGACGAGTAATTATGGGTGAGGTTAGTACTGTTACCTACGGGACAGTAACAATTGTTGCCTTATTTTGATTTTAAGTTAAATCAGTACTTACTGCAAATAGCCATGSGTTTGTAGCAAAGACAGGAGAATTATCTGTGGGAAGAAGGGTAGGGATGGGGAATAGATCAAGATGTGAGGAAAAAGCTAAACAAATCACTTTATTCATATTGTCACTGCATCAGGAAAAATAGAGGGATTTCCATTCTCCAGATGGGGAAATGGAAGCAGAGCAGTGAAGATACAGGCCCAGAGAGCAGGTCTCAGACCAACTCAGAACTAGAAATCAGGAACTCCCAGCTCTGCCCATATTCCTCCAGGACACTGCAGCAGCTAAGGATCTCAGACCCTGCAGCAGAGATCCCTGAAGTCCTCTGCTAATAATCCCCATATGGAGGGTCATAACCTTGCCCTCATTAAGGTCTTTGGGACTGCGACTACAAGGCTGCGATTCAAATGTTCTGCTGCCAAAAGAAGCACACCTGATCTGCAGACACCCCCAAGCACACTTCCCAGGGGGAACAGGCCAGACAGCAATCAAAGCAGGTTTGCCCCAAGTTGCACAAACACCTGTGTCAGCAGCAGCAGAAAACATGAGAAGGTGGGAAGCAGCAGGAAGAGGGGAAGCCTTTCTTTTGGGAGTAGGGCTGAATGAAAATACTTAAAACTACAATCAGAGTCTGGGAACTACTACTCTAAAACAACACAAAAGAAGTAAGGACTATAATGATTACCAAAAGGATACACGGTATTAAGTTTTGTCTTTTAAAGCACATTTTAGGCAGAAAAGTAATAAGGAGAGGGACTGGGGGGAATTCTTAAAGCTACTGACTTCAGTATTTCAGCACTGGTGCCTGTTCGGGGCAGACCTCACCAGGAGGAGAGCAGCCCATGCTCCAGGCACACACAGCGCTGGGGTTCGTCGGGTGCCGTGCACACTGGAGGCACTTAACTGGGCATTAAGAATAAAGCCCAGAGCAGAAGGTGTACCGTGTTCTGTGCAACAGGACGGATGGATCTGAACCTTTAGCCCTTCCATGTCTTTTGCTCCTGTCACTGATCATCAATGGGTAACTCTCAGGGAATCCTCTTGCCAGTGTAACCCAGCCAGAACCGTTCATTTCACCCTTGTTTGCCCATCATTGCCTTACATAAACTTTCACATTTGAGTAAGCTGGTGCTGGTACTTCCTACTGTAATTTGTCTTGCAATTTGGTTAAACAAGCCCCGCTGCCAAAGGAATGAGATCCACCTCACTCTCTCTCCACCAAGCCTACTTACTCTGGCCTGTGCTACCCTCTCTGGGCCAGCACACCTATCCGAACGGTGATGCAGCCGACCTGATCCAACTTCAGGCTATCCCAAGCAGGAAAAAAGAGCAAGTTTTTAAAAAGACTGGTCCCCCATACTTGGAAGCGTGATCTCCCATAAACATCCGAGCCACTACATATATGGTACAGACCCACATCATTTTCATCTCTGTACCTTCCACAGTGCTCAGGGAACTCTGGTGTTATTTGGGCCACGGTATGTAAAACACAGGAGCTCCGTGCAGATGATAAAGAGAGCAAATAAGGAGTGTGTGTGTTGGGAATGCAGTATGAAAATGCTTTTGTTTTGAAATAGGATGTCCCATGCAGAGGAAGTGACTGCTGCCGCGGGCTAATACTGGCCTTTGCTCTCATCATTTCATTAGAAATCTAAACATACCCACCCTGCAAGACTCTTCCTTTTGAAAACTTAACTGAGTGGGAGAGAGACCATCAAAACAAATCATTTCAATTCAACTTAGAGGTGCATACTATCCAGTGCTTGTAATCCTCAGTGCCATTAAAACACCACACCATCTTCAGTATCACCTCGAACTGGGGGGGCTGTCTGGTTACAAAACGTACTTGACACCCRCGAAGGCTGACACAGAATGGCCTGTTCTGAGCCCCGCAGAGGGGCACCAAGAGCCAGGTAGAAAGGCCCATGTCCCGGCCATTTGCTGCCCACTTTATCGGCAAGCAACTCAAGGCATTCTCAGCACACTAAATATATTTCTGGGAAGGAAACAGGCTTCAGTTCACAATCAGCAATGGTCTATGAAAGCAAGGAAACGTTTCTGCAAAACCAGTCATCACAGCACTCTTTGGTTTAGGTCCAGGCAACTCCAGGGGAACGGAGGAGTTTTAAGATCTGTGTGTGTTAACAGTGGCTACAAAACACATGTTGCACTCCTCTGCTGAGTGTCATATATTTGCTAAGAAAGGGGCATTGGCAATGCATAGGATTTGCAGCTCTGCCCTTCTGGAGCAACGGCCCTTGTAACGACATTCCTTCACAGCCCACCTTCAGCTGAGACCATAACCTCACCGTGCTGGAGCCTAACCCCATCTACCCGGTGCCATGGCTATGTAGGTACTTCAGAGCCCTTTCGTAAGCCTGCCTGTATCTTCCACAAATATTATATAACAGCGATCCTGGGAAGAGTTACTATGGAGATTGGAAAGCTTCCCTTAAGGCAGTGACAGAAAGCTGCAGTTTTATTCCAGATATGAAAGCAGTAACTAGAACACAAATCTTGATAAACCAGGGCACAAACCAAAAAGCTTTCCCGAGGCTTTCGGTAACAAGACAAAAAGCAGCAAAGCTACAGTGGGTAGCTCAGCTGTTGGCACTTTTGGCCTCGTTGTATTAATGGCAAGCAGGTCCACATCCACGCAGGTTCGTCGACGATGCAGTTAGTCAACACGTAACARAGAGTTGTCCCCATCGACTGCTGTGCCAGCAGGACGCAGCTGATCCGTACTGTCCACAGCACAAATATGCACTTTCTGAAAAGTCAACTCCTTTCTCTTACATAATTCACAAGCTGGTATTAGCTACCTGATCTCAGACGTGTACCAGTGAAGCACGTGGATGTGTTCCGGTCTGTGGGTTGCGCGAAGCCTCTGCACAGATCAACAGTTTTTAACCAGCAGATCTCCAGGTACATGTTTAAYGATGCAGTACTGTATTCCAAGGCACAATGGTTTCATTCTCACCCCCTGTCTTTCACTGGAAATCAAGTCTCTTAACAACAACGCTGTGTTTCTGTTCACATTCAYGACTGCTTGCTAAGACACTAATTTTCTAAATTAAGCACTACTGGCATATCTAACAGATGTGCTATGGATAAAGGCACCAAATGCTCTCCCTAGTAAAGCAGAGAGCTTCAAAACATATCAGTTCAAAAGCACAGTCAACAGTGATAATACTAAACAAAGCAAAAAAAGCCCCRGACCCCAAAGTGCTAACCTCTCCCTTCACGTTCTGTTTCAGATTAACATCCAACATAAGCTTTACTCCTCCAACAYGTGTGCCTTTACAGAAATTATTCAGTGCCACGTTTACAAATCAGTCTCTCTCCCAGCTGCCAATCTCCCGGCCTTCTGCAATCTGACTTCACTGCCTGCCTGGATCCACACAGACGAGCTGATACTCGCAGCGCTCTCTGGTACCATCYCTATTTTCAGCCAGGATGACATAACTACTGTCCCCATCTCACAACTGTTACTTTGGGATGTATTTCACGTACTTGCAGTACCCTCCTGAAACATCATATTAGAAACAACCTTTACTGAGCTTCAAGGAAAAACCCAATCCTAAGCCTCAACACTGAAAGGAAAAAAATTCTGAAAACGTTCCCTGAGAAAAGAGCAAACGTATCAGTCCCAGAAAAGATAGTTAGAATAAAATTATGTACCAAGGGCACATAAGGGCACTCACCTTTTATTAAAGCCTGGCAGAGCAGAGCTTTTCAACAGACCCTTATCATATAACCACTAGAGCTTAATTATAAATACCGTTATCCTGGGCTTCAGGGAAGGTCACCCACACACTCAGGAGAGTTACTCTCTTGATGCTTTAACTGACAAAAATTGATTTACAAAGAACTCTCTCTTGTGCCACAGTCAGCGGAACGCAGGCAGCCGTTCAGGACATCTGCTGACTGGGGACGCTGCTGCACTACAGGTTCCCGAGTCCCGCACAGAAAGATAAAAGTTTCCCATCCCTTAATCCTCCCACGCTTCCGCAAGCTCTAACATTTAATTGCAAACTTGGCTTTGGGCGAATACTGGCAGAAGCACCACCGCACACAGCGAAAGCATCTGCATTTCAGAGTCCCCCCGGGGTCCCTGGGCACGCTGTGGGGCATCAGATGGGCCGGACCGATGCGGCTTGCCTCCCGCCCGGGGCTGGCTGTGCCCCCCGACAGACCCCCCGAAGCCGGGCTCCGACTCACTGTTGTACTGGACTCCCTTGGCAAACCTCCTCTGCAGAGCCTGGTTCATGGACTGCAGCCCCGCAGGGATATTCTTGTCTCTGACTGGAGCCTGGTCCGAGCCCACCAGCTTCTTCAGGGCTGAGAACATCTTTCTGGTCCCACACCTGCGCCACCACCTCCAGGAAAAGGGCTGCTGCTGCGGGGCTCAGGGCGGCCCCGGCGGGGGCATAGGGGGAAGGTCACGGCTCGAGGGGGGGGGGGGGCGCGGGTGAATCAGGCCTGGGACCGGGCTGGTCCGGCCATGAGAGGCCTCCCGGGCTCGGCAGGGCGGAGGTGTGCGGGCTCGGCCCGGCCCGGCCCGCCGCGGCGGGGAGGGGGCTCAGCCTGGGCCCCGCCGTGTGCCGGGGAGGGGGCGCTAACCGGGCATGGCCCGGGGCTGGGGCGGCGCGGGGGCAAGGGGGCGGTGGGGCCGGTGCGGCGGCTCAGCCCCGCCGGGCGCCGCCGCTCGGGGCCGAGCGCGGGGAGCGGAGGCTGCACGGCGCTCCCGCCTCCGCCGCCATCTTGCCTCTTCCGCCTCGCCGCCGGGGGACGGGGCGCGCGCGGCGCCGGCTACGGCGGCTGGCAGGGGCCAGCGGGGCGCGGGGCGGGGCCGGCGGCGGGGCCCGCGCGTGTCCTGGGCCCGCGCGGCCGGGGCACGCCGTGGGCGCGACCCCCACGACCCACTGTGACCCCCCCCCCAGTGCCACCTGTAACCTAACCCTTCCAAGACTCCCGCAGTCCCCTCATGTGACCCCCATAACCCCTGTCATCCCCTCCTGGGACCCCCATAGTCCCCCAAGACCCTCGCAATCCCCTCCTGTGAGCCTCATAGGCCCCCCACCCGTGACGCCCATAAACCCTGTAACCCCCTCCTGGGACCTCCATAGCTGCCCTGCGACCCCCATAACCCCTATAATCCCCTCCTGGGACCCCTATAGCCCTCTGTGATCCCTGTAACCCCTGTAATCCCCGCCTGCGACAGCCCCATTTTCCCCCTGTGACCCTCATAATAATTCCCTCCTGTCTGACACCCCGTAATCCCTTGCTGTAAACCCCACGTAACCCCCCCGTGATCATCACCCCTCCCCACGATCCCTATCCTGGCCCATGAATGGGCCTCCCCAGTCTGCCCCGTGACCGCGATGCAGGAGCAATTATTCACCTTTAGGGAGGAGCAGGCACCCGTTTCCCCCCCTGCTGACCCCTTCCCGGCTGCCCATCACCACCCCCTGGGAAATGGGGGGCTGAACCCCACCCAGCGGGGCGCCCTGAGCCCCTCGGTGCCCCGGTTGGCCACCCCAGCACCGCGTGGGCAGAAGGCAGAGCCATGAGGAAGGGGCAGAGACTCAGTGGGGAGGACCCAGCAGCCCCGCAAAGGGGGGGACACCCCACCAGAGAGGCCAGCAAGGACCCCACAGCATCCTCTGCCCCTCCTGGACCCCACACCCTGCTCCCCCGCAGCTTGAGGATGGACACTGGGCTCGTTGGTCACATTAGAGACATTTACTGTTGGAGGCATCTCCTGTGCTGCTGGCAGCTGCCAGCACCCTCCTGCGGGGTCCCGGTGCTGGGCGCCGGCAGCTCGTCCTCCGCCCGCGTCAGTTCGACAGATGCAGGAACTCCTCGTCCTCTGCAAGCGGAGAGACGCGCAGGGTGACGGACAGACCCACAGACCCCCCCCTCGCCCCGTGGACAGACGGCGATGGTTGCTGCTTCCCACTTTCTCCCTGCCGTCAGTGATGGGGGGAAGCAGTCTAGACCCTCTGTGCACCTCATGCTGTCCTGGGATGTCTCTTCGTGTCCCACCGCCCGCCATGGTGGCATTAATGCACTTTATATTGGTGACAGGGATAACAAAAGATGGATTCTGCCCTACGACACGTTACTCTGGCCCTACCTCCCATCTGTGGCGGCATGGTAAGCCCCTAGCTCCTGCCCCGCTGGGAGCAGGCTGTGGTTGAAGACCCCTGAGCTCACCCCTCTCTGCGGGAAGATTTGCCCCGACACACTCCTGAAAACCTGCTTGTCCATTCACCCGAGGGCTAAGCGGTGCCTGTTGTGTCTCCCAAGCAGGTTCAATATGGAATCCCCWGCTCTGACTAGAGCTGGAGGGGCTGGCAGGCATCGCACGGAGGGTAGGGACCCCGATTTGGTCCTTATTTGGTGTCAGGGTCCCTACACCCCCCCAAAACTTTCAGCCACTCTTCCCTCACTGGCATCCCCTGCCTGGRGGCTGGCATCTCCACTGCTCCCCACTGCACGCCAGCCTGCTTGGGGCCATTCCCCCTTTTATCAAGACAGTTTTGAAGTTCAGTCGTAGCCTCAATACATCTGCAGCCTATATGTACCCCGCCGTGCGATACTGTCTGTAGATTAATGACCATATTCCTCAGTCCATCAGAGTCCCTGACCCAGGTCAGACCCATCCCAGGCACAGCACAAACCCATCTCAGACCCATCCTGGACCCATGACAAACCCATCCCAGACCCATCCTGGACCCATGACAAACCCATCCCAGGCTTATCCTGACCCAGGACAGACCCATCCTGAACCCATGCAGATCCAGGACAGACCCATCCCAAGACCCATTCTAGGTCCAGGACAGCCCTGTCCCAACCCCAGGCAGACCCAGCACACCCAGACCCAGCCCAGAGCAGGACTGGAGATGGTGCAGGCTGCTGCCCCGGCTCYCCCGGCACAGCGCAGTGTGGGCAGGGTGCGGGCAGGGTGAGGGTACCTGCCAGTGGAGGAGCCCCGCAGTACTCCTTGCACTCCTTCTCCGAGTAGAACTGGTTCCCGTTGCCCTTGCAGCCTCCATAGCTGAACGTGATGCACTTGCCCTGAGCCGCATCGAAGGCCCAGCGCGTCACCGGCTTCTGGCAGGGACCCTGGACGATGGGCAGCCTGCAGGCAGCTGCGGGGACAGGGGGCTGCTCTGAGGGCAGGGGCCCCCACACCTCCCACATGGATGCCGGCCACGTGGGGTTCGAGGCCACTCTCAGATTCCCTCTGATGCCTCAGCAAAGGCACCTCCTGTGCCCTCGCCCCGCCGGGATGTCTCCTGGTCGCCCCGCTCACCCTCTGTCCGGCACGCCTGCAGGCACTCCTTCTCCGAGTAGAAGTTGTTGCCGTTGCCCAGACAGCCGCCATAGAGGAAGGTCTCGCAGGCCATGGAGGAGGAGTTATAGAAGAAGCGGGAGAGCATCCCGCTGCAGGGCCCAGGGTCCYGGCTCAGCCGGCACGAGTCTGCGGACGAGCGCGGCATGGGCTGTCACAGGCAAAGGGGGATGCAGGGCAGGGGGACGCCTGATGCAGCCCCCCTCCCCTGGGACGTACCTTCCTTATTGCCGATGTAAGTGGGCAGGGGTCCCGCGGCCGAGCCCTCCTCGGGGGGCAGGACTGCTCTCCGCGCCCTCTGCTTGGGGAAGGAAGCACAGAGCTGCCGTCAGCCCCTGCCCACGGGACCCACTGCCCACCCCATCGCCCCCGCAGCCCTGCTGRCCCTGGGATGGGCTATGTCAGGGGCAGCTCTGCTGGCTGCTGCAGCCCGGGCAGGCTCCAACCCTCCTCGATGCTCCCAGCACGTCTCCAGCCATTGATTGATCTTGGGTCAACAGGCTGTGATCCCTCCACATCTCAGTCTTCCCAGCCCTGTGCTCATCCTGCATGGGCACCAGGATCATGTATTTTGGATAAAGACACCCAAAGTGCCCCAGTCACGCCCTGTGCTGGGCTGGGGACATATCTCTTCTCTCGGTGGCACAGGGTGGTGTGTCCTCCAGATGTGTTACTTGCTCTCAAGTCAAGTGGGCTGTTTCTCCTATGAAAGTCCCATTCTCTCTTGAAAATTCTTCTAAACTCAAACCTGCGAGACTGGGAGGTGCTAGGTGACTGTAGCCAAAGGATCAGCGGGGCACTGAGCTGCCTCCCCATCCCTGGAGGGGGAGTCCACAGCCTGGCTGGGGCACCCACAGCCAGGCAAGGAGCAAGGACACACCAGGCTCCACATGCAACAACTTTCACCCCGTGAAAAAATCAGAGTAGGAAAGGGCCATTGCCTTCCACTTGGAAATGAGCCCTGGTGCCCACCTGGCCCCTGGGACCCTCACCCTGCAGCCTGTGCCTGTCTGTGCCCCTGTCCTTGCAGGTAAAGCCCATCAGTGGAGATGAAAGAGCATCTCCCAGGGCAGTTAGTGGAGTCGCTGCCCAAACGTGTCCTGCCCACGGAACCTGGTCCATGGACACCAGGTCTCCAGTAGGTTTGGCTTGGAGGGCATGTCCCCAGCCTTGATCCATCTCAGGAGGTCCCAGGTGGACCACTCACCTGGGGGGCAGTTGCAGTCTCCTGGGGGACACATTCACCTGGCCCAGATAACAGGAGAGAAGATCAGCAGCGTGAGAGGGGTGGTGTCCTGACAAACTCATCTCACCGTGGTCCTGCACCATGCACACACAGGACCCCGAGGAAGGGGATGCCCTTCCCAGCGTTCTTCCCCTCTTGCTGCTTTCCACCTCCCACTCGCAGGAGCATCACCCTACAATCCCCACACYCACCTGCATCACACTAGCACTTTCTGGCCCCTGGGCTGAGCAAGGAGCTCCTCAGGTTGTGGGAGCACCCAGCCATGGGGAGCAGTCGTGAGTGTCCCTGGGTGTCCTGCACCCTCGTCCCAGCACAGCATTGTGGGGTGCATTGACCTGACAGCCCAGCAACGACCCCACCGACTGGAAGCTGGTGGAAGCCTGACTGATACGTGGCCTTGTCTCCTTCCCATCCCATCCTACCGAAGTCTTTGCCTCTTCTCCCTCCATCCTGACCGTCCCCCCTTCTCCCCAGCCTCACACACCAAGAAGGAGCAGCCCCAGTGCACCGGCATGCCGGGGAGACAGGCGGTGGGAGAGGCACGTGCCTCGTGGTGGGTTACCTCTGTTGGCCAGGATGAAGATGGAGTCCGCAGGGATGCCTATCTCCAGAGCCAGCTGCTGGAAAGCCTCAATGAGGTCCTCTCGCAGCTCCGGGCTCCTCCCTGGGCAAGGGAACAAGCTGTGAGCAGGGTTGGAGTGGGAGGGGGTCTGCATGCAGCCCCGCAACCACCCACTGACCCGTAGAGCTCAGGCAGCTGCAGGCAGGCCCAGTACCAGCCTCCTGGTCCTACTCAACTTCTCCTCCATTATTCTTGACCAGCCTTGACCAAGGCCTTGGACAAAGTGGTTTTAACATCTCTCAATCATGAAAGACAGCATCTCCTGCCACTTCAGGGCCTGGGTTTCTTTCAAGCAGATATTGCCACCTTCATCCCAAACAACAGTCTGGTTTGGATGTTCATCGTGTGATGTGGCTCTAAGCTAAGTCATGAGACTCAACCTCTGCAGTGCCAAAGATGAGCTGGTCCAAGGCATCACTTCCAAAGCCATGGTCAGGTCCCTCAAGGCCAAGGGAGGTGGTGGGTGGTGTTTCTGAGCTGCATTGGCCCACCCCAGAGCCTGCTTGCCCACAAGTGCCATAGCCAGACTTACCATATAGCTTCAGGGTGGTGGCTGGGCCAAAACTACTTTTCTTCTTCATCAGAATGACGGCGTATTCTTCGTAGTTGGTGCGGAGCACATAGGACTGGATAGACACGTCCCATTCTGGGTGAGACAGAGACACAGGGGACATCATTCCTGCCCCTCAGGAGGCAATGGGGCAGTGTAAGACAGCCCCAGAGCTGGGGGCTGAACCCAGGCAGCTAATTCAAGAAAATAGCTGATTTTTGGGAAGCAGACTCTGATACAATCCCGACTCCCTTTAGGCTCACCAGCCTCTTCTTAGTCAAGGGGATTGGAAACCAAGGGTTGCGGACAACTGAGATGATACCACCAATGCTCCTGAAACGTGGCTGGTGGGAGCCTGCCCCAGCTTGGGACCTTGGGGACAGGAGGGATMTGCTGGAATGTCTCATAGTCCCGTGCCTCTGCAGGCACAGTGCTGAAACAGCCCCTTTCCCCCAACTTCACTCCATACTGCGGCTGGAAATGAYCCAAACTGTGGAGAGGCTTCTGAGCCTGGCTCTCCTGAAACCCTTCCCCAGCCRCTGGCTGTGCCCGGCACTGGTTCCCATCGCCTAGCCACGCCGCAGCTCTCGGGGCCGAGCAGGTGGGCAGAGAGCCCAACTTACTGGGGTTATAGTAGGTGTATTTGCCGGGGGTGCTGGTTTTCTGGTACTCTCCTGAGATGTGCGTGCAGTCACCTTGCCTGGAGGGAGGAGAAAAACAATCAGCTGCTCAGAGTGATCATTTTTYCTGGTTATTGCACAAAAATCTTGTCTGGGGCACCGAGGCCACGGCACRGGACTCCTGAAATCCCCCTGCCCAAGGCATTGGGTACTTGAGCCCAATCCAGCCCCTCTTCAGGGCTCTGATGCCAGCCAGAGCAAGCAACCCCCATGTCTTGTCCCAGCCCCTGGGAGATGCAGCACCCCTGGATGGGGTGGCTTTGGGGGAATCTCGAGCACCCACATCAGTGCCCCATACCGCAGCCTGGTGCTGGCAGTGCTGATTTGGTCGGCGCTGGGGCCGGGKCCCAGCACCAGCGTGCCCATGCTGAACTTCTCCTTGTAGTTCTTCATCCATTTGCAGGTCGTGCCAATGGCGATGTCGTACCACTTCCCGTACATCTGCAGGAAGAAGAAAGGGACGTCTCYGCCACAAGCCCTTTCCACCAAGGTAGGGCATCTCCTGGTTTTCTGCAGAGCTGAGATATTTGTGGCCAAGAAAGTAACTGCGGGGTGATGGCGCAGGGTGCCGAGGCCAGAGCTGCCACAGAATTTGGGAAGCAGATCAACATTGAGCAGGATTTTCCTGGGTCCCCTGACCACCAGGCAGGGCTGGAGGCATCAGCCTGGCATCCACCCGTGTGTCCCAGGCACAGCTGCAGGGCTGTGCAGAGCCTGGCAGGGGACGGGGCTGGCTGCAGATCTCCCAGGCACTCTGCATCCCGCATGAATCCTTCGTGCTGGGGCTGCCTGCAGGCTCTGCCCACACCTCTTAGGCTGGGCACGTCAACAGACGTCTCATGGGATTCATCTGCCCCGGCTGCTTGGGCTCCAGCCACCCTCCCGATGTGTTTGCCTGGGTGAGGCCATCTGCAAGGCCAGTGCCAGTGGGGTGGCACCCCCTGACCGGCACTCTGGAGAGCCACGCTGCCAATGCCTGTCCCGCACAGCCTGACGTGGGCATGGGTAATATTTCCCTTCTTTCTGGAGGAAAATGAAATAAAGCTTTCCCCCATCCCTTCTGCCCCCAGAATTAAGGGACCACAAGCCGCCATTACCCGCTCAGCCTCAAAATTCTCCTGCACTTGGATATCCTCATCCTGGTCCCCGATGGGCGTCCCGCTGGCCACGGCAAAGAGGAGGAGGGAAAGGAGACCCCAAAACATCATGGCTGGTGGCTTCGGAGTGCTGCTGAGCCCCAGCACACCCACGGGATCCCGGACTCTGTGCTGTCCCCACTGCGCAGCAGCGTGACCTTCAGACCGCAGCCAGCGGGGCTGGCCAGCCCGGCTGGGGGGGCCTGCTGGGGGGGTGTGGGGCAGCTGGTGGCCCTGCACGGCCCCGACCATGTGCCCTCGGTGGCCGCGGGGATTTGCAGAGAGCTGGTGTGGGGCGCAGGAGGGGAGAGGAGAATCCTCTCGCCGTGCCAGGCTGAGTTCCTCACCCTTGCCTGTTCCTACACCACTGCTTGGCCCAGACGTGGGGACAGGACCTGCCTGTCAACTTTATTCTACCTTGGGATTCATATTCCTACCCTGGTGTCCTGCAAAGAGCCCTGATGGTGCCCCCAGCCCAGGCAGACCAGCCTCACCCTGCAGAGAGGAGAGGACTGAGGGGGTCCCCAGCGCTCACCCCACACTGCGTAACTCTGACCAGTGTCCGTAGGGAGCAAAGCCTGGGCTGCCTGCTCCCCTTCCGGACCCCCTTCCCCGGGGGTCCCAAGCCAGTGGCCAACGTCCAGGAGCTGGCTGGCTGTCACCCACCCCACAGCCCGGCAGGCATGGGAGGCGTGGGGGAACGCTGTCCCTCCCCACCACTGTTTGCCTTCGCAGGATGATTAACAGAAACCAAACAGCCCGAGGGAAACAGCAAACAGAGCAAAGGGCAGGAGCCCCTTTCCGGGTCGGTCCTCAGCCCAGTATTTACAGAGAAGGGCCGGAGCCGGAGGCACGCTTGCAGGAGCCGGCCGGACTTTCACCCCTCCTCTCCACCACGGGCCACCAACGGGCCCTTTGAGTGGGACTGATGGATGCGCTGCCCGGCCACCACGGGCTGCTGCGGACACAGTGGTCCAGGCAGGGACAGCCTGAGCAAATTGTCACACACATGTCCTTGTGTCACATCTGGGGTGTCTTCAGGAGCAAGGGGGACCTTTGCCCGTGGCGGAGACCCCTCTAATGAGCCCACCTCATTAACCTGCCCTGTGCTTCTCTCTCTGGAGGTGCCCACCTCGGTCCAGAAGCAGCCCTGGGCTCCAGCCGCCCGAGCTGGGGCTGCGGGAAGCGGGGGCGGGCCTGGGGGACCCTCCCCGCGCAGGGGTCCCCGCTGCCCCCGGCCCCTCCAGCGCTAGGTGGCAGCCGGCGGTAAGGAATGAGAGCCCGGCCCCGCTCTCGGGCCCCGCTCCCGGGCCCCGCTCCCCGGCCCCGCTCCCGGGCCCCGCTCCCGCTTCCCGCCGCGCTGCAGCCCCCGGCGGGCGGGGGGACCCCGCTGTGCCCCCCCGGGGCGGCCCTTCCGCGGGCAGTGGCGGGCAGCGGGGACGGGCAGCAATGGGCAGTGGGAACTGGCAGCAATGGGCAGCAGGAACCGGCAGCAATGGGCAGTGGGAACTGGCAGCAATGGGCAGTGGGAACTGGCCCCGGGAGCTTTGCAAGGCAGGAATCGCTGTTGACGGCTCGCAGCGGGGCCGGAGCCCCGAGCTGTCCTGGGGCAGCAGGCAGGCAATAGGGGACGGTCAGTGAGACAGGACCGGCTGCCCCTGCGCTGCCTGTGTGCTGCCCGTGCAGAACAGGCCTTGCCCCGTGGGGCAAATGTGCCCAAACAGCGGACCCAGGTGTGAACAACACAGRACACGCTCCTAAATACCCTCTTTGGGAACCAGTCTGCTTTACTGGGAGCACAGGTGCCCCATGCTGGGACCTGGCAAGGGAGGGAGGAGGGTGCRTGACCCTGGCATCGGCCATCCTTCCTCCTGCCGCTGCTTGGCTCCTCTCCTCCTGCTGCTGGTGCTGGGGGAGCGGAGGGAGCCGTTCCCTTCCAAAGGACAACAGCTGGGGAAGCTGCAGGCCTGGGCCACATCCAGCCCGGTCCCCTCCTGTACACAAGAACACAGTGTGTGTCTGTGACCATGGGCCTGTGGGTGCCATTCTCGATGGGAAAGCTGGGGAGCAGCTGTACTGGCTGCAAAACTCAGCTCATGCACGTTGCCTGTGCTGAGAAAGGCCAGGGAAGTGGTGCAGCCCCCCATCCCCTCGTTCACTTCCGAAAACATGCTCACTGTCCCCATCCCCRTCCCYGAGGCTGCRGCTGCATTCGTGCTAGGATCACTTAATGGCTGTTTTGGCAGGGATGGGGATGGAGAAATCCCCCCTGCTGCCAGAGCACAGGGCTGCGATGGAGCCTCTGCAGGGCATGGCTCTCCAGGGAGGGGGGCTGCTGGGGTCCCATGCCTGGCAGCCCCGGGGAGCAGCAGCCGGGACAGACAGCTCTGGGTGCCTGGGGAGGGACGTTCCTGCGGATGGCTCTGGCAGGGAGATGGGGCAGCAGTGGTCCTGCGGGAGCKGCAGGGCACGAGGAGCTGCCAATTTGCAGGAAGTTTAGAAAGTGCTTTGGTTTCAGACCAGCTTGGACAGAAACCAAATGTAGGGAGAAACCATAAAATTCCTGCAGACCAAATTCCCCCAGCCCCACCAGCGCTGAGAGGCCCCCAGCCCCCAGCAGCCCCGCGGGGCCGGGCAGTGCTGCGGGGGCACGGTGGGGCTGGCACAGGGGCAGGAGGCACGGCAGAACCTGGGGGAATACCAGGCACTGCGAGCAGTGCCCCAAGGCCCCATGCCTTGACCGGGTGGCTGGTGGCACCTAAGGCAGACCCCTGCAGAGGTGAGGGCCACCAGGACTCAGTGTCCAACAGCAGAAAAAGAAGATGCTGTTTATTTACATGGGCCTGACTCCCCTCCCCTCCCACTCCCCACCAGTATTACGGGTTAGAGCAGACAGACATTCCTGCCTAGTCCTTTCAGTGTCCCTTTATGAACCTGTTGTCCATGAGCTCATCCAGTCCCTTTCTGAACCTGCCAGTGTTGTCTGGCTTCTTCTCCCCACGCAGCAGCAAGGTCTAGAAGTTCAAACCCTCCTGTGTAAAGAAGTTTTATCTTCTCTGTTTTAAACCCATCACCTGCTAGCGCTCCTTGCTCCAAGGACTGCTGCAGTACTATAGTTTCATGCTCGGCTTGTCCACAACCTTCACGATTTTGCAAGCCTCAGTCATATCTGCCCYTGATCTTCCCCTTTCCAAACAGGGGAGTCTCAGCTTTGCCAGTCCCCTCTCATACAATGGGTCTAGAGAAAGTCAACTCCTCTACCTTCTCCTTGAGCTGTGGAAACCGGAGCTCAAGCACACAACACCCAAGATGAGGGCTCATCAACGTTTTGTACAGTGTCAAAACACTTTCCGTCTTGGTCCCAACGCCCTTCTTGATCATACAACATTYTGATGACTTTTTTGGCTGCTGCTGCCCATTAACAGTTCTCTGAAATCACCAGCTCAGTGATGGCTCCCAGCTCTCCTCCTGAGGTTAACTACCTGTCCCGAGCTCCACGCTGATGTCCCACTCTGATCGCTTCTCCCTTGAAGCACCACCTTCATTTCTCCACACCAAAGCTCTCCTCCTACCTCTATGCCCCTCAATTTTGTGAGGTCCTTCTGAAACTCCTTGCCATCAACGCAGCGTTTGGCCATCCAGAAGAGCTCAGTGTCGTCCGTGAACTTAAAGATTTCCCTGTTCACTCCCTTCTCCTGGGGATGGATGAAGATGTCAAATATAAAACTGCTCCCAGGGCTGGTCACCTTTCAGTTCATGGAAGAGCCTTTCTTCTGCTCCCACAGCAAGTTTGTTTCTTTAATAACCTTTGGCATGGTGCCTCATCAGAAGCTTTCTGACAATCCGGACAGATGACGTCCTCTGGATCCTCTGTATTTGAGTCAGGGTCCCCCCTTGCAGGAGCCCTGCCAGCTTCTCCCCAGTTCCATGTTCAGCCACGTGTTCAGCAATCCCACCCTTCCATACAGGCTCTGCTGTCTCACCAGTGCTACAGCAACGAGAATCTCCATTTTTTGGCTCCCAGCACCCCATTTCCATAGTTGAAAGTTGGACCGTTCACCAGCCCGCTGCCCAGTCGTAAGGAGAGGTACCACACTGCAGCCAGCACCTCTGCGGTTTCACATGTAAGTTCTTCCCAGACATGAGCAAACACCATCTGTCCTGGGGACCTGCTGATGGCCAGCTCGTCCCATCAGTCTGGGGCTTCCTCTAGATTTACCTCAAATTGGTCTGGCTCCYCTGAGCAACCTGCTGCAGCACGTGTGCCAGGCCTGGGGATCTCCCCACCACCRTTGGCCAACAGGGGAAAACACTGTTGAGCTTCTTCATGGGGCCTCATCATCCTGAAGGTCCCATTACACCCTGGACATCTCCTCAACCCCTGGTTGGCTTTCTGCCTTTGACAGTTTAAGGGCATGTTCTTCAACCAACTGTAACATCTTTTACAGGGTGCTCTGCACATCCGTTTTTAGCTTTTTACTCTCCTGTTTCCAGTGGACCTGCCACGTTCTGTGGGCTTTCCTGTTCTCTCCTAGACAAGCTTTCTGTTTCTGAAACATCAGCGTTTTCCATAGTACTTCCATTTAACTCTCCTGTCAAGCCAGGAAGGGGATTGTTGAACCACTTGATTTTCTTTTTGAATTGTGGCACACATTTTACCCAAGCTTCTCACACCCCATTTAACACCCTCCAGGCTACGTTTAGGATCCTGGGGTTTGGGGTATTCTTTTGGGATAGTGTGTCCCATTTCTACATAGTTCCCTTTTCTGAACTTGTTATGGGTGATACCTGGCCCACTCTGTCCCACTGCACTGTTAAATCTAGTAGTGCTGCTATTTTCAGTATGGAGCAGTTCCCCCAGTACCTCTTCAACCTGGTCCCAAGCACTCAAGATCCAGCCCAGAACAGCAGCTTTGCTTGTGGTAGATAGATCTCATCGCTCCAAGARGCTTCATTTACTGCACCCACAAATCGTATCTTTATATCTTGTCTTGACGAAGCTGGTCTGGGGGGGGGGGGAAGAGATCTCCCACCTCCACCATCTGAGTTTGCACTTTCTCAATATTGTCTCAATATTTCCAGATGACTTACTGTTCTCATCATGTGCAATCTGAATGTTACGTTTTTATTATTAGAGCCTGGCATTTTCACCTGCAAAGACTTCTTCATGCGCTTTTTCCTACACTGTTTCATTCTGTACAATCCCCCTCCGAACCATACCCCTCCTCTGTCACTCCTACGAAGCTGGTAGCCGGGGCATCACTGTACCCCGGTGGTTATCCTCCTTCCTCCAGGTCTCTTTGTCCTGGTGCACGGTGCCATCGCATGCTGCCAAGCTTTCCATTTCCCATTGTGTTCCCAGCACCGGTGTGAAAGCRTTTGCTGTTCTGCCCTGGCTCCCGGGCAGCGACAGGGCTCAGCAGCCTTCGCTTCTGCTTTGAAGTGTCCTTCTCCAAAYGCTCTGAACATCCAGGGCCCGGTTTGTCTCCCAAAAGCCTTTTTGTCCCCCAGCTGTGGTTACGCTCCCGTCTGAGTCTGCCCGGGCTGTGGCCTGGGGAAGGTCTCTGTTTGCATTCGATCAGGGCTGGTCAAGTTATGGTTTTAAAACAGCTGCAGTTACGGCTTTAAAATAACATCTGCCAGGAAGGGAGCTGAGGCTGCAGGCACATGGGCTGGGTTTCGGGGGTTGGTGTGTCCCACAGCCCCTCTGCCTGGGAACAGCATGGGATGCTCATGCTCTGCAGCAGGTTTCCTTTCTGTGCCCCACAAACCTGCCTCTCCTCTTCTTCACCTCCTTCTCCTCCTCCTCCCTGCCCGCTGAGTGCTCCTTAGCTTGGGGACTCTGCTCCTACCCTGAGGTTTTTGAGGTCCCTCATCCCAGCCGTGGCAGAGGGGAGTCTCTGGGCCTCGAATGGAGGGTGAACATGCCACAGCACTTGTGGGCCATGCTCAGCAGGCATCTCCCCTGCTTCAGAGGCTGGCTGGTATGCCAGGTGGTGCCTGCATCTCCTCATCTTGCCAGCCCCAGGCCAGCCAAGAGGGTAGGCAGGGATGGTGGTACAGGGTGGGTGAGGTGAGGACTTGCAAGGGGGCACAGGCCATTGTATCACAGAAACCTCACAGGCTGCTGCCTTTTGTCCCATGGGTCGCAGAGTGCTTGGGAGCACTCCTGGGTTGAGGACAAGCTGCAGGACAAGAGCAGGCAGGACCACCAGCATGGCCAGCACATCTCTGATGCGCTTCAGGAGGAAAAGTTGAGTGTTCAGCAAAGGGCAGAGCAAAGGGGGGGCAAAGGCTGGACCGGGGAGGGAAGTGCAACCCAAATCTGGGGGCTGTGACAGGCGTAAATCATCCCAGGCTCACAGAAGGCCTGGGGGAGGATGGGCAGAGATACCTCCTGGATTGCTCCTGATGGAGACAGGCTGGGACTGGCTCCATCTGTGGCCCAGGCACTCATGTCCTGCTCCCGGGGTGCCCCCTGGCACCCACCACCCATCAGAGCTGGATGGCAGCCGTGGACCTGCCGGTGCAGACCTGCTGGGCACGTGACCCATGGTGGCCTGTGTCTCCAGGCTGGTGCCCACTCACATCTGCGTACATGGGTCAGCAAGTGGGGTGGATGGTAGAGCAAGAGGGCTGCTGGGGTAGAGCCCCGAGGCTGCACACGTGCCCTCTGGGACATCCCTGGGGCTGGCTGCGTGGGTGCAGAGGGACGGGAGCTCCACCTTGGGTGGAACCGTCCACCTGACTGGGGTGGCACTTGGAGCCGAGTATCGGGGTGGAGGTGGCATGGCCGTGTGTCCGTCTGGGAGGTGTGTCGGCATCCTCGGGTCAGGGTGGCAATGTGCTGCTGGGTGCCCCTATGTGGGTGCACGTGCTTCCAGCTGCCCTGTCGCTGTGTCTCMAGCCAGAAGCATCAGCCCAGGCATCTCCGTGCCCAGAGATGTGGGGCCACCTGCCCATCCACCCACGTGTCTGTCTGCACAGGTCCCTCCTCTGCCTGGCCGCTGGCCCTGGGGCTGCCCCCTCCATCCCAAATCCCCAGGGGACCCTTCCCATGCGTGCCCGCGGGACGAAGCCACCGCGTCCCCATCCCAGCGCAGCTCCCCGTCCCCGAGCCGCCCACCGCTCCGGCTGCCCAGCCGTACAGATGGCTCCTCCGCCGCGCCGGGTCGCAGCCTCCACCCTCACGTGCGGCTGCTTTTTGTGTCCCTTCTTGCTGCGCGTCGGCCTCACCCCGTCCCTCCCGCCCCTCTGCCGCCCGCGCCCCCCAGCGCAGCCCCCACCGGAGCCAGCCACACACACAAGTGAACTTTTCTGCGTTTTCCAGCAATTAAAAAGAATAAAGCAACAGTTGTCTCCAGGCAGGGCATGGATCCTGGTGACCCTGATTTTCTGTGTGGCTGGGCAGGGTGAATGGGGCTATTGAGACCCCGATGACTGGCATCTCCACTCCAGGATTGTCTCCCYTTCCAAGTCCCCCTCCCCGGGCTCTCCTCCTCCCTACTCTCCTCCCCGCTTTTAATTTCCTTCCTGGAGAGAGCTGCTCATCCCCTTCCCATTGGCCAGAGGCCTGAAAGGGAATGGAGGAGACAAGGGAAGGATTAAAGACGCTCTGCTTAGGAGCAGGCAGCCTGAATACAAGATGCACCGGCTGGGAAAGAATGGGGGCTTAGTGGGGCACCAGATCAGACCCGCCTCCGCCGCATTCAGCCCGACCTGCATTCCTGCATTGCTAAGCAGGGACCTTTCTCCCCGGCCGGCCAGTCAGAGGGCCGCCCCGGACCCCTGTCCCACCTGCTGCTGCAGGTAGACCTTCCTGGGATGGTCCCACCACACTGCAGTCCCTTGGGGTGCAGCCACCCTGGGGGACAGCAGCACTAGGGTGCTTCCAGGTCCCTTGGGTCAGCCCCAYGAGGATGAGGAGGCAGCTGGGGCATCACTTGGACCAGCCTGTGAGTGACGTGGAGCAATTCAGGTCTCCGGGACGTTCACAGCCCTCGCCTCAGCAGAGCTATGGGCCTCATCCTGCAGGGCTGGRGTTGAAGGCAGGCACTGGTTCTTCGGCGCTCAGAGGAAAGCTTGAGCCTGCAGCAGGGTTAGGCCTRTGCTTGCCCTCCTGGAGAAGGGCTGGGGCACTTCCAGCCACAGCCTTGGTGTCAGAGATGGTGGTGCCTCACTGCTCGTCAACCACATCCTCTCAGCCACAGAAGACCCCTCAAAAAATCCATGGGTGTTCATTGCCCTTCTCAGCACCTCCTGTAGCCATGCAGTTTGGGGTGCAGATGGGGCACGGTGGCTTGCATTCATCCCTCCCACTGATCCCTTTTACCCCATACCACCAGCGTGTGCACGATGAAGGACTTGTCACGCTCTGGTCTTTGGGCTGCTCTGAGGGCAGGTCTGGGGCAGGGTGGATTTTGCTGCTGGGGATGGTCCTTGGGAGGGGCTGGAGCAGAGTGAGATGGCGGAGCATGGGCTTGGGGTCTCACTGGGAATGAGGGGCCCCCAAGGGCAATGGTGGGCAATGGCCAYCTATCACCAACCAAACCTATGGGGGGGACATATGGGGAGTCACCTAGGAGTAGGACTGTGGTGTTGGCACATCTGGGTCTTTCCATGCCTCTTGCACCCTTCACGCCAGGTCGACCCTCCATGTCTTGTCTCAGGTGAGGGGCAGGTAGAAGTGAGTCACCTGGTCAGGGTAGTGCAGGGTCGGTGCCTGCTGTCTCTGCCCAAGGRCACCCCCTTGACAAGGCAAGGCGAGTCCACCAAAGCTGGAGCAGCACAGCCCCCTCCATGTTATTAGCATGCTGGGTCAATCCTTAGTCTCTGCACACACGAGTTCCCCACGGTAGGGATGGAAACACACCCCTTCTCTGTGAATTGGGAATCTGAGGCYGAGACTCCTGGCTGGAGCTGGTTTCCTTCACAGGACACGGGGAGGTTGTTCTTGGAAACCTCTTCCTGCTGACATTGACCCCAGAAAGCTCTGTTTTCTGGTGGAACACATCCCTGGTGGCGTCCAGCAAGGCCCCGAAGTGAGCAAGATGTTTCCAGGCTGAGAAGCTGGTGGTGGGGAGCAAGAATGGGGTGGGTCAGCAAAGTCCTACRGCCCCAAAGCGTCAGCTGTGAAGGCACCCCAGGGACCCCACGCTGCTAGAAGCATCCTGGGAGTCCCATGCAGGGACACACCTCAGGGCACTGCACACACAGCTTTGGGGCCCTGCACTGCAGGGACAGGGATCTGAGYTCCTGTGTCCCATGTCCCATGTAGTGGTTAATGTCATTTTAGGTTTCCTGAGGATTGACCCATCTCTCCCCATCTTCTGATCTATATCTCTTGCTGGCCTGGTCCCTCATGCACCCCAAAGCTGTGCAGCACCTGCAAGGRTCAGGATGGAGCCTTGGCGACCATGTGAACACGGCTGCAGGAGCCCAGGGTGGGATATGGCCGAGCACATGGAGGTGGCCTGTCAGGGCAGCCTCGATCACCCTCCAGACTCTTGAYTGGATACAGAGCAGGATTCAGGCACCAAAAGATAGCCACCTTGTGCCAGCTGAGATGCCCCAGGGTGCCCAGGACGTCTGTGCAAGTCTAGGAGATGGGATGGCCTCCAGGCCCTGGGGCAGAGGCCAGGCAGGACATGTGAGGACACCTCAAGCAGCAGGAGCAGCTTAGGTGTAAGTGCTGCCATCCCTCCCCTGCTTCCACAGACTGCRAAGGAGCCCAGACACCACCTTGGATGGACACCCCAGGGTCAGAGCTGAACCCCACCCCACTGACCAAGCTGCGCAGGCAGGGTCCCAGTTATTGCTGCCTCCTGAGCACCGCATGTGGCCATCACAGTCCCCAAGGTCCAGCTGGCATCACTCAGACAGCTTCAATCCTCACATGCTAAAATCCATGATTTTAAAACATTTTTCAATATTTGGTACTAAAAGCCCCATCTCCTGGAGTCCTGTGACTCCAGCAGAAASTTGGTACCAGAGAAGAGCATGAAATCCTTCCTGGAGGTGCGTCTCCATTTCCATCCTCCTCCAGAGAAGAATCACATCCCTTTGGTCATCCCACCACCCGCCACCAGCCTCAACAGTTGTCATGGAGCCCAGCTACACATCCACCTCCATCACTGCATGCTGTCGCTCAGGGAACGAGGTCTGAGGTCTTTGCACCAGAAAGCTGCTCTGACTAGGGCAAAATATGCAAAATGGATAGGAAATCATCAATTTTGGCATGAGACCTCCATTATCAGCACGAGGCACCTGCCCTGCTGGGTAAACACCAGCTGTGGTGAGGAAGAGGTGGCTGGTSTTCGTTCAGGGGCTGGTGGGCATGTCGCAGTGGCCCTCGGCTGTGCCTGGCCCTGCAGGAGCCCTCTCCCTTCTCACCCTTCACCAAGAGGAGTGGTGCCCTTGGGAGATCTTCGCCACCCTAAGATCTAAGATCCCCATTGCCTGTCACTGCCATAACACTCCCCAGCACACCATCAACAGGCAGGAGACACCAGGGATCCCCACCTTGTTGCACTCCCAGACTCTCCCATCCCATGCGGCTCCCATCCAACCCCCGGCAGCTGCCCGTGCTGCCTGCAGAAACCAGGAGCTCCATCCCGATGGAGGAACCCAAGGGTCCCAGGCAGGGAAGAAACCTGGAACACAGGTGAAAGGCAACTCATCTCCCTGTGCGGTGGCCAGGGGGCTTTTGTCCTTCTTCTGCCGTGCCGAGGGGCCGGAGCCTGGCGTTTCCCAGCCCGTGGCAGACGCAGCCCCCGGGCAGCCCGCGGGGATGGAGAGCCCTTCCCTCCGCCCGGCCAGGATGGAGAGGGACCACGGGGCTTTCTCTTTAATGCAATGCTATGAATACTYGGGGTCTTTCTGCTCGCTGTTTAATGGATTTGAATGTGAAAAGGTGGTGGAATTGGGAAGAGGGGAAGAGAGGGGGGAGGCCAGGCCTCTTTGTTCAGGGATGCTGCTCCAGCCTTGGATTTATTTAGCATTTGGAGGGCTCTGGGGTCTTTCTCTCCTCCCCAGCCACTGCAAAGGCTCGCTCCCTTTTCTGCCTCATGCTTATTAGCATAGCAGCTGCTCCGGGAGAGGGGCTAGGCAAGAGAAAAGGATAGAGGCGTCCGGGAAATGAATAGGAGGGGAAAAAAATAGCTTAAAAGGACACAGGCTTTGAATGAGGGGGAGTCGTGAGTGGAAAAGGGGACGGGGCGGCTCGGAGTTGTCACCGTAGCCGTGAATGTGAGCAGGGTGAAATGCGAGGACCCGCTGGGGACGGTTSCCCTGGCTGGGCGCTGTGCTGGGGGGCGAGGGCCTGATCCTGGCCCCCTCCTCATGGGGACACGCGGGGTGGTGGGGACTGAGCTGGCACCCTCCTGCACCCACAGCCCTGCTACCTCTGGCCACACTGCACCCCTGTTCCTGCAGGGATTTGGGGTGCCCCAGCCCCCTGTGGCCAGGGCCAGGGGTTCCCCATCCGTGACCTCTGAACTGAAGCATCTGGGGAGAGATCCCGCAGCAACTGGCGGTTCCCAACGGTGTTGGGCTGCTGCAGGATCCAACTCTGCTCCATGGGGCAGGCTGGGCAAGGGATGGGGCACCAGGGGAAGCCCCTGGGGCATGTTGCAAGCGTGCCACCGGTGCCTCCCGTTCCTCCACCCGCTCCCTGGCAGAGCCCTCCAGCCACTGGATGACTGAGTGGAAAATATAATCATTAAAGGAAATCAGGTGTCCAGGGAGCTGCAACACCGCTCCTACCCCTGCTCGCAGAGGGACGACCACRCTGAGACATCCCAGTGACAGCTCCCCAAGCAAGCAGGGGTGCACAGGCAGAGGTCTGRTGCTGGGCAGAAAACCTGGGAGAGGTCTGGGCACATTCAGAGTCCACCTGTACAATTGTATCATGTGTAATAACATTGCTGTTGACTGGGAATAGGTGAGAAGCGTTTTTTCAGCTGGAGAAAACAAGAAATGAGGTTGCAATGCACTCCCAGGGGTGAGAGGAGGCTGCAGAGATGCTGTTTCCAGGCAGAAGCTCTCCTTGGTTGTGTAATTCACTTGGAGAGAGAAATCTGCTTGTTGTGYCCTTGTGTCTTAGGGCACAAGCCGTCAGTCCCAGGGTGCTCTCAGGCCCCGTACGAAGGCTCAGCCTCGCACCCTCCCACCAACGCATCGCAGAGGCTTAGCAGAGCCAGCAGCCGTTGCCCAGCYGATGTCCCCTCCGGTGATGTCCCCTCCGGCCAGGGGTGAGCATGGCTGTGCTCGCTGGGTCAGCCCTGCCTCTGCTCTGTGCTGCGGGGGGGCGTCTGGCTGCACCCCCCTGCACGCCTCCGGCAGGGCTGGCACCGCGGGGGGTCAGCAGAGCCAGCCACGCTGCCGGCGTGTCCATCCTGCCCGGGATAAATGTGAAGCTGGGTGGTGCTGGGCTGGATCAGAGATGAGGAGGATGGATTTGCCAGTGAGCAAGTGCTGGCCATGGCCGAGGACAGCCCGCCGTGCACTGCCCCGCCGGAGGGGCTGAAGCGAACAGCCGATGCTCACGGCTGGTTTCTGTGCCCCTCCGCACTCCCCTGGGCTGCCAGGGCTGCTGCCCAGATCACGAGGGGAAAAGGGAGGTGCCTTCTGGGGAGCCTCTTCCTAAAAAGCAGCAGGAGGATGTCTCCAGTTCAGCCGGGCCAAGGTCTGCCACCTCGCAAGGGTGCTGCCAGAGGTGCTGCTCTCCTTGGCCTGCCCTCAGAGACCGCTCCCAGCCACAGGACGGTCTTGGATTCAGGCTGGAGGATGTTTCCAATTAAAACAGTTGTCCCAACCACCCCCCAGCCTGTCATCCATCCATCTGTCCAGCTTTGCCTCTGCCCATTCTTCTACCCATCCCTCTGTCCATCCCCAGCCTCTATTCCCCCATCCCTCCCCAGCCACCCCCCCCCTCCATTCCAAGCAGCCTTCCACCCCTCCAGACCAAAGCCCCATCCACTGTCCTCCTCCAAACAAGCCAAACTAGGGTGTTGTTCTGCTTGGCCATTTCTTTAGGGTCAGGAAAAGAAACCTGCTAACATGAAGAAGCCAAAACCTGCATTGCACTCGCAGGTCTGTGTCCCTGCCCGTGTGAGACCCAGAGGTCACCTCTCCCTGGGCACCCCTTGCTGGGCATCCCAAGAGATGGGTGCCCGTGGTGGCACTGGGATACAGCAGCTGAAGAGTTTCTGGGAAGAGAAGATGTTTCTCCTGCCCACATGACGGAGCACTGTCATTCCCTGGGACGCTCGCTGCCACTAAGAAGTGGGAGCCACCTGCGGTCCCTGTGCTGACACATCCCAGGCCTGGGAGCATCCCTGGGGTGACACAGCCCCCCAGGCGTGGAGGTCTGCAGGGTGACAGCCATTTTAGGGCATGGGGGCTTGGCACTTGCCTCACCACCTTGCGGCAGGGCGTGAGGGCTGTGCACACTGCGGGAAGACCCCAAAATAGCTCCATGCCGCAGGAACGGGGGGGCCAGCTCCAGCACCGGCATGGGAAGGATCTTGGCGGCCGGGATCTTTGCACCGAGTCCCAGCACCAAACACCACAGCAGCGTTGGGTCAGCAGCAAAATGGGTTGAAACCATGAGCTGTCCCGTCCTGCATGACGTGCTGTGGACCTCCGGTGCCGCTGACCGCAGCCTGCCCGGCCACCCCGCCACCCGCTCCCACCCACGCAGAGGGGCTCACCCTGGCAGCGGGGATGGAGCCCAGAAAGCATCGAAAAGGGGCAAAATATGAAGGCTGGAAAAGAGGCCAGCCTGGCTGGCCAGACCGAGCCGCCGGCTCCTCCCCGGCACCGAACACTAGTCAATTGTCATTTTTTTTTTTTTAGAAAAAAGGTAACTCCTATTCGGATCTGCAGGCTGCGGCATTATCATAGTCATACAAATGCCCAACAAAGCATCTATTTAAAATGTACTGAATTTTGATTACAGCCCGTCCCCTCTCACTTGCCCGCTCGCCGTCTTTCTTTCTCATTCATTACTTACTGTGTTAAGCTCCCTGAAATTCAAATAAAATCCCACCTCCTCCCCCCCATCCATATGCGTTGGTCGATTCAGCTCCGATGGCTGGGCTTGACGGATGAAGGGCAATAGAAGAGAAGACAAAGCTGTCAAACCTCGCTGGGCTGTGTTGACTTCCCATCGCCCCCGCGGCCGGAGGGGAGCCCAATCCATCTGGTTTGGAGTCAGTAGCACAAACAAAAGCAAAAGACAATGGCAGGAAGCACTTGAAAGTTCAAATTCTTGCTTTGGTTTCTCTTGGAACAACGGCACCTACGTAATGTGGCCGGCGGATAATAATACGCGGCCAGGGACACACAAAAATGCCAGAAGAATGTGCTTACGCCACCAAACGATCCAATATTTTTGTTTTATTGGAACAAAAATAGAAAAGGGAAAAAAAAAAAGGAAAAAAAAGCAAGTCTTTGGAGTTCCTAGATTTCTTGGACAGGGTTTCTGTAGAGAGGAGAGCTGTGAAGCGGGGTGGCCACAGGACGTGCAGGGAGCCTGGCACCGGGGCGGCTGCTCTCCGACGGGCTCAGCCCCGGGGGGTCGGGGTTCGGCAGCGCCCTCGGCATGTCCCCGCTGCTGGGGCTGTCGCGCGTGGGAGCCCCGGGACGCAGGGTGGCTTCGCGGGCGCTGGGCTCGGCGCCAGGGGGGTGCGATTTGTATTCACCGCCCAGCCTAAATCCGCCGCAAAGGGGCTGCTGGAGGCCCCTGCCCACTCCGTCCGCCGCGGGGAGAGAGGAGCTTTGTGCAGAAATGCTGCGTTTCCTTGGAAAAACCTGTCCTTGAGGTCGTGGCTGGCCCAGCCCAGGGACAGCCCTGGCTGAAGCCCTGGGACAAGGTGAACAGAGAGAAGCTGCGGGGCTGAGTTGAGCCGGGCTGAGCCGAGCCAGGCTGAGCCCAGCCCTGTGGCAACCCAAAGCAGGCGCCTGGATGGGTTTTTTGCAGCATCCCAAGCCTGGGAGACAGGCAGGGGTGAGCTGCACCCGCAGGTGTAACCCCACAGTGCCCCGGGGAGCACCGTGGTGGTGGGAGGTTTGGTGGCACTCGCCAGTGGGTCGGTGTCACGCAGTGCCCAACTGGGACAAAATGGTACCGCGGCAGGAAAGGGGAGCAATGCCCGCCCCCCCCCCCCCCAGATGTGGCCACAGTCAGCGGCTGCTGCAAGACGCCAGGTGATAAACTCGCAGGACCACCAGCTGTTGCGACTGATGGTTTTGGCATCACGTTTTATTTCCTGCTAAAAACCAGCCAGGTCACTCAGTGCCTGTCTTTTCCACGCTGGACTGCAGCCTGGGCGGGCTGTGTGTCCCCAGGGCACCCTGCTGTGTCCGTCCCAGGCACCATCCCACGCGGGCGCTGGATGGCACAGGGCTTGGCACACCGCAGCGGAGGTTGGTCAAGGAAAGGTCACACYGAGCCTTTTCTCCAGGTTTCCTCCCCACTGCCATTTGCAGGACACTCCTCTGGGCACCCCTGGGAACCCACACGCTGGAGCCAAACTGGGCATGGCACAAGTTTCCCAGGGATTTGGGCATTTCCAGAGATGGCAAAATTATGGATATAGAAAAAGCCTCATCCAAAAACGCACACTGCTGCCAGTGAGGGAGGCTTGCCTGCACCCTCCAAAGCCCCGGCTGCGGTGCAGGGATGGGGCTGCCTCTGCTCTTCCCACTTCCCYGAGTGGCCGGATCCTGCCTGGAAAGCCTCCAAAGGTGCAGGGCTCAGCCTGCTTTTAGGCACCGGCCTGCTCTGAGCCACGTGGGGGGATGGAGATCCCATGCCGACCCTCACCCCGTGCCCCTTCCGGGGGGCAGCTTCCAGCCAGAGGTGATCCTATCCTCACAGCCCACGGGCTTGGCGAGGACCAAGCCACCTCAAACCCTCGCTGGGGCCCAAGTTGGAATAAAAAAGGCTGGGAAGGTTTGCAGGGAGCCATGGGGTGCTCAGCCGGCGAGGCTGGGGCTGCAGACCCAAACCATGCACCCCGTTGCCATGGTCCATGGGAGCAGTCCCAGGACTGGCTGCAGAGCTCCCGCCTCACCCCCTCGGGGCAAGCAGCTGCTACAGGAACATCTCAAACCCCACAGGCCCGGTCCAGCACCAGGGTTTGGCCTGAGCCATCACCCCTCCACCAGCCTCCAAATGCTGGGACACTCCCCAGCCCCAACCCCGGGAGCTTCCTCCAGCCCAAAGGAAGGGGCTCCAGCAGCCCCCCCCCCAATCCACCCCAACCATCACCCTCTGGGAATGCATTTAACCCCAGCCGAGCTGCGGGTTCAGACACTGAAGCCGGGACCCATGGGCCCGGCCAGCCACCCCCCACTGCGGGATCCACGCAGCTTTGCCCATAACCACGTGGGAAAGAACAAACAAAAAAGCTTTTTTTTTTTTTATAAAAAGATCAATGAAAAATTTATTTATAAATTTCGCACTCTGGGGCTACACGTCTATATCATACACTCAGGAATATGCTGTACTGTACAGACTTTATCCAGTTAGAAATGATCATACAGTGACCCACATACAGCTTCAATATAAGCCTAAAAATTCTTAACATTAATTAACATAATTAAAAAAGGTATTCGCATCTAAAGAAAAATCTACAGAAAAACTCCTTTCTGGAGCAATCTGTGCATCAGCTTCAATGTCTGCTTATTTCACTGACATTATCAATATATTCTTCTTACAAAAATAATAATAATAATTAAAAAGATGACTGCCGGAAGGCGACCAGTCATGCACGAAGGAGCCTCCCCCACCTGCCTCTTTTATTTTTTCTTGTACTCCCCGTTTTGGCGTGAAGGGTCAGCAGCACGATGAGCCAACAAGGGGGGTGGGGGGACCCTCATTTCAATTTGAATCAATCTGCATCCCTTTTACTTCTCAGGATCAAGAGAGACGGGGGGTGTGGGGGTTGCATAGAAAATTGAAACTCTAGGGACTAGGAAGGGCAGCAGCTTTTCAGTAAAATACAAAGGGATGTAAAAATACATCAACTCACAATTTCAGAGCAAACCCCCTTCCCCGACGTACAGTTTCCCAAAATCTCAGCGTGTCTAAAGCTCCAGGAGGCTGGAAAGGAACAATACTTTTCTTAAACAACTCACCCAGCAATTCACACAGGAGATTCACAGTCTTAATAGGTATTTTATAAAAATATAAATATGGGTTACATCATGTTGTCTTTACAACACTGGACAGAGCTCCCTTTAGACTGGGTTTATAACCAAGATTTCTTTTTAAAAATCCATCTAGAACTTGGCTTTACAATACACTTTTTAATACCATGTCATAAATGTTATGACATTTCATTGTGGCAAATCCATTTAGTCAAAAAAAAAAAAAATGTGCAACCATCTGGTAACGACGATAAAACCTCGCTAGAAAAGATCTTGTTCCCACCCCCTAACTATCGCACAGAAGCACCAGTGGAGGTGCTGGACACCCCCTTCCATGCTCACAGAAAGACTTCGGCCAAGCAGTTCCTTGCAAATTACAGCATTAACAGTAGATGCTTTCGACAGGGCTTGCTTTCTTTTTCTTCTTCAGATCTGGAGCTTTTTAAAATCATCTCAAATTGTTGAAGTGGAGAAAACCAAAACCAAACTGCAGGTGAAACCATCAGAGACAAAGCAGAATATTCAGTGCAATGGGAAATAATCATGGCAGACTCAAGTTTTTTTAGTTTTAAGACTAGGAAAACAAAAAAAAAAGAGCATATTTCCCAAACCATATTTTTTAAACACTCACCACCAGCTTCAAACAAAACCAGGCTCACAATCTTCACCCACAAATATATACATACATGATAAATAGTTAAGACACAACCCAAATAAACCAGCAGGTAACTATTTTCTTTTTTTTTTTAATCGTAATGGTTTGATGCAGGGAGCAAGAGAAGAAAGAGCGGGGAGACGGCAGTGATACGGATGGTTTTAGTGCAGACGAAGAGAAGAGGGCTGAAAGACCAGCGGGAGAAAGGAGACTTCTGAAATTTTCCGCATTTTCCAAATGGATGTTCTTGTGCCATAGCAATAAAAAGCAGCATTTGCGATTATACGTGCAGTCACTTCAAAATGCGACTTCGGGTGGCTTTCTCTTCTTCCTCCCTTTCTTTTATAAATATATATATTTAGGCATATATATATAATATAAAAGGCAGGTGAATCTACATATGTCAAATGAATCGTTCTGCATTGAGAAGTGTTATCCAAGTTTCACCAAAAGAAAAAAAAGTTCCCAAACTATTTTCAGTAGTTTTCCGGCATCTCTCTAGGCAGCAGAGAGCGCTCGCGCCCCTTTTCTGTGCAAAAGCAAATCCTCTGCCTCTAGAGTTTATTTCACTTTTTTTTTTTTAAAGAAAAAAAAAAAGTCCAGGATTGCTAATCCCCCTTTACACACAAAACCAGAAGGATTCAATGTCTTTTCCTGGGATCTCACGCGTGCTAAACAGATTCAAGGAGTGGGTGAGGACGCAGACTTTCTTCGGACACCCAAAAAAGAAAACCAAAGCAGAATAAAACCAACGCAAAATAAACCAAAAAAGGAGCAACTGGGGTAAGAAAACCGTGTCTGTCATATTCCAATGGAGTCGCCTTGGGGGAAAAAAAAAAAAAAAAAAAAATCAGCGGTGGGAAAACACTGGCAGAAGCTCGCAAGAGGAGGAAGGCTTTCCTGCTCTTCCTCGCCGGGGAAGGGCCGCGGGCGGCCGGGAGCCCCCAGCCCGTCCCGGGACATCGCTCCGGGCCCGGGGCTCGCTCGGGGGGGGACACCAGCACCGCTGGGTCACGGCGGGGGGAGGCGGGTGGGTTTTGGGGAGCGTTGAAATGAATTCGTTTCTGAGCCAGAATACTTTAGGTCGGAGGGACGGGAGCGAGGGGAGCGGGGAGGGAGGATTAAATATTAGCGGGGAGGGGGCGGGGGAGCCTTTAAAGCATCTGACCAGATGTCAAACTGAAACCGTGAATACTGTGAGTGCAGCCGAGGTAGATGGAGGAAAAAAAACCAAAACAAAAAAAACACATTACAGTAGGAAAACAACCCTTGGAAGGAAAAAAAAAATAAATTTAGAAGCAGGCGAACGGTGGCGTGTTTTGCGTGGGGCCCCAATCCTCGCCAAATAAACCCCACGCGCGGGTGGGAGCAGCTTTGGCGGCCGGGGGAGCGGGGGGAGGGGGGCGGCGGCGGCGGCCCCGGCATCACCGGGCGCCGGCGGAGTATTTGGCCTTGGTGATCAGGTAGAGGACGATGTCCTGGTGGCCCCCGAAGGCGGCGATGTGCAGGGCGCTCCAGCCGTCCCGGTTGGCCAGGCGGATGTCGGCGCCGAACTTGACCAGGAGCTTGACCAGCTCCAGGTTGCCGTCGATGACGGACTGGTGCAGCGCCGTCTGCCCCTCGGGCCCGAAGGAGTTGACGTTGAACTCGCAGTTCGTCATGTTCTGCAGCAGGGACTGCAGCTCCTTGGTGTTGCCGCGCCGCACCGCCTCCTGGAAGACGCGCTGGCTGGGCGGCGGCGCCGCGCACGGCGACACCTCGCTCTGGCTCATGCCGCCGCCTCACGCCCCGCCGCCCCGCATGGACGGCGACGCCTCCGCCCGCCCGGGCATGCGGTGGCGGGCGGCTGCTGCTGCTGCTGCTGCTGCTGCTGCTGCTGCTGCTGCTGCGGGGGGTGCTGGTGCTGCTGCCGCTGCCGACGCCGACCGCCTCTCAGCGGCCCCGGGCCCCGCCGCCTCCGCGCTGCCGCCACTGCCGCCGCTCCGCCGCCGCGCCCGGGCCTCTCTGGAGCGGAGCCGGCCCCGCGCCGCGCCTTTTACCCACCCTTTTATTTGCATAACAATGGCACGGCCGTGACGCCGCGCCGAGAGGCGGGGCGCCGCCACCGCGCGCCCATTGGAACGACCGGGCAGGGAGGGGGCGGGGACGCAGCGGGAAGCCACGCCCCCTGGGGAGACGGGCCGGGTCCCCCCTCCCCCCCCATGAGTTGCGCGAGGGGCGGTGGGGGGCGCTGCCGGCTCGGCTCGGCTCGGCTCGGCTCGGCTCGGCTCGGCTCGGCTCCGTATAGCCCGGCATGGCCCGCTTCGGATTGGCTCGGCTCGGCTCGGTGGCCGCAGGCAGGGGGCACCACCGCCCAGGAGTGCGGGGCCATGCGGGGCCGGGCCGTACCAGGCCGAGCCGTGCAGGGCCGAGCCGCACCGTGCCGTGCCGAGCCGTGCCGGGCCGTGCCGGGCCGAGCCGTGCTGTGCCAGGCGGCTGCAGCCGGCCCTGCTGCCCACGTCGCCCCGCAGCGCCGTGCTGGAACCGGGCTGTGCCCATCGCCAGCCACCCCCCGCRCCTCCGGGACCCCACCGACCCCCGCCTCACCCTGCAGGCCCCAAACCCTGCGGGGATGGGGGTCACCAAGGTGCTGCGGGGGGTTTGTTGCAAACACCCTCAAATTTTGGGCGACACCATTTTGCTGCGGGTTTATCCCCCCGTGACCAGGCTGGGACAGGTCACGGGCAGGGACGGGGGGATCCAGCCCCGCAGGAGCCACGCAGCGGGGGTTGCACGATGTTTCGGGGATCCACGGGTGGGATCAATTTTGGGGGGAAAGACACAGCCCCCGCCAGGTCCCGCCGGCCCTGGAGTGACTCAATTCGGTCACACCCGGGGTTGGATCCGCTGCCCAGCCGATGACCAGATTCCTGGTGTGGGAAGGTGTGGGACACCATGGGCAGACAGGAAAATAGGCAAAAAAGTACTGAAAATAGTGCATCAACCCAAAACCGCGCCGGAGGGGCCCTCCCTGCGCCCGTTTGGCCTGCGGGGAGCAAACGGCGGAGGCTGGGGGGGAAGCGGCATCCCCGGGTCAGCGCTCACCGCGTCTGCCGGGCATTTGGTCTGCCGGAGCGGAGCGGGAGTTGCAGGAAGAAAGGAAGGAGGGTGTCGTAAAATGAGGTGACAGCAGCCACGCGGAGGGCAGCTGGCCGGCAAGCTGCTGTCACCTGGCCGTGCCGGCGCATCCATTTGAGGGTGGAAAGGGAAAAACCGGCCAACCGCTAGATTCCGCCCCGATCGAGCGAGAGCGCTTGGATGAAACATGCCATCTCGGAGCCGTCCGTCGCATGGCTGGAGGACAGTCGCTGTGAGCTCGGGGCACGACTTGTCCTGCGGCGTTTTCCGGTGGCTTTTCCCTGTAGCAGCCGGGGAAGGCTGGGGCTGGGTCCTGCTCCTTTGTTGGAGGAGGTTAAACCAGGTTTGGGCTGTAAGGAGTCGGCGAAGCAGCTCCTGTTTCTCCTCCCATAAAGGTCCACTTTTCTAAGTCCATTTCTGCAGCTAGTTTTTCTCATTCCCATCCTCATCTCCATCTCCATCTCTATTCCGTTCCCATCTCCACACCCATTCCCATGTCCATGCCCATCTCCCCATCTCCATCCCATCCCCATCTCCACCCTCATCCCATGGCCATGCCCATCCCCATGTCCGTCCCCATCCAACCCCCATCCATCCTATCCCCATCTCCATCCACATCGCCATCTCCTCCTCCACACCCATTGCATCCCAGTCCCTATCCCATCCCAAGCCCTATCCCATCCCCATCCATCCCTGTCTGGTCTCCATGTCTCACCCCGTTTGGCTTCTCCGGGCCAGAGCTCTCCCCATCACATCTTTCTAACGTGAGCATATCGAAGCACATCGTTCTCGTGGAAAAGGGAGGATTGGGACGTGACCGCGGTTGGGGGCTTGTGGCCGGGACAGCACCATGGCTGCTGCCGCCGCTGGGCTGCAGGAACTCCCCTTCTGGTGTCCTGTGTCCATGTGGCTTCTCCCAGGACATCCCCATGCCACTGAGGCGTGGAGCCCCCGCAGCGCTGGCACAGTGCACGGAGGTGGGCTTGGGGCCTCGGGGTCCGTGCGGGAGCCAGGTTTGCCCGGGGACAGCCAAGAGCAGCCACCCCCTGCCCCATCCCCCCTGGGGCCCCGTGCCGGGCAGGAGGTGGTGGCTCTGTCCCCATCACCACAGCCACGGTGGCAGCGGGGACACCAGTGGCAATCCCTGCCCTCCTCTCCCGCGTGTCGCCTTGCCGGGGTGAGCGGCGGGACGTGCTGTGACTCACGGTGACTCACGGGGAGTTACAGTTGTGCCCAGGGGCCCGGCGCAGCCCGGCAGTGCAAACAGCCGCGCCACGGCGTTCGGGGAGTGCTGAAGCCACGGCAGCCTGTCACTGTTCCCTGGCACTAAACCCGGCAAACTCATCGCGACGAAGCCGGCAAAGGGGAAGCAGCGGGGCATGCAGTGGTTCTGCCGGAGCCAGGAGGCACGGCGGTTGCGATGGCCTGGGGGTCGGGGCTCCGCTCCCGCCAGCTCGTCCCGTCCTTTCCACTCCTAAATATCCCGGCACAGCGGATTTTGTGCATTTACGGGCTGTATCCTGCGAGGTGTCGAGCCCTCTTAGTGAGCCGTGGGAGAGTGGGAATTGCTCACACCTCCCCGGTCTGGGGCTTGGCCAGAGTTACATCCTCGCAAGCAAATCTGCATTTGCCAGTGACACTGGTGAGAAAAATAAAGCGCCCGGGCAGGGACCCAGCCATGCAAATGTTCAGGGCTGGCAGGTGGGGGCAGGACTCGGCCTGGGAACGGCGCCAGAGAGGGAGGGAAAACAGCAAAAAAACAACAAAAAAAAGGAAAAGAAAAAGGGCAATTTTGAAACCCTGCGTTTTGGCTCCAATTTGTGCCCCAGCTCTGTAACTGGAGAGGAGCCGTGTGCGGTGGTTCGGCCGGGCCAGCCTCCCCGCACGGCTCGGGCTGCCCGCTGGCCGGTGGGGGGCTGTGGAGGGGCCGGCGGCGGGCGCTGGAAGTCCCCTTTCCTCCCACCCGGCGCTCGCTCGGTGGGGCCCTGCAGAACCAGTAGTCCCACCCAGTGATTTATCTGCTCTCTTCTGAGAGGAGGGGAAGCCGCGGCGAGCGCCGGTGCTGCAGACGGCGGCGGGAGGCGGGGAGAGGGACCCGGCGCTGCGATGCCTTTAGCAAACGGTCACGCCGAGAGGCACGGACCAAATTTCCCCTGCCTCAAGAGATGTGACAACCAAATATCCCCCCGCTCAGGAGAGCCTGTGGGTGAGAGAAGAAGGGACGGCTGCCGCCGGCATTGCCGCGGAGGCTCAGAGCCGCCCCAGCGCATTGGGCTGGGCACGTCGCAGCCCTCTTCCAAAAAAGCCAAGCGGACAGTGCCCATCCTCTGGGCCAGGCAGACAAGCCAGCGAGAGTCCAGCCACCCCCGGAGGCCTCCTTGAAGGGAGCCGGAGAGCCAGGGGGACGGATCCGGGGCAGGCGGCGAGGGGGCGTGCCCCCACTTAATTCATTAAAATGTGTCGGAGAGCGTGGGAAAGACGAGAGCTTTTCTTCCCAGCGCAGAGACCCAGCAAAAGGCGCGCGAGGGAGAGCGACCCGCCTGCTCGGCTCCCTGCGAGCCGGGAGGAAGCGCAAAAGTTTCCTCTGCCGCTGGCCCCGCCGGTGCTTTGCCTCTTGGCTTTTTGGCAAAGTAGTTGCCGGAGCCCCGGTGGGGAAACGCGGGGCTCGGCCAACGCCGCCTGCCCGGCCGCGGGGATGCGGGCAGGGAGGGGAGCCCACGCGGGGCCGGGGTGCTGGGGGGCTGTGGTTGCTGGGTGGGAAAGGTCTCCCTTGCAGAGATTCACCTTCGGGCGGGTGGAGAGGGGAGCCCTGCTCCAGGCGGCTGCTTTCGGCAAGGGAGCGGCGAGGAAGGGGCTGCAGGGGGGTCTCGGGGGAAAACATTCCTCTGTGCTGCATGAGAGCTGCCCCGCTGGCAGCAGGGGGCAAGCAGGGGCACGGCCATGGGACCGGCCTCACACTCTCCCCATCCAGGTAACGTGGGCACATCACACTCCGTGAGCCTTCAGCAACGCCCAAGCAGTGTCCTGGGTGGGGCTGGGCCCCCGCCAGCCCTGCAGGCAGAAAGCTCCTGAGGCCAGAAGCTGGGGTTTGAAAGAGAAACCTCGTGCTTGTGCAGAGGACACGTGTGCGGGTGCCCCGTGTCCTCTGCAGGAAGCAAGGCACCACGAGTAGAGCTCTCACGGGCGGTTCGGGGAAGACCAAGGGACAAGGGGAGGCTCCAGGCATCCCCCATCCTCCTGGGACACCCGCACCACGGGGGCCACCACGGGAACGTGGGCTGGGGACTGCCACTTCCCACAGATGCCACCATGGATGCTGCTCTGCGTGTTCCCTCCCTCCCTCCCAGCCTGGGGCAAACAGGACAAGCATGGTCATAACCCTACGTGTGGACACAGGGGCGTCCCTGCACGCCTGGCCCCGGGGCTGGAGGACCCCGACTCCCCACGGGGGCTGTGGTGACATCGTGCTGGGCTGTGTGGGTTGGGTTGTCACACTGCAGCTTGGCCTTTAATCATTCCAGTGCCCTGTCTTATCAGTCCTTATCCTGCTGGAAATGCTGCAGCTTTTCTGATGTTCAAACCCTGCCTGTAGCCTCCGTATCTGACAGCGGGAAAATGCTGTTCGGGCAAAAGGCCACCAACGGGACACCCTCGGAGGTGTGGAGCTGCTCCTGCTCCCGCCCTGTGCTGCTGGCAGGGGTCTCCAGCTGCATGGGTGTCCTGGTGCTGCTGGGGCACCCCGCAGCACTGCCTTGGCTGATGTCCTCCCACAGCTGAGCACACTTGTACCAAACCGCCTTGGCTCGGGCCCGTGTCTCCCAAGACACGCGGTCCCCGGGGCCGCTTGTTTGACTGCGCTGCGTGGTCACTCCTTTGCGGTGGCCACAGGGATGGGGGTACATCGCCCCACTGCTCCCACCGCATGGTTCCCCCAGAAGACATGATACAGCCTATTGGGACTGGCCTGGGGACCCGGCGACCGCTCTGTGGGGACATCCCTGGGGTCAAGGCAGTCTGGGGGGGGTGACACGGCCATAACCCCCCTGGGACACATGGCAGGGCACGCCTGGTGAGCGGCTGGAAGCTCATTTGCCTGAGAGTCATGCCCACATATTGGCAGGCTGATGGGAAGGGTCCGGTCCCAGGCTATTTCCCAGGGAGCAAACATCCTCCTGATGCAAATCTCCCTCCTCACGTGGCACCGACACCTCTCTCCTCTCCTACCCCCGGCGAGGGGCCAGCAGAAGTGACCCCCGGCCCGTGGGAGCAGCGTTTCCGCGGTGTGGGGCAGCACAAGGGCCTGAGCTTGCAGCCAGCCTCAGGCTTGTCAGCCCTGGGCCCGTGCCCAGAAACACGCCGGTTTGTTTGAAGACGGCAGCCGAGCAACTGGGAGCTCGATCGGAGCATCCGGCTGGAAGAGCGGCTCCATGTCGAGGACGGGCAGCGGTACAGCCCTCGCCCTCCTCCTCCTCCCCTGCCTTGCCGGCTGCCTTAGGGACTGACCGGCCCTAGTTCAAGGCACAAAGTCACGCCAGGGAAAACCGAGCTGATTTCTCTGAGCCGGTCAAATATGCGGCGAGGTTTCCGCTCCAGATTACAGGAGGAAGGAAGTTTGCTCGGAAGGGGATGGGGATAGGGTGGGGGAGAAGGGAGGGAAGCGCATTCCTGCCTGATGAGGAACAATGTTGATATATTCATTTGTAAACTAAAGCTGGCCTGAGCGCCAAACACCTTGTCCCCATCAAACTCCGAAGGATATGCGAGGAGTACACAAGGCGAGGAGAGGAACCGGCCTGATATCCGATGCAGCGTGTGATTTCTTAGGGCTGAGGGATGCTGCTCATTCAGGTCTCATTCAGGCTGGTGAGTTAAAACAGAGATAAAACTCTTCCCCAGTGCCGTTTTATCACAGGGTCCCCCCGCGATCGCATCTTGCAGTGCAGGGGCAGGAGCTGAGCGCAGGTGAAGTGACCGGGGGTCGAAGGGCTCTTGGCGTGGGCAGCCCAGAGCCTGCACCCCTGCGAGAGCGCTGCGGGAGCTCCCTTCCAACACACGATCAAACGGCTCCATAAAAACCATGAAGGGCTCATTACTGCCCTAATAAATGTTAAACATTAGTATGGCACAGACAATGGGATTTTTAATTTTTTTTTTAAAGTAGCCAGATAGGGAAACAATATTGTAGGCTGATTAAAAAGCTGGTTTAATTCCCTTTGATCTGTATCCACCATTCAAAACTGGACAATTTATTGCTTCCTGGATGCTGCTCAAGGCCGGTCTGACGTGGAGTTTGATGTTGACTGTGTCTGTGACTGGAGATGACCTTGCTGCACAGATCCCACCTCGGCATCACCTCCTGCGGGCAGCAGAAAGGGAGAGGTGCTCTGCTGGGTCTCAGCCGCTGTCCCCATCGCCAGGAGCTGGATGAGACCCTTTGGGAGCTGTTTCGTGCCATGCCCACACGTACACATGACCTGCTGGTGTCTGCCCTGGGTTGGTCTTCTCCTAAAACAAGTCCCACTGTGGTGAGCCTCCCCCAGCACAGCCGACTGCCAGCAGCCCAGGCTGTAAGCACAAGAGCTCACCCCCAAATTGATGAAGATGGCAGGGAGATAAAGTCCTAGATGTGGCCAGGAGGTGACCCTACTGTCCCCAGGGATCAGAGGGAAGGGTCCCTTCCAGGCAGCTGTGTGGCCAGGAGCCATCCCCARGACGAGGGACAGGGTCAGTGTGCCCCACTGTCCCCCCCGCCCGCTCCCCTCCGTAGTGAAAGCGGTGGCCGACTGATGTGAAACCACAGCTCCGAAAAACCCAGTGAGCAAATCCCAGAAATGCCCACGGGCTGGCTGGAAGTGTTGTTTGGRAGGCTCGGGGCTGCAGCTCTGACCTCCCCGCTGCCGGCTGGGGCTGGGATGACTCAGATGTTCGTGTGACTCAGAAGCTTCCCCCAAACGGGGTCTGGAGAGGTTCGTCTCATCGCGCGATGAAGCATCGCTCACCGCGGGGGCCGGCAGTGGGAGGCTCTGCAGCATTCCTGCTTTGCTTCATCCCCAGTTTCTGCCCTCACAGAGCAAACGCCGAAGCAGCAGGATGCTGACACATGGATGAGTCTGTGTGGAGCCCGGGGGGCTCGGGCTGCTCGGCCTCCGATGCCGGTWGTCCCATGCTCACCGGCTGGGGTGGCCTCACCGGTACCCTCCACCAGTGGCTGGTGTAGAGGGGCTGCTGGCAACGCACGAGCCTCATCCTCCCTCTGCTCAAAGGACAGTCTTTAGGGTCCCCACATGCTGCTCCAGGTGTTCTGGTTGCCCACAAGGACATGGCAAGGCACAAGCATTCACGGAGGAGGTGGCTCATGCGCTGGAGGAGCCAATGACTGTTTTGCAGAACATTAAGGGTGCTGGCACCAGAGGTGGGTGAACGTAAGGACATGCCACTTCCAGGCATTGAACAAGTCACCTGGACACACAGGGAAAACGGGAAAACCCCCAGAGCCAGAGCACCGGCCCAAGGCTGAGAGTGGCAGGACGTCCTCAAGGGGCCAGATACAGCACCCTGCAGCCAAGGGACAGCGGATGCCCCAGGTGGGTGCTGAGGGTCCCTCAGCAGGGATCCCATGTGCCCCTTTCCACAGGTCTCCTGCCACCCAGCCCAGACACTTGAGGGCTCTGGGAAGGGCTCAAGGGAGAAAACTGTCCTGGCAGCCTCAGGCAGCCTTCCCACCCCCGAGCAGGGGTGGGGAGGGATGGAAGGATGGAGGGATGGAGAGCTTCAGAGGTGGTGGCACTGATGGATGATCAGACATATGCTGTGGTCCATACTGCYGAGACTGCAGTTGGCACACTGAAAGCATCTCCATCCAAGCGTGTCCATGTCCAAGAAAGGCYACTGTCACAGCACCAGAGACGAGTCAGGCCAGAGGGACCTCAGCTGCTCAGAAGGAAGGCACTTGCTTCTGATGCTGCCGTTGGGAATGCGGGACAATTTTTAAACACCTATCCATAAGATAGAGGCAGAAAACCTGTTATCGTGGGTGCCATTTCCTAGCACCAAAGCCCTGCACCGACACGGGATTCAATACTGGAGCTCATCCTGATGGTCCAGGATAGAGGGTAAGGAGAGGAGAGGAGGGGAGGGGAGGGAAGGGGAGGGGAGGGGAAATCCCYRGGGATTTCCCCAGGGAAATCCCCCCAGACCCAGTGGCCCCATGTAGCATTGGCAGCAGGAGACGTGGTCCCCAAGTCCTCCATGCGTAGGGGCTGCACCGTGCTGGGCATGGACATCTCTGGCTGGGGCATCATCAGTAAGGCTTCACTTTGCGACCCCCCAAACCAGACTGGGAGGAGAGAAAAAGTCGATTTAGGGCCAACCTGCAGCAGCCAGTGTCAAAATACTAACCACTGCACCGCAGCACGTCCATTGCTCTGCAAGCAGAGCAGTGGCTGGGGCTGGGGGGGGTCTCGCTAGTGCATGAGCACGGTCCGGCAGACACTGCTGTGATGATGCTCAGCCAGGGAGGAGGCTTTCTCTCCAAGCTCCGCCAAGTTAAGCACAATAAAGGAGGGAAAAAAAACCCAACCAAAACTCACCGGGAAACACAGAACCTCATAGCTGCTTCTGGCCAGAGCCAAACTCACACCTCAGCGTGTCCTGATGGGAAGGGGCCAGACTCAGCATCCCCACCCTGCCAAAACGTGTCCCTCCCTTTAAGCACACGCAGGGCCAGCGGTGCATGCTGCTGCGGTGACAGTCCCTGCCATCGCGGTGCTACCGGCATCTGCCTCGACTTTGTTCATCGCTGGTGAAGGAGGTGCGGTCATTTTATGCTTCCGCTTKAAAGAAACGGGGCTCTGCGGCAGCAAACGAGGGGCGGTGGGTGGCCCTGGCAGGGCTGTGAGGGAGATGGGGATGGAGGGGTGGGCATAGGGTGGGCACAGGGGTCCTGCTCCCCTCTGCCATCTTCTGATGGAAATCAGGAAAAATGGCATACTGGCCCCTGGAAAGTGTCACCAGGGATGCCGTGCCGTGGTGGCAGGGGGTCGTGCCCATGGTCAGGACTCCTCAGGGAATGCTGGGGAGAGAAGATGGGTGTAGTGGGGGGACATCCACCTTTCAAGGTCACTTGTACTAACGCCCAGGCAGGAGCTCGTGGAAAGAGGGATGTTTCAAGTGGAAAAAGGTTTTTTTTTGCCAAAGGGCTGAGCTGGGGAGTGAGATGTCCCTGAGGGGCAAGGAGCCCCTGGCACCGCGTGGCCAGGAGCGCTAGGAGAGGGAAAGCGAGTCTTGCATTGCAGCGTAAGCTGCCTGAGCAGGCATTTCGCTGGCCTGTAAATGTCACACTTCAGCCAAGAGCCCCTCGGGCCCTCTTAGCAATAACATCAGGGCCTGGCAGTTAACCGGGATTAGAGGAGGAATTCTGCAAATGTTCCTCAGTTGCAGGGTGGAGCCGTTTAAGCCTGTCCCTGGACTGGGAGGCGTCGGATGGCAGTGCGACGGAGCGGCAGGACCAGCGCCGCTGGGCTCCTCGCCTCGCCTGGTCCCCCATCGGCCCGTGCAGCCTCCTCTGGACGCTGGCTACTCCCGCCGGTGGCCCCGGTTCCCGGCGATGGTGGGACCACACGCCTCGCTGCCACTCCTGTGCATGCCTCGCAGAGCCCCGGGCACGGGGGTGGCTTGATGGAGCCCCTGGGTGGAGGTGGGCAGGCGGGTGCTGCTCACCCCCCAGGCTGGCAGGCAGCTTTGGCACTAATGGGACCACCCCCCAGACCAGTCCGGCTCTGCTGGGGCACCCCCCACTCCAGCACGGGGTGATGCGGGTGCCAGCGGGCATCGTGGTGCACCCAGAGGTTTTCCTGTGGCCGCCCAGCAGCGCTCAGCCCCCCGGGGCCCCCACGCCTGCGCCCACCCATCACCTCCGAGGAATGCCGGGAGAGTTGCCGGGAGAGCAGGACCAGGATGAGAGGGGACGCTGGGGACGGGTCGTGGCGTGACATGTGTCCCACAGGGTGGGGAGCGCTCTGGGCACCGGAGATGCTCTCTCTCCCCTGTGCCGCTGTTGGGGACATGGCTCCTGGCTCCCCAACATGAGCGACGCAGCAGAGGGGCACCAGGGCAAGGGTGCTGGGGCCTGATGGGTGCCATGGGGTCGGCACTGCCTGGGTGATATTTTGGAGAGCTCTGCCATGCTCTCGCCATGCCCAACCTGGAGGGAGGCAGAAATAAAGCAAAGGGTCCATTCCCTGGCCACCTCTGATTTAATGATCTCATGGAGGCCACGTATTTTTGGGCTGTCGCAAACCATCAGTGCAAATGTGACAGTCCCCTCCATGGCGTACCCCGAAACAAGAGCCCCCTTCCAGCCTTGCACTGCAAACCCATGGCCTGAAACGCGCTGAGGTTCACCGGGGAGCGTGTCCTCCGCGGTCCCCGTCCCACTGCGGACCCCCCGCGTCCCCCCTCAGCTCAGCTCGTAGACGCTCCGCTCGTCCCCGGCGGCGACAAGAACATCCTGAAACTGGGAGACAAYGCGTCCAAAATGGGACCCTTCCCAAAACACCTTCCCGCAGCGGGTGCAGCAGTAGAAGTCGGTGAGCTCAGCTTTGTCCAACACCCCCGGGGGGATGGCGGCGACCTGCAGGACCATGCCCCCCACCAGCGCTGCGGACGCCCCGCGCTCCTCCAGCCCCTCCGGCCGCTCACTGTGTGGGGTGTAGCCGGGCTGGGCTGTGCCGCAGGCTGGCACGGCGGCATCCCAGCTCTGGCTGGGCTTCTCCTCGCTCCTCGCCAGGCAGCCTGTGGGGAGAGGAGACAGCAGATAAACCATCAGCCACTGGTATGATGAGCGGGGTCTGTGCTCAGCCACATGAACAACCCTTGCGAGGGGCCTGTCGTCCCCGCAGGGAGTCCAGGCTCTGCCCTGCATCCCGGGGAGGAGCATGCCATGAATTTGGGAGAAGGTGGCCACCAGCATCCACCAATTGCCTGCTCTAAGCATGGCACCCGTGCAGCCTCCTGCTCCCCAGCCACTGCCCGGCACCTCCCGCAGATCCTTCCCGGGCAGCAGCGGAGTCTGCCATGGTCTTGGGAGCTATTCCAGTCTGGGTAACTKCACCAGTGCCACTGCTGTACTGGGTGCAATGGTTTTGCCTCTCTGTCACAGGTCAGGCAAGGCTGCTCTCCGAGCTGGGCTGTGTCCCACCCCAGGCTGCATTACAGGGCAAGCAAAGAGCAAGGGAAGCCCTTACTGCTGCTTTAATTAAAAAAACACCATTAATAGCTGCCTGCACTGCTCATGACATCCCCAACTCTCCCGGCCTGCCCGAGGACGCCGGGTGTTGGGGTACGCGTGACACCCACCTCCCATCACATAACCCGCGCGAGGGGCACTGCGGGGGCGACCTGGGGCCGTGTCCCATGCGCCGCCCCCGCACACCCTGAGCCCCGGCCCTGCCGGGCAGCCGGATCGCTACCATCGCAAACCAAGTGCCACAAACCCCACGGCATTTTTGGCAGCTCAGTGCAGGCTCTCACCACCCGCGGCYGGGACATGGCAGGTCACTGGATCCGGGTGGTGGAAGCCGAGGGCTGAGCTGCCTCCCATCCATCAGGACGCCTGGCAGCCAGGGACGCCGGCTGCAGTTACTGCTGCAGGATGACTCATTTTTGGCAGGGGGGGACTTGTCCTGCCCAGGCACCAATTAAGACAACAAAAGGCATCCTGCATCGCTCCAGCAGCACCTCCGGGGCATCCAGCCTGCCCCTTTCGAGGATCAGAGGGAGCCTGGTCAGGAGCCAGCTGTGACAGAGAGGGACACGAGCATTCCTGGCTGGCTCTTCCCTGCATCCCAAYGCTGTCAGGACCTGGGACATGCTGGTGATTACTGTGGGGGAAAGCAAGGCTGAGGACAGCCCTGGAATGGCCACCCCATCCCAGCACGGCCACCCCATCCCAGCAGAGCCCAGCAGGACCTGGACCCGCCACCGCATGAGCAGAAAGAGGGAGAGGTGTGGGAGGCTCAGCTCACACCAGTCCCTGGTTCAGGGGGGCTCCCCAGAGCCCCCCAAGACCTCCCACACCTCCCCAGAGGAGATGACCAGCCGAAGCTGGTGGGGCACGGTCACCCCCCATTCCCAGCAGACAAACAGCCACACTCAGGGTCAAGGATGTCACTGGAGATGTTCTCAGGGTGGTTTTGCAGACCAGCCCTGGACCACCATGCAGCCCAGGAGTGGCACAGGTTTGGGGGCCGCTGCCACAACACGAGGGGAAGCAGCCCCAAGCCCAGTTCCAGCCACCGGCCAAGAGCTGGGCTCACCATAGCAAGCAAAGAGCAAGGGAAGCCCTCACTGTTGCTTTAATTAAAAAACTACCATTAATAGCTGCCTGCACTGCTCACGACACCCCCAACTCTCCCGGCCTGCCCGAGGATGCCGGGTGTCGGGATACGCGTGACATCCACCTCCCATCACATAACCCGGGCAAGGGGCACAGCGGGACGTGACCTGGGGCCGTGTCCCATGCGCCGTCCCCGCACACCCCGCTGGGCTCACCTGGGCAAGTGCCCCGCAGCCCCGCTCACGGATTTGCCTTTCTTTCATCCTCTGCATCTGCTTGGGATACCAACATCCATTCTTGGAGCAAAACCAGTGACCTCAATTTCCCATTGTCTCCAATTTTTGGCATGTGGCGAAGCACCTGGGCTGCTCTCAGGACATCCCTGAGCTGGCCGGAGCGGGGACATGGAGGAAAAGCCCCCTTCCCGGGGGTTTCTCCAGGACAGAGCCTGTCAGCGGGTGGCAGATCCTTGTGGCAGGAGGCAGGGGCTCTGCCCTCGCCCCGTCCCTGCCTCCCTCCGCCCTGTGTGACACGATGGCACGGGGTGGCCTCAGCCTGGGCACGCAGGGACCGGCTCGCTGAGGAGGCCAAGCTGCGGGCTGCACCTCCAAGCACACAAACCACAGACTCCCTGCAAAACCCAGGGCCATCACTTGTTTTTCTTCAGTTTATAACACATGGATGGAAATCTGCCTTTCTTCCCCTTTTCTATTCATCATATCTSCTCTCAAGCACCAGACCTCTGCATCTGCCTCCAGGACCCCGATTGGGAGGGACATCTACCTTGGTTGGGACTTTTAGATCCAACCGTAATTGAAATGACGCTGCCAGCAGCCAGCACCGATGGCCAACATCTGTCCCCACCGTGAAGCCTAAAAAATTCCCCTGCCTGACCTTGGAGCACTCCAGCCCCACCAGCGCCAGGGCACAGACACTCGATGCTCCTGCAGCAATCCCGGGCAATTTGCTCTCCCTTCCGACACGCTCCATCAGCTGCTGTGCTGCTGGTGGGCAAAGCCAACTGCAGACCCCCTCCTTCTCTGCATGGAGGAATGATGAGACCTCCAGCTCCCCCAAACACCCCAATCCCACCCCCCTGGGCTCGTGAGAAAAAGGCAGGCAGGGAGGAAAAGTTCATCCCTTAAAAGCCCGGGGAGAGAAAGGCCGTGATGGTCACCCAGTAGTTTTGCCTTTCGCTTGCACCAGCCCCCTCCTAATTGTGGCTCTTCAAAGGGTTGAAAATGCTACATCACTTCAAAGTGACCATTTTTGAATGGGAGCTTGTAAAACCCCTTCTCCCCCTCCCACCAAATTCTTTCCAGGGCTTTTGAAGATGCCTGCGCTCCCCTCCCCGCCGTGGTGAAAGGGCCACCGGGCACCAGGCGCAGGGTGCCAGCCRGGCACCCAGTGAAAACCACGCCGGGAAAAGGTCAGATCCCCCAGAAAAAAAGGGGAAAAAGGGAGGATTTTTGGAAGAAGGGATTGTTTTCTCCCCCTTGAGAAGGGCAGAGCCCTCCCCGGCAGAGCTGCTGCTCCCGCAGGGCTGCAGCCTGGCTCGCCCGGATGCTGCGCACTGGGGAGTTATGCCAGAGACGGAGCAAAAGGCACGTGTGGGGTGCGTGGGGCCGAGGGGAGCCGAGCACGTCCTTCCAATGTGCTGGGAGTTTTTCAGATCTTTGGCTTCCAGACCTCTGCGATGGTCCACACGAAAGGCTGGATTCCCACCGCATCTCTGCGGAGGAGAAATGAAAGCGATTCCTTACCAAATCAATTYGAAACACCTCTTGGGAACTAATAATCCCATTATAAAACATCTTGAAAATAAAAAGCTCTTTTGCCTCTCGCTCACCTCTCCCCCTCTTGCCCGGGTCATCCTGGGGATGACAGAGCCCGACCAGGGGCTGAGCCCTGCAGCCCCCCAGCACCCCAGGTTGAGCACCCACACGTGTCAGTGCCGCAGAGCTCCACGGGCAGCAAGGATTGTCCCCGTCCCCCCGTGCCGCCCCTGACCCGGCAGCCCTGCTCAGCACAGAGCCATCTCCTCCTGCCCTCCCCACGAGCTGCGGCCGTACCCTGCCCTTGCCCGCCACATTTCCAGCTCCTGCCCACCCCTGCTCGCCTGTGGGAATTAATACCCCATGGGAACAGCACAAACCGCTGCTGTTCCCACCCATGGACATGTCTCACCTCCCAGCGAGTGCTGCCATGCCCAGGGGAAAGGGGATGCTGCGGGACCCCAATTCTGCTTATTTCTGCATCAGGTTCCTCCTCAGGCTGAGCAAGGCCACCCTCAGTGGTGGGATCCCACCTCTGCAGCCCAGGAGACGTCCTCGTCACCCCTGCAGCAGCCCCGCTTTGTGCCCAAGTCACTGCCACACGCCCCAGAGCTCGTCTGGCCCCGTGCTCTGTGAGGTGGGGTGCAGCAGGAGCCCCGCCAGCCCGGGAGGGATCCCCTTCCTTCAGTCCCCGGCCACCAGCACCAAGACGGCGGGGAAGACCTATGGCAAAGCTATACCTCACCCCCTGGGGCACCGCATGGCTCCTGGTGCTCAAAAACCAATAGTACTTTCACCCCGGGGGACACAGAGCCAGCGGTGTGTGTCCCAAGGGCACGGCAGCATCTGGGGACCCCGCGGCCGCAGGCGATTGCTCAGTCCCGTATGAGCCCTGGATAGGAACTATTGCAACAGGGGCCTGTGGTGGGCAAAGTGACTTGTCCCAAAGACCCCAGGGAAGGCAGAGACACGCCAGCAGCCGCAGCTCCGCACGCCCCACTGCGAGGTTCTGCTTGTGGATGGGGGGGCTGAGCCCAGCAGGAGGGACCGGGGGCACGGCACGGGCTGCCTACAGTGGGCAGGGGGACGTGCACCCTCCTCTGCCCACAGAGAGGCCCTTAGCAGTGCAGGGGTCATATTGAAAGGCCACCGTGTCGGTGACACTGGTGACCTGTAGTCCCTACAGCCTATTCTGTCGGCTGCAACGCTGGAGTCCTGGGTCAGCGCTTACTGGGACCCCCTGCTGCAGGACGGGGGGCACAGGAGGGCCTGGGAAGCTGAGACAGAGCAGGATCAGGGCAATCCTCATTTGAACCCATGCCCATGCCCCTTTCCCAGACCACAGAGCCCTGATTTGGCTGGAGACAACCCGTCCCCGTGCGCATGAGCCCTGGGCACCCTCGGGGTTTCAGTGTCGGGGCATTATCGGGCAACCCAAACTCCCCGGGTGAGCTGGGTACTTCTGCACAAAATCCTGCCCCCCAGGCCCCGTTTCTAGCCCAGGTCCCTCTGTGTCACCCCAGCTAAGACCAAGGCCTTGGGGCGAGGAGCCGGGTGCTTGTCCCAGCTGGCTCAGGCGGGGATCTGGCGCTCGCCCCGCGGCTCCGCAGCGGGAACCGCAGCCTCTTGCCGCCTCCCGAGAGGCGCTCGGGTCTGGCAGCGCTTGTGCAAGCTGAGAGCCCTTCTCCCAGCCCRGCAGCCGCACCCAGCTGTCATCGCAACCACACACACGGGAGACTCGTCCGTAATTAGGCAATTAAGGCTGAGGTGTTTTGGAGAAAGCGCACATCGTAAAGGCTTTGCACAAGGCTGAAAGCAGACCTGGGAGCATTCTTGGAGTACAAAGGTGCATGGGAAACCTTGCCGCGGTGAGAGATTGAACCCGATAAGAGGAGTTACGAGCCTGAGAAACGCACTCGATTGCAGGGCACTGAAGATGCCTGGTTATCTTTTCCTCCTCGATAAGGCAGATAAGCAAAGGACAAAGGACCCGGGATTGTGCAACCTGGGCTGCAGCAGCGCAGCCACGATCTTAAGACGTTCCCAGGGTGAAGGAGGGAGGATGAGCTCAAGGCAAGAGGCACCTTCAGTTGCTATCGCCTCCCCGTGCCGCTGTGGGAGAAAACCCTGCCGGCTCCCGCGCCCAGTGCCAGGCAGAAGCACCAAACAGTCCCTAGCTCCTTCCCGGGAACGTTCGGTACAACACCGCTGTCAGCGCGTACACGCAGAGCTCTGCAAACCCACAGCCACGAAAACGTCACCAGCTTCCTAGCCTGGCAGTGGGTTTTCATATGAGCAAACGAAATTCTTCTGAAAAGGGGGAGCTGGCAGAACACGACCCAGCCGAGCCTGGGGGCTGGTTTTGGCCGGTTTCACCACCGCAGCCCTCGGTCCCAGCCCTGCGCTGCAGCTCCTCCGTCCCAGCCCTGCGCTGCCTGGGCACAGGGATGAGCACGCTCCCATTGCCCCGCTGCACCCCAGAGGGAAGAGAGCCTAAATGCATGGGGTTGCCTGGTCTGAGGGTGAAGGGGGCTGGGTACCCCCTGGGTCCATGGGTGCAGCCCCTTGGGGACCCGTCCCCTTCCCTGCAGAAACATGCAGAGCAGCCTGAGACATCCAGGGTGCCTTGGCCTCTCCTGCACACACTTCGGGTCCGAAGCAGCGAGGATGCACGGGCTGCTCCATGGGTGCGAGAGCCCTCCTSGGACAGCACAGGCATCGCCCGCCCTTCCCCCATGGCAGTAAGATGGGTGCGATGCTCACGGCAAAGCCAAACGCTGTAGGTCAGGGAAGCATGGCAGGAAAAAACTGCATTCAGCCTCAAGGCTTTGGACATGCAGTGGCCTCTTCCCGCTGTGCATCGAAGCCCCTGGCTAAGGGAAGCAGGTCCCACCASCCCATGCCCTCAGCAGTCCCGGTGTGGTGGCCGTAGAGGAGGAACCCGGCACCATACTGGTGTCACCCYGGCTCGGAGCTGCGGCACAGCCTTCCACGCACTGCGGTCTTGCAGCTCTTCCTCCCGCCTGCCTGCGCRCTGCCTCCGCCGCCTTTCACCTGGGCTCTGCCATGGAGCCGAGGGCCAGGAAGGGAAAGAAACCCCGAGCCACTGCTYGGGCCGGTGAGGCAAGGCGGGTGCCCCAGCCGGGCTGCTCAGAGCCCCGCCAGCGCCACGCCATCCTGCCGCCCATCGCAGGGACGTCCCGGCTGCTCCTCCAGCCGCCCGCGGGGCTGCCCGGGGCTTATCCTGCACCTGCAGGATGCGACGTTGGAGAARATGGGTAGTGCAGATCTCGCTGGTCTCAAACACCAGCTTTGGCTGGTCAGGGAGGACGCTCACCCAGCTTGRGGCTCCCCAGGGTGCTGCATCGGGCTCCCTGAGCACCCTGCGGCCGCTGCGTCTGCTCCTTCGCCTCTCTCCAGCACAGAGCAGAGGCTCCGGGGTGCCTGGTTAGCAACACAGCCCAAAGAAAAGCAGGACCAGTTGTTTTCATGTTTTGCAAAATGTTTCAGATGGCAAAGGGTGATTTTATGATTAAAGCAGCCTTTTCTGTTTGGCGAATCCTAACCAGATCGAATGTGCTCCATCCTYGCCTTTCCCAGGGACCAGATTTCATCTGGCAGAGCATCCCCTGAGCACCGGGGCCCCGTGCCAGCTGGTTTTACCACACTGAGTAAGCAAGAAGCTTCCCCCAGCCAGACTGAGAGCCTGTGACACATCCCATCCCCCTGGGTCATTTGGGAGCCCGCAAGCTGCCAATGACCTCCAGCAAGATCATGTCTTGCCTGTGCCACGCGGTGACCCACAGCACTGCTGCCTCTCTCTGCCCCATCCCCTGCCAGCTCCAGGCACCCRAGCTGCTCAGAGCATCCCACTGGGCATCACGGGGCAAAGCTGTCCAGGCTTGAAACTATTTCCAGCACTCCCATCAAAGCCCTCAGGCAGGGCAAATGCGGCTGTGTCAGGGAAAATGTTCCCTAAAACCTGGGAAAGTCCTAGGTCCAAGCTGGAGTGAGCTATTACAGGATGAATAATTTGCCTTTCACCGCTTGGAAGCCCTGCCATAAAAATCTGGGAGCCAAACAGAGCGGCACTGGCCCAAGTTTTGCAGCTAACATGTGAGCAGCCCCGGGCTGTCTGCAGCCAGACCCCAGGACTCGGGAGCACCCAGCCAGCCGCAGGCTTATGTCGAGGGTTGGTCCTGCAGGATCCGTCCCCATCCACAGCTGCCAGGTGGCCCAGCATCCGTGGCTCCCGCTGCACCTGCCTGCTGCTACCCGGAGAGGTGAAGCCCCCCAGGGACGAGGCTCCCTCCTTGCCTGGGAAGCTGGAAGGGAAAGGGCATTTTCTTGCCAAGCAGCAGCATCCATGCGTGGTGGCATGAATGAGGTGACATGGCCTGGGCTGGAGTCACGGAGCAGGGGCCAGTCCCAGCGTGGGCGAGCAGCTGGGGGCTGTGCGTGCTGAGCTCCCCGTGCCATGCGTTTGGCCATGGCCGAAGGCAGAGCAGGTCCCTGCCACCAGCCTCCTCCAGAAGGAAAATGTGAAGGAAATCAGGGAACGACTGAGATTTTCCTTATGAACCCACTCCTCTGGCTGCCCAGCCGTCCCACCGCCACCGCTGTCCCCACCAMGTGATGGCAGGACATTGCCATCACACCCTTCCCCCGTTTCTCTTCCATGAAACTTGACCCAAAGTGGGACATCTTGGGGACAACCTAGTTGAGCTCAYGCTGATGCACGCAACCCCAGCGGCCCCCGGCAGAATCTAAGTAGAAATGGAAACCCCAGGGTGGCCGGAGCCCCGGGACACAGGGGACCCCCCTGGCAAGTCCCCAGGGTCTTCACTTTGTGGCGGGTGCCACCTGCCCAGCTGTGCCCGCCCGCCCATGAATCACAGCTTCTATTTTATGTCTCCGTTGCAGCAAAACACCAACACCCCGAGGATGTTGTGGCATCTTCGGTCCCTGACCTTGCTGTGTCGGAACATGCTCCCCATCGGAGGGTGCTCCCCGACAAGGTCATGCCTGACGTGGCCAGGGYGGGGCTCCCACCTGGCCCAGTGGATGGGGGTCCTTCCCAGTGAGACCCCCCCAGGGACACAGGGGACCAAGCGAGAGGCTGCATGGCACGATGGGGACATGGGGTGTTGCAGACATGGTGTAAAGGGTAGAGCAAGGGGGTCCCCGAAGAGTCTGCGTGGAGGAGCAACGGTGCCATGTGAGACCCCTCCCCAGCTCGATCATCCCCATCCCGAAGGGGGAAGGGGAAACCGCTCGCACGGTTGAATGCAAACCACAGCATTTCTATTTCCCATACTCTAAAACTGGCTGAACAGGCCCAGCTGGTCGCTGGGTACACACACAGCGAGTGCCCTCACCAGAGAAACTGCTGGGGAGGATGCCCCGGCCTTTCGGGAAGCACAGCACTCCCAGGCTGCCAGCACCATGGGAAAAGCCATCCCACCATGTCCCTCATCCCCAGAGCCACACGCACGGTTCCCAGCAAAGTTGCAGCCAGCCGGGAGCGCCCGGCARCCGCCGCTTCGCACCACTCTCCCCTATCAAGCAAATGGGGAAACTGAGGCACGGCAAGCGACGCAGGCGAGGGCCGGCGGCAGAGCCCGGGCTGGGTCGGAGCAGCGAGCGGGGCAGGCTTCCACCCCGGTGTGCCTGCGGCGGGTACCACTCACCACCAAAATGCGGCTCCCTGTGGGGAGGAGCGTGGGGGTCAACGCGGCTCGGGGCAGGGCACGGAGGAGCCTCTCCCCATCCCAGGAGCCTCGCCGGGCGCGCGGCACGGACTCACTCCTGCAGCCTGACCCAGCTGAGGAGCCACGGTGCAGGTGAGAAAGGCACCGTCAGCAGCGCCAGCCGGGAGGCATCTCGCAGCCCAAGCCGAGTTTTCCAAGTCAGACGGCGATGGCCTTAGGCTGTCACTTGAGCCRCTGCTGGCATGTCACCAAACAACCCCAGGCTGGGCAATCCCATGCACGACCCAGGGCCTCGCAGGGCAGCACGGGGCAGCCTGGGGAGAGGGCTGGGAGCTGCGCTCGGCRTGCACAAGCTCAACCAGGCACGGAGCGGGTTTGGAAGAGCTCTGCGGGTGTGCACCCAGCAGCAGGTTGGTGGCAGGGTACCCCACTCCCCCTCTGAGAGACCCCCAGCCCCAGCAGGATGGTCCCGCTCTGTCCAGGGCAGCGAGTCCCAGGTTGGAGCGCAGAGAGGGGGCCGGGGTCGGAGCAGCGCTCCCAGCCTTCGGCGCCCACCCGCTTACCTGCGCCACCGTCCCCCGGCACCTGCCTGCTGCCCTCCACCAGCTGCCTCATCCTCTCCCTCGAGACCTTCAGGTACTTGTTGCAGTTGCACACCTGGAAGAAGAGAGAGGGGGAGGTTGGTGAGGTGGCGGCCGTGCTCCCCGGGCATCTCCTGCCTGCCTGGAGCACGCAGCCCCGCGCTGGGCACCCCCGGCGGAGGCTGGGCAGCCCYCAGTCGCATGCATCATGGCAGAGGGAAACCGAGGCAAGGCCTGTCCCACCGAGGGGTGGGTGGCAGAATGGCAGCAGACACAAATTTTGGGGTTCACAAGCCACAAGAACCTCMTCTCCAAAGGCACTCCGTCTTTACGGTGCTTAGCCACGTCTTYGTGCCAGGCTGCCGGTACCACTGCCCGCCCCCCGGCAGACCTCAGCCCTACACAATGCCAGAAAACACCAGAAACTGAGGTTGCCTTAAAACATCAAGCAGACACCCAAAGTCTGGGCTGTGGCTTCAAGATTTGTTCTCTCTTGTCTCATAGAAGCTATGGAGGATGGCCACAGACCCCGAGACACACCGGCGTCTCGGCCGGCTGTGCTTGGCCTGGCTCTGCTGCAGCACCGCAAGCACCAAATCACATTTTCTAACCCCACCTTTGGTTTGCCAAAATGCACCCGGAGAGGCCTCTGAGCGCGTACACGCACCGGGTGCCGGCCCTTAGGGAGCCAACCCCCTCAAGGGGCTCCCCAAACCCCACCGCCGAGGAGCACCCACAGGCGGGTGCCTCGGGCTGAGCCCAGGGTGCAGTCGGCAGTCGAATGCGCTCGCCCAGAAGTGGTCAGCACTAAATCTCCCCAGAGCATCACAGCCGGCTCCCTGACAGCTTCGCTCTCCTCTCCCCCTCCCTGCTTGGACGGGAGCTGGGTGCTGGGATGTGCCAAAACACCTTTCGTCAGCTATTTGTTTTTAGGGGCAGTTTTCTGCTTGCGGAGCATTTCGAGCATGCTGCACCCAAGGCAAGCAGGGAGAGAGGTGCATAACTTCACCGACCAGAACAAGTTCCCTGCCTGGGGCTTTGCTCCAAAGCCTGTTGAAACCAGAAAGGTTTTTCCACCGCCTGACCGGGCACCGGCACAGGCTCGCAGCGGCTCTGCTGGTTTGCGGCGTGCTAGCTGGAACAGCGCTGGGGTCACGGCGAGGTGCAACGATGCCCCTTCTTCCCACACAGCTGCCTGAAGGAGGATGGGGGGAGGATGATTTGTTYGAAAACGAGCTCTCCACCATGTCCTGGCTCTGCCCTGCAGCAGGATGAGGTTATTTCCACCGACAGCCTCCACAAAACCAGCACATGCTCCCCAGCCTGGGAATGATTTGGCCATAAAAGGATGCCCGGGCTCGGGTCCCCGAAGCCGCGCTGCTCCAGCCCCACGGAGCAGCAGCACAGCACAGACAGACAAGGTGCGATCCTGAAAGCGCCCAAATGACGTGGAAGCCGCTGCATCACTTTTAGAAGGGAATTTTGCAGCAATCCCCTGATTTGCACAGCACGCATCAGATGACCCTACTTGTGCAAACGTGGGCCAGGCCCCTGCGCGCTGCTCCGGCTCACCGGCCCCTCTCCTCGCTCTCGCTGGGGGCGAGCCGCCAGCGCCGCCGCTGCGGGGGGCTGAGCGCGCCCTCCCTGCCCTGAGCAGGGCAAAAAACCACCCTCCTCGCTCCCCCGTGCAAACCCAGGTACCTGGGGAAATGAAACGGTGTGAAACCCCAGGGAAGCAGAAAGATGACCTTATTTGAGCGAACCTGAATTGCTGCGGAGCCAGACCAGCCGTTGGAGTTAYCGGGTCTGAAAGGAGATGCCGCTTTGGAGTTCACTGCCAGCCTCACGCGAGGGAGGGTTACAATGCGGCCTGCGGAGGCCAGCCGATACCATCKGCTCTGATCTCCTCAGGCTTCAGCTGTCTGGACTAACAAGGACTGGAGCTTACTGGCTCCTTTTCGCACCTTCGCCTCCCCCTCCCTCAGCTCTGCACCGGCTCAGCTGTGCCTGCGGCAGCAGCCCATCATCAGCTGGGCCAGATCCATCCTGAAAGATGGCTGAGAAAAAGGGAAGAGGAGCACGGACGGATCCAGGGATGAGTAGGGAAGGAGGCAGATGGGCTCCTTCTTTTAGGGTAGATGTCACCCACAGCCATGGGACAGAGCCCGATGCTGCTGCCCAGCAGAGCCGTGCTCCAGCCCCCGCCAGCTCTGATGGTGGAGTCAGTGCTGATGCTGTGGGGCGGGACGGTCCCTTTGGGGCTCGAGGACGTCCCAGCCTGCACTGGCTGGACCTGGAGCCGCAGGTGTCACCGCCCTGGCAGCCACCCAAAGCCCTCGCGCGGCTCATGGGGTGCCTCCTGGGATTTGTGGGACCGCAACAGGCAGGCAGGGGTGACGGGCAGCTCCCAGGGASGTGTGCCAAGCTCTGCCCGGGCTGGCCCCCCTCCCCCGTGACAGTGACAACAGGGGAGAGGGCTGCACGCTGGAGAAGGGCGTTGGGCCTGGCAGTGGGAGAGACGTGGGACGGCACCTCCCAGGCACGGCGGCAGTACCGGCTGCACCGGGGTGTCAGAAGCTCCCAGAGAGGTCCCAAACCACCCGGCCGTCAAGCTGCCACCCAGGATGGGTGCAGCGGGGGGCCAAGGGGCAAACAGCACCCTCCTCGCCAGCCCTCCCTGCCAGGCACGAACATGCACCCTGTGTGGGCACGGGCTCATGTCCCCTCTGTCACAAACACCAAATGCACCGTAACGCCCAGTCCTGGCAGTTTGGAGCACGCCACAGTGTTTGGGCAGCGGTGCCAGCGTGCCGGGCAGGGGCTCCTGGCTCCCACTCGGATGCCTGGAGTGACCTCGGGCAAATTTCTCTGCTTCTCTAAAATTCATCATTGTGGTAAACTAGGGGCAATCCACCTCCCTGGGCCAGGTACTCCCCGGAAGCCCAGGGGTAGCCTGGCATTTCCCACTCGCCCCGGGCTGCCAGACGCTTGCTGCGAGGCACCGTGCCCCACGCCATCTCCCCAGCCTCCGGGCCTTTGCCACCCTCACCTCCCCAAAAACACCGGGCGGGCTCAGGAGCCAGATAAGCCACTTAGCAGCAGCGCCAATTAGCTGTAATAAAAAATTGCAGTTAATTCTTTTTAATGCCTTGCCAAAATGAGCCAGAAGAGATGAAGCGAGCGGGGCAGCCTGCCACCTCAGTAAGGCCGGGCGGAATGGCTGCCGTGCAGGGGTCGGTGGTGGCCCTGGGCTCGACGCTTGGCTCCTGCCTGGGGACACAGCTGCCCACAGCCTTCTACGTCTCAGCGTCACTGCCTGGGGGTCTGRAGCAGTTTTTTGCGTGGATCATGCTTTTGTTTGAAGGGTAGGGAAGTGGGGAGCCTCTCTGCTGGGGGAGGAATGGGTTTTTCCGCCTTGGGAAGGTTTGGTTTCCCCAGATCCATCATGGCAGGATTAGTCGTGGCCTCCATGAAGCAGGGCAGATGCAAAGGCAAAAGTCTTCGCTGTGGTGAGACAGCAGGAGATGGCGGCACCCTGGGACACTGCCTGGGGTGCAACCGCTGCAAGCAGGGCCTACAACCTGACAGCAAAGGGTTCGACTTCTCCCCCACAACATCTCAGGGTCCCCCCTAGCCCCTGTGCCCCGCTCGGGGAGGACAGCAGCTTCTGCCCGACACTGCAGCCCTGCCCTGGGGACGATGTGCTGAGYGGGCTGAGTGTGCAAGGTCTCTGCTTGTCCTGCCCGTCCACACGGCCAGTGTAACCACAGGGTGACCACGGAGCTGGGCGATGGCGGGGAAAAGGGGTGAGTTCAGCTTGGGAGGAGCGGGCCAGGCGGCTGCAGCCCCCGCACACCCCATAGCACTGCCCGGTCTGCCGACACCCGTGCTCCCGTTGCACGGCGGGGTGCCCCGGTCCCCCCAAGGGCTGCGGGTCGCAGGGCGGCAGCGGGCACACCTCGGAGGAGGAGCAGCACTGCCTTTCTCACGCTAGGGCAGCCCTTGCCAGCACACGCTTAGTCACTGGTAAATCCCAGCCTAGATCTGCTCTGCCCTCTGTGAAATGGATCTTGGCTGCACCCCCGCTGAAGCAATCCCGGCGCTCGGGAGCCATGGCGGGCGCGCTTTCCCACGGCAGCCCGGCTTCCAGCRCCCCGTGTGAATCAGCCCCGTCCCGGGCAGGCGCTGGGTGCCCCCGGACGGCACACGTGCAGCCAGCCAGGCAAAGCCAGGCGAGCGTGTCCCCGCTCCGATCCCCCCGTTGTGCCGGCTGCCCGCTCGGCAGGAGGGCCGGTGAGCACGGTGCCGAATTCGGGGCAGGGGGGACGGCTGTGACACCTCCCTCTGCCTCCCCGGGCTCTGCTCGCCATGTCCACGTCAAGGATGAGGAGCGGGTGCAACCCATCTCAGATGAAGCTGTGGTCCCCACTGCGGGCCCTCATTGTTGTCCCCTCTCCCTGCACCCGTCTGGGCGTCCCGACTGAGGTGCCGCACCCCGGTGCCGGGCACCRTCACCCCCGCAGCCATGTGCTCCTGCCCCGGGACCTCATGCCAGCATCCACTGCACCCAGGGGAACCCTCCGCARCCCAGCTTGCTCTGTGATGTCACCACCAAGAGCTGTGACACAGGGATTAGAAGGAGTGATGTCATAGACCGGGACTGTGATGTCACGTCTCGCTGTGATGTCACAGCAGGAGAGCTGGCGTGGATCTCTGTGCTGCTRTGGTCCCCAAGCCYGGTGAGGCGCTTGKCCCCAGCCCCAGCAGCCCGAGCCAYGCCGGCCGAGTGGGCAGCTGCCACGCAGCGAGGCTCTCCCTGCCTGCGCGGCTGAGGAGGACAAGGCAGGTGAAACGTCCTTTCGCAATACCGGCAGCCCGTCCGGTGGCTTGTTTTTGTTTAGGATGATCCCTGCCTCTCCCAGCCCTCCTGGGTGGGGATTTCACCAGCAGTGACGCACAAACCTCCYGGGACTCGAGGGACTGGATGCTTCAGCCTGGAGCTCCAGGGCCATCTCAGCATCCCATCCCCTTTCTGGGCCTCCACCTAGGAAGCCAAGAAGCTCGAAGAAAACTCGAGTCCAGCAGAAAACAGGAGCCAAACCTTCTGGGACTCAAAAAGGGCCCCAGGAGCCAGTGTGAGCTTGGCCGAAGACGGCAGCGTGAGCTCAGCTGGAGGTCCACAGGCTGGTGCCCAACTCATGTGGAAGAAGAGCAGTTCAGACAGCAGTGGAGTCAGTTTTGCTCCTTCCTTTAATACCCCTGAAAGCTGCATCTCCAAAGTGCTCCGAGTCACCTTGGTGATGCTGAGCTCTGCCCAGAGGAGCCGTCCCCGAAATGGTCCCTGGGCTCGCAGGGCTCCTTCCATCTGCTCTGCTGACAAACGTCACAGGCCAACGTCACTGAGGGATCTCCTTGGCAGGGGTTTTACCGGTGAGACACAACCCTCTGCCTGGAGAGCTTCTGGCTTGGGAAATCCTCAGCGTATCAAAATCAGCTGTAAAGGACAACAGTGCCCGGCGTGAACTCTTTGGGGCAATTCAGGGCAGCTCATGTCAGGACAATTCCTTGGGCGTCTTCTRCTCACCATATCACAGGACTATTCAACAGCCACCTGGAGTGATATCTCTTTTCCTACTCACCGCCTACCCTCTTCCCTTTCTTTCCCTCTCTCCAAGATGGATATCATCTGGTGAAAGGGCCACTCCTCCGGATGGAGGTTGCAACTCTCATTTTGGTTGTGAAACCACAGTCCTTGAGCATCCAAGAGTTTCTTTCAGGGACTTATCAAGACTAGAAACCTCCCCAGCACTGGCATGCAGGATGCTCAGGCTCAGCCAGCTATCTCCCCAGCACAGGTTGCCCACGTGCAACCTCCAAGCCCAGGAGTTACAGATAGACAGGTCTGCCTCCAGCCCATCACCCCAAGCAGAGAGTGCCCAGAAAGGAGGGAGATGGTGGGAAGGACAGTGAAAGAAAACCAGGTAACAACCTGGCAAATTCCAAACACACGTCAGGAGTTGATCATGCTCATCTGCCCACGTGTATATTTTCACACACTTTTCCCAAGTCTCCAGCTCCTCCTTGCTGCACTCACAGCTTTGACCTTCAGATACTCTCCTCTTCCCCCAGCAATGCTGTGGGCTGGATTCCTCTCTGCCCTGCAGCGCCTTCAAGGTCCTTGCACAAAGAGCAGAAACCTCAGCAATTTAACCCACCAGAGCTTCCCACACCCTGCGGGTGCAAAGGCCACCTCTAGATGCAGAGCAGCAGCGAGCCGGTCCCCTGGGACGGCTGCACCTCCAAGGGGATTTTCAGAGAGCAGCTGGCCGGGCTGTTTCTCTTCCCCTTTATGCCAAGAGCTTTTCTCATTGACCTTATCACCAGTACCTGGGAATCGTAAAGGTGCACATTGCTGCTCCTGCTCTGTTACRAATGGTCTAACGTCTGTCCTTGGGTACCAGCAAACCCACCCAAGCAGCAGATGAGATGCACGGGTGTGTTAGCCCGGTCCTTCCAAGGAGCAATGGCTCTTGATGCACACAACAGTCTTGAGTGGCCACCAAAACCCAGGCAGGCCTGTCTGCCAAGCACACAGCGAGAGCCGCACCGGCAGATGAACCGTGATGGTCCCACATGGGAATGCAGCCCGTGCATCCTCCACCAGACCTGCCTGCACAATGGGCACCAGCGTTTTTATGGCCATCCGAGCTAAGTAACATGCTGCCGGTGGAAATATGGGACTGCTGGCAGGTTCCTGGCATCGTACAGGGGCATTTTGGTTCACAAAGAGGGAAGGGCTCTGTTTATTGAATCATTAACATCACTTCCCTCATTGCCAGCCAGGTACTCTGAGAGGTCTCTTAGGCAAGTGCTGACCTAGCCCAACCCTGCTAAGCTGGTAAGATGACATGGGATCCCATGCCAGCCTGGTACGGCGTTCCCACTGCTTTCTCTGCTCCCGCTTTGCTATTAGTCATCCATTTCTGGAAGGTTTCTCATGCATAATAAAGTGTTTCAACACTTGCATAAGCCAGCTCTTCTCATCAGGAGTGACCCGCTGCATTTCCCAACGCTTTCCCTAGGCAGTCCTTCCGACTGCCATGAAATACGGAGTTAAAACATGAAGTTTTCTATCCCCCTCGGAGGCAAAAGGTGTGGGAAATCGAACAGATAAGAATGCCTTTAATTAGTATCATTTGCATAAGCTCTGGGAAAGGCTCACCTGACAGCTAGAAGGGCCTCACTTGTCTGGGAGCACGAACCATGGGTGCTGAAACGGGCAGATTAGCGGAGCTCCTCTGCTGACGAGATTGGGGAGATAGCAAAAACGGGAGGTCAGCCCCGGGGTAGAGAAGTGGCCAGAGGTGACGGAGCCCCAGAGGCTCTGCGGGCACCCCAGCTCCCACTGGCTCCTTTTTGGGGCACCCCAGCTCCCACTGCCTCCCTATCGGGGCATCCCCTCTCTCCATTTTCACCTTCCAGTTTCCAGCCACTCCAAGCGAGAGAAAAGGATGCAATTTTTGGGTTGGAGGGGTCCATCATCTCCCCTGGAGAAGGGCAAGGATGGGAGGAGAAGCACAAGCACGGAGGCTGCTGGGGCAGGCTCAGCATCCGGCAGGGACGGGACCAGGGTTTTGTGATCTCTGCTGCTCGCTCCCCTCGGCGCACACGCGCTCCCTCGAGTGCCGCGCAGACGGCTGCAGGTCCCTAACCACAAACCCCATCCCGCTGCCGCCTCGCCGTCACGCTGCCTTGGGTAGTCGGCGCCTAATCGTCAGCGACACCGAAAGCCCTTTTTGGTACCTCAAGGCCTTTGCAGTGATGAGAATCTCACCCGACATTACACCTAAACCCACATGCAAAGCTGATTTTCCCAGGGGAAAAAAAGAATGACGCTCAACCCCCCCTCCCRCCGCACACATCCCCCCCCTCGGGTCCCTCTGTCTCCTCCAGCTGCCTTTCAGCCGTCTCAAGTCTCACTTGCTCATTTTTCCTCCCAGCTGGGCTGTGAGCTGCCTAGATGGGGGCTGAGCCCCTCCAAAAAGCTGGAGCTGCCACAGCACCCTTGACCCAACCTTCACCGTAGCCACAAGCCCTGTTTATACAGCACCCAGCACAGCGGGGTGCTGCTCCGGGACAGGCTCCCAGCACCTACAACAAGTTTAATAACAAAGCCAAACMAGTAATAACTGCCTTATAATGAGGTTACGCAGCATCCCCAAAGCCTTCGTTTTAGGGTGAGCTCAGTGCCAGGAGCTGCCGGGGGCTGGTGGGGGAGCCATCCCTTCCCACCCTCCTCCCTGCCCCACCGCCGGTGCCTCCGCTCCTCCAKCCCTATGCCAGCACGCTGCCTTCCTGCCTGCATAAATGGGCTTTATATCCATCTCTGGGGTGAGGGTTAACCCCCCCTGGRCTCATATTTGAAAGGGTCACACCTGAAAACTAAAATGCAGGTAGAAATCTGGCTACCAAGCATCCTCCAGACCTTCAGGAGCATCACATTTTGGCACCAGAAACATAAAGGGTCGCAGAGATACATTTTCTGACCGTGGGAGTCAGAGCCCTGGAAACTGCAAAGGACTGAAGCTTTTCTTTCTATAGATGAGTCCAACACTCAGATCATTAACAGTCAGGCACGGCACTGCTCTTCGTTACCCAAATACACGCTGGTCCTGCTGGAAGCTGAGTTTCCTGCCTGACCCAGGTCCCACGAAACCCCAGTGATGCATGTGAAGCCCCAGCTCCATCGCTGCACCCTCCTCCTGATTGAACATGCAGTGGTACCAGGGGCTCCATCCTCTCCTCCCRGTGCTAGACAAGCTTTAAGGAATTATTTTTATTATGTATTAAGCCAACTCCTGCTCCTTCTGGCTTCCCCTGGCAGCTGTGCCTCCTCTGGTTGAGGTCCTGGAACCATGTATATAACGCATGGCAGAGTTTCTCCCCTTGCCCCTCACTGAGCCCTCGAAGCCGTGTCTGGCTGGAAGCTGTGCCCCCAAAGCTCTCCGCTTTTCCCCAGAGCAGTTTTCAGCCCTGTACAAGTGGTTGAGGCCACCCTGGGCCAGGTGGCTGTGTGGCTCTTCTCCTCCACGGCCATCTGGTCCATGAGCATCCTCACCTGCATCCCCGCTGCCTCCTCCTCCGCCCTCCCCAGGGACTCCTGGGGGTGGCACGGGCTGGTGYCCCCAGGACGGCGCAGCGGCCGAGGGGTGCGGGTGTGTGGGCAGAGGCAGAGCTGGGTGGCGACGGCAGCGGCTGGGGAAGTTGGGCTCATGTTTCAGCTTCTATTTTTATCTGGGAACCCAAGTCTGCCCGCGGTGCAATGCGGAGGCCCCTGGGGGACGTGCTGCCTTCCCCAGCTGGAGCCAGATACCATCTGAGCGCTACCTGCCTTTCCCTGTCGGCATGCCAGACCTCCTGGTAGAGGGCAGCATCTTCTGAGGCACCGGGACATCCTGCCTGCACCTCTGCCCGGTCCATGGTGCGGTGTGGCAGGAGGGAAGGAGCTGGGGAGCAGAGCCACATCCTCCGGGCACGGCTCTCTGCAGGCCAGGCTCCCTCTCCTCCAGCCACGCTGAGGCTGGGAACACTTCATCACAGCTAACACTCCGGAGACACAGAGCAGCCCTCTTGCACACTCACCATGCCACCACCCGGGTCARCGGCCAGACACAGGTGTCTCTTCTCAAGCCTGGCCTTAAATCCATGCCACGGGGGTAGGACTGGCCCAGGAGGGCCAGGATTCATCCCCCCTGCCCAGAAGCAGCAGTTGAAGCTCAGCAAGATGAGGCTGGTCTCAGGCAGGAGCGTTGCGGGAAGGAGCTGGGCTGGGGGGTGACGTGGTGCCACCCCGGCTCAGCGCCCCGGGGTGACCCCTGCAATCCCACCCTGCACGGTGCTCTGCGGGAGCCGTGACTGACTGTAGGGCTGCATCAGACCCATCGCTTTTTATTTACTAAAGCAAAAAAAATTGGCTTAGAGGACATAGTTGCAGAAAAATGAAAACTTGAGCAGCTCGAGCCTGAGAAGCTTGTGGAGCCTGTGGGTTGTCCAGGGCAGAGACTGCCTTTACCGACCCAAGAGCAGGCTCCCCAGCATAGGAACATGATTTGGAACCCGACCCCTCATTCTGGGCAATCACAGCGAGCACTGGGGCAAAGCCGGGACGAGGCGAGACCCCCCCATCCCGCCGGGCAGCGCCTGCTGCTTTAATTGGAGCGAGAATAGAAGCTGCAAAAAAAAAAAAGAAAAAAAAAAAAAAAAGCGTGAGAAAGGAAATCTGAGCTAGGCCTGGAGCAATCTAACCAATCCAGCGGAAACAATAGCCCAGGAAGAAAAACCAGTTCCTACACATAAGGTAGAATAGGCTGGGAACGGGCTGGAGGAGGGGCAGGGAAGGCTCACCCCGTGCGCTCCCAGCCTGCAGAACAAGATGGGCATTATGAGGCCGCGGCTGCCCGGGGCACGGTGCCCCCTTTCCCAGGGGCTCTGGGCAGCCAGGGGGGATGCCTGGGCAGCCAGCTGCCTGCACTGCTGCCCGCACTGCTGCCTGCACTGCTGCCTGCACTGCTGCCTGCACTGCTGCCCGGTGCGGTCGGGGCCCAGGCTGCCTCTGACATAGCGGGTTTGGGGGGAAAACCCCTAATCCTGGGAGTGCATCCCGCAGCCGGGCTGGGGTGTCACCTACCCCACAGGGATGGACAGAGCAAGGCACAGCGGCTTTCCTCCAGCCTGGGTCTGGCAGGGCTCAGCCCCAGGCTGGGCTCAGCACCCAGGCTGAGCTGGGCTGGGTTTAGCACTTGAACGGGGCTCAGCACCCTAGTTTAATTCAGCTGGGCTCAGCRCCCAAGCTAGGCTCAACATCCAGGCTGGGACCAGCAACTGGCCTGAGATTAGACCCAAGGATGGGATTAGACCCCAGGCTGGGATTAGCCGCCATCCCCCAGGCTGCATTCACCCCCAGGTACAGCTCACTCCCATGCTGGGCTCACTGCCAGGCTGGGCTCATCCCCGGGTGGGGCTCACCCCCAGGCTGGGCTCATCCTGAGGCTAAGCTCACCCCCAGGCTGGGCTCACCCCCAGGCTGGGCTCATCCCCAGAGCAGAGCTGGGCCGAGCACGAGTGGGACACAGGTCTGGGGCGGGTGGCCGCAGGGAAGCGGTGCTGCTGCCAGCTTGGCCGTGGTGGGGCGAGAAAACGAACACGGTATTTTAGAGAGGTAACAAACCTGCCTGGCCACCCCACTGCAAATGTAGACCCTTGGGGAAACGGCCATGGACGTGCCTGCTCACCTCCCCAGACCCCACCCGCGGGATGTCCGTCTGTCCCTCCCGGGCAGCACACCCCGGCAGGCAAACCCTTGGGCTGCCGGATGGATTGGCTGAAGGTGGGGAAAGCCCAGGTAGATAAACCAGCTCCAGMATGGTCCAGCAGCCAGTCCCCTGCCACGGGTGCTGGATCTGGCCCCTCAGCCGTGTGGTGGTGGTTGGGACGTGCCGGGGGGTTGTGGTCCCCACAGCYGGGAGGGCCAGATTCTTTCATTTTGAAGCAGAAACTTAAACTCTGCTAAAATCAAAACCACCGTCACGCTCCTCACCGTGAGCTGCAGGGACTTTCCTACACCTGAGGATTTCAATTCCCTCCAGCCCCGGCTCCGCAGTCGAGTCCGACTGCCCCCAGACCTGCTCCCTGTGGTCCCCCCGCCGGGGACAAGCCCCAGCCTTCCAGCGGGCTGAGCTGGATCCGTCCTCCCACCCCTCCGCCGCGGAGCACAGCTCGGGGGAGCAGGCAGGGCTCCCCGCCAGCCTGCACTCTGCCTGCCACGAGCCAAACAGTTCTCAGCGCCCTCCAGATACCTCCCTGCCCACCCCGGGGGGCCGGGGGCAGCAGCCTGGCAAGGAGGCAGCGCTCCCTGCCTGCACCGGGACTTGGCCCCGCTCCGCGTGCGCAGGAGGAGCCAAGGAGAGGGAGGGCAAAGCTGTTCCCAGCACATTTTTCTGCTTTGACACACTTGCGAGCCCTCAGAGCGCTGCAGCTGGGTTCCCAGCACCCTGCGTTGGCTCTCCAGCCTGCGCCCCTCTGCCAGCGGCACACGGGGCCCCAGACTCCCCAAATACCGGGCAGGGAGCAGTGCAGGACGACCGCRCAGGGCAGGCAGAGGTTTTTGGGCTCAAGACACAGGCAGGGGTGTCTCACCAGCCCCGATGCGTGGAGCAGTAAAAGCTGCCCTGGGGTCCACGCATGCCGATCTTGGCGCTTAACGAGGTCTTGCAACTGGTTSAGGCTCTTGGCGCTGCCGGTCGGGAGCCTGCTCGCCAGCAGCCTGACGGAGGGATGCACCTTGCGTCTCAGTTTGCGTGTTACCGTCCACCAAGTCCAGGAGAAACCCAACCAGGCACGGTGCTCGCACGGCCCATCGCTGTGCATGGGTGCACGACCCACATGGCGGCGGAGCTGGGGCTCCCTCCCTGAGATGGCCCCTTCCCCAGCAGGGCAGGACCGCGGGTGGCAGGACCCCCGTGCCCGGCTGACCTGCYGGGATCAGCTCACTCTGAGATGAAGATGCTGAAAGGGCAGCGGCATCCTCGGCAGCGCAGGAAGGGAGCTCCAGAGGACCTGGGAGGCTCCAGGCATTTGCTGGCTCAGCACCGCTGTGCTCTGCTCCTCCCTGTGCTTTGGGGGGTCCCCTGCAGAGCAGCTGCTCCTCTCGCCGGGGCAGCACCAACCCCCTGATGAAGCCTTTGCTCTCCACTCCCACCACCTCCAACCTGGTCACCCCACTCCCACTACCTCCAACCTGGTCACCCCAGTCCTACCACCTCCAGTCTGGTCACCCCACTCCCACCAYGTCCAACTTGATCACCCCACTCCAACCAGCACCATGCCCATCAGCCACACTYSCATYRCCTCCAGTATCGTCACCCCATTCCCATCACCWCCAGTATSGTYACCCCACTCCCATCACCTCCACACTGATCACCCCCACTCCAACCACTTCCACATGTATTCGACACCAAGCTCCTCCCTGCCCTCTCATTTCACTCGTGCTCTGCCTTTCCACCTTGGGAGGCATTTCTAGCTCGATGCTCTCCAGTTCATTCACTGCTCGCTCACGTGTTGGCTCCGGGCTCTCTTGCCCTGCCAATACCCACCCTGCATCCCAACACCAAGACCATTTCCCGGTGTAACCCTTCTTAGAGCTTGTCACCAGCCACCCCACAGAGAAGTCACTTCTCCCCTCAGCCCTCTTCCGAGTCCCGTTGTCACTCCTAACAGCCTTCTCCTCTTGRATTTAGCAAAACCCATCCAGTCCTTTTGACTCATTCTCTTTTTTCCCCAACCAAAGGGTTTGCAACATTTTTTTTTACTTCTGGGGAGCAGTTGAGCAGACAGCAGCCTTCCAGCGGCCCCATAAGAGCAAACCCAAACTTGTGCCCTGTGCTTCCGCTGAGCTCTACATCAAAAAGCCACGAMGAGCAGAGGCAGCCCTTAAGCAAACCCATTTCTGTCACACCCAGAGGTGACGATGAGAAAAGGAGCAAAGCTCTGGCAGCATCTTGGCAGAGACCCTCCAGCCCAGGGCTTCCCGATCCCACGCACAAGACAGTCCGAAACTCCAACTCCAGCCCAGAGCTGCAGCCCCGCGGGGCTCGGGCAGCAGCAAACACACCTGCACGCGGATGGAAAATGGTTGAAAGCAGATTTGACATTTTGCAGAACAGAAGGGGAAGCAGCGATGCTGGGGACGGCGGGGAAATAACCTCCCGCAGGGCTCCCGCTGATGGCAGAGGTTTCCATCCTGCCTCTCAGCTCTGCATGATGTTTCACAGGTCATATCCTGGAYGTGTTTGGCACAAGATTGGGCACCCAGGACCCTGAGCCCACCGTGACGGCGATGCTGTTCCCGGTAGGCTGCTCCTGCAGCAGCTCCCTGCGCCCACCAGCCTCCCCGGCCAGGCTGGCTGCGCGGCTGGCGCTGGAGGAGGGCATGGGGCTCCCCAGCTCAGCCTTCACCACTCAGGCTGCGGGTTGAGGGACAGACGGTGTCCCCAGAACATGGGCCACTGATTTATCCTGGCGTCTTTGGGCAACCTATGGCAGCAGGCGAAGAGCCCGGCGAGAACCTCGCACAGAGCCCGGCACTGTTTCTCACCTCAAGGTGGTCCCCGTGAGCGTGGGACTGCCCCAGAAACTGTCACCGCCCGGGCACAAAGCGGGTAGGGAAGGAGCTGGGCATGAAGGCCAGATCCTACCCTGACAGAGTACAAAAGGGCTGCAAAACCCTCGCTTGGCCAAGGAGGGCTCGGGGAACAAGCTGCGGCTCGGGAGGTGCGGCGGGACTGGCGAGGAGCGTGCCACCCTCCCGCTGCCTGCAGCCCCGGTGGGGACGACCCCGAGAAGGAGGAGCGCTGGGAGGCGCGGGAGCCCCTGCCCGCAGGCCCCATGGCGCGGTGGGTTTGTTTGCACGGCATCTTGCTGCAGGTGTGCCGGGAGCCAGCAGCCGCCCCAGCCTGCCGCGGCCCGGCCCGGCGGATGTGGCTTCTCACTCGCACGCAGCCACCGCGCCGGCGGCAGCCACGCTCCCCAGGGAGCTCCGCCAAGCCAGGGCTGCCGTGGTGGCTCCGTCTTTGGGCTCTGGCCTCGGAGCTGGGATGCCTTTGGGCTGGATGCTGCCCCTTCCCTYGGAGCTGGGCACTTTGCATGTGCCGTGGGCTTACCCACGCACCTCAGCGCCCGCCGGCAGCTGCCCCTCGTGGGCAGGCAGCAGGACCCTGCCTGCACGCCCACGGTGCCCAGCACCCCGCGGAGGGTGGAGCTGCTCGGTGGCTCTGRAAAATGAAACCGTGACCCCATCTCGGGCAGTCTGCCACAGCCCAGGGCTGGGGTCCTGCTCCCAAGAAGGGGGTTTCGGGAGCAGAGCAGAGCGAGGGGCCCCTATTTCCCCTTTGTTTTGCTTGGTCACCAGGTGGGACAGGAGGGACACGGCGCACTCCACCCCGGTGGCGGGGCTGCCGCTCACGGGCTCTCCCAGGGCTGGGGTGGGGAGACGGAGCAAATATTTGCCTTTGCAAATGAATTGTTGCCATTACTGTTACGATGAAGTCGGAACATGCTCTCCATCCCACGTAAATCTCTGGGGGCCCAGGGGGATTCGCCTCTCCCGAGGTCACCTTATTTCCTGGGTGCCATTGTCACCGTGCTGTCCCCTGGGTCTCTCCTGRAGACTTTTCATTTCCACTCACTGGCAAGAAGAAACACGCACCAGCTCCTCGCTCCTGCTCGGAGGAGCCACCTCCAGCGCTGAGCACCCTGACTCCGTTCTGGCCAGCAGCCCCGTGGCTCCCAAAGCCCCTCCAAGAGAAGACACCAGCCTCTTTGAACCCATGTTCAACCTTCAGGATGCTGGGGAGAAGGTTGCGGGGAGCCCATCAGCAAACACTTGCCAGCACGAAGGGGCTGCAGCCCATGAGGGCCAGATCCTTCCCTCATGSAAGCAGTGCTGAAACGCACCCTGGGGTGGTGGGTGCTCTTGCACGCCTTGCTCATCCCACGTCGTGGGCATCTCCAGCCCACACGGGGCCCTAGCCCAGAGCTCGGCGCTCCCCCCCCGCCATCAGCAGGGGGAAAAATGCAGAAGCTATGTCAGCCTTGGCTGTCCCTCACCTTGGCGTCAGGGCCGCTCTCTGACAGCCCTGCAGACCCCCAGGCAGGGCTCCTTTCCTTGGTCCCAGCCCAGACAGAGCTCAGCAGTGCTCAAGTGCCCACCTCTCCATGGCGGCAGCAGCCGTCCAGATGTTCCAGATGTGGAGGGCCACCATGTCACCAGAGATCCCAGGTCAGGAGCAGACCTACCCGTCAGCCGTCCATCCTTCCTAACAGCCTCAGCTGATGGAGACACCCAGCTTCCCCAAGCTTTGCTCTCCTTGCAGCTCAAGATGTAACTTGAATTCTCCCTGCTGTGAGTCGAGACTTGTCCTCGTCTTCATGGAGAGCATAAAAATCCCATACTCTCACCTGCATTAGCTCAAACACAGGCCAAGGCTGCTGGGGAGAAAGTCGTTCTTGGTGCAGACCYTGCTCAACTCACAGGGCCACTGGGGCTGGAGAAGCTTCCTGACAAAGGGAGCAGCAATGGAGAGGACCACGGTGCTGCTGGTCATACGGCTCGGCCAAGATGTCACCATGGAAATGGCATGTCCTGCCAGCRAATTAGGTGAGTCAGTCCCTCTGCAGTCTGGGATGGTCCCTGCTGCAGTTCATCCCCCTCACCATGCCTGGAGAAGGAGCAGGAGGTCCCCACAGCTCCTCCATGGCATCACCTACCAGCCTCTGAGCAAAGGCGTCAGCCTCTGCCCACAGTGCCTGCATGTCCGGAGCAGGATGGAGGAAAATATGGGCAATAAGGAACAATTTTAACACCGAGAACCACGTTCCCAATCCATCCTGCCAGCATCCTTCTCTCTAGACAGCCYCTGGCAGGGCTGAGGCCAAGGCTAGTCACCTCTGGGACTGAAGGTGGACCGCTACGGCTGTAGGACACACTGTGGATGAAGGTGTACGGGCCGTGTGCTGCCACAGGGGCTCCACACTGACTGAGAATCCTTTGGTAGAACAACGGTGGAAAAAGCAGGGATTTCGGTGAGGACCAGGCTGGTGCCAAGCACCTTTGGAAGGCTCTCACYATCCGATGCAATGGTTGGCCTTGGTACAGCCCATCCCACAGGGGAGCAGAGTGTGAAGCCGCACGGCTGGGCTCTGCCAGCATTTCCAAGGCAGAGGACCTCACAGGGAGCACCATCTYCTTTGAGATCAAACATGTGCATCTCATCTCGAGGGAAAACACCAGCTCTTGCAGGACTTCTCCAAAAGAATCCCCCCAAAACAGTCCCAGAAAGAAGCCATGCAAGCTGCTAACTGGGACCTACAAGAGGAAAGTCCCCAGGAGCAGTCTGGGGGATGAGCCGCTGCTGCTGGAGCAATGAGAAACCCCGAGAGACCTCATGCACCGATTTCCCGCGTTCCCAGCCCGACACCTCCCAGACGTGCTAACGTGACCCCAGCGTGTCAGTGACATGTGAGGTCACCGTGGTGAGACAGGCGTGCTCCTGGGGGGCCCCAACACCTCCATGTCTTCTCACCGCAGCGGGGGGCCCRGGGAGCTATCTAGAGCATCGCATGCTTGTGTCATGCAAAAAAAGGTAAAAGGAGGTAATAATATACACATAAACATGTGGCATTTTCTTAGGCTTTTTCTGAACCCAAGGGATTTTCTCTCTACTGTTTCAGTGGCCAACTGGATGAGACAAAGCTGGGACAGATGGCAAGAGGAGTGATACAACCTCACCCAACCTGGTTTTGCTCGATTGCTGATGAACGGGACACCAGCAGGCAAGTGGCAGCAAAACTTTAATTTCACCCCACAGAAAAAAATACCTGCGAGTGGAAAATGCTGATGGGCTCTTTGTGGAGGCAAAGTTGGGGAAGGACGGTGTGTGTTCCATTCCTCGCATTCCTCCCCAGCTCCCTCGGGACAGCGGCCACACTCCCCAGGGTCCACCCAGGGGGTGATGGAGCGGGCTGAGGATCCTGTCCTGCAGCCTCGCTGGCTTCACCAGCTGGGCAGGGCTCAGCATCTTCCCTTCCCAGTGCTGGGGGAGAGGGATGGGAGCGAGGTCTGAATCCCGCTGGGGTCTGAGAAATGAAACCTTTGATCTATGTGGGTAGCATCTTCAGAAACACTTGGGTGAGGTCCCTCACAGGTGAACGCTGTGTCCCCGGGTGCCGTCCCGCTGCACCCCAGCGTCCTGCCACATGCGTGGCTGTCTTGTTGCATCCCTACGGCCACGCGCTGAAGCCTGCTTCAGAGCCTGCTTGGGCTCACCCGAACATCCAAGCGCAGCCGGTGGGATGTCCTCTCCTCCCGACACCCCGCACTGTCCCCTCTCCTGCAACACCAACCTGAAAACCAGAGGAAAAACCATTGCGCTGCTGTGCGCTCCCATCCCCGCGCCGACCCGGCTCCCTCCCGGGCACATGCACGAGGGCACCGCGCCAACAGCTAATGGGAAAGTTCAGGGTCGGGGCGAGCCGCGGGGAGAGGCACATAAAGGGCTCATTGTGCGGCAGGTCTCCCTCGGCTGTGCTCATACAGGGCTAGCAGTTCAACAACAAAACGCAGCCCAGAAATATGACAAGACACCTTTTTCCCAGGCTGCTGTTAAACTCTAATTAAACATTTCAGCACACTCGAGCGAGGGAATGTCTGCTTCTCAGGCCCAGGCTATCTCAGCTGGAAAACATMCCCTCCGGTGCAAACAGGCTTGCGCAGGTTGACCCAGAAAGATGTCCCTTGGGCCCGGGGATGATGCGAACCCACATACCAGGGTGGGCAACCTGCTCCCGCCTGCGGGCCAGCAAGGGGACCACTGGCTGCCCCCCTCCCCAGAGGACGGGTCCGGGCTGGAGCAGCTCGAGAAGGGGCCGTGCAGCCGGGCGCAGGGCGGGCAATGCCACCGCTGCCGCTCCCCGCCGTGGGACCCGGGAGTCCCTGCGCTGCCGGGGCAGCAGCCGAGGGAGCAGGGCCTGGAGAAGCGAGGGGCAGCGTCTGCACCCGCGTCAGCCCAGTGCAAAGGAGAGCCAGGCAATAGCTGCTCCGCGATAGCCCCAAATCCWGCCTTTACGACCCAGAAATTGCCCACCGATGAAGAGGGACCATGACTCTGCCTCGCCCATAGGTGTCTGTGCGGCGCCTTAGGAAAGGTCAGTGCCTCTCCAACCCACTGTCCTACAAATATTCAACGTCATGCCTTACAGCAGCTGTATAGCACAGCCCACAAGCTCTGACTTCAGACCTGGTAGGTTTTTGGACCTCAGAGCTCCTATTTCAGTAAAGAGGTTCTTCCCAAATTCTTCCCAAACTTCATCACTCCCACAGCCAGCCCCAGGGGAGCTGGTTCCCCTCCCCAGGCCTGGACCACGGTTCAGCTCCCCCRCTCCAGACCCTGCCACCAGCCAGGTTTGGACATTTAAAAATAATCCAATGAACAAGGAAAATGTTGGATTCTCGTTCTTCGGGGGGATACTGACCCACAGTCACTGACCATCATCACACGTCGCTGTGACATTTTGGTTGGTCTTAAGTAACTGCTTTCCCAACCTCCCCCATCCCACCCCCCGCAGCCTTTTCCACGCCTGGGCAGGCAATATTGGCCTTGGACCCCTTTTCTGTCCCCCCCAGGGAAGCAGAGGTGCTCCCAAACTTTTGTTTCACCCAGAAATCTCCAAAGCTCAGCAGGCTGAGGGAGACGACCAGCCTTGGGACACAGGGGTCCCTGCGGAAAGATCCACAGCCCATCTCCTTCTGAAATCCCACCCTTTGCTTTCCTTTGGCTTTTCTGGGGAGCAGAGGACAGCCCGGTCCCGATCCCCCAAGAGGGGTTTGCCGCTCGCCCAGCGTGCCTGCGGGACCGTGCACCGCCAGGGAGGACAGGGAGCATTGCCACCGGCTTCGTGTCACCACGAACTGAGATGCGGGAACCAGAGCACACACCCTTCAAGTGGTACTGTCAGAAAACCCGGTGAGGCTGGAGTTGGCATCCTGCTATTTTAAAAATGAAGGAGAAAGAAAAGAGCACAAAGAGCCAAGCAATGAAGCCAGGCACTGCCGGGAGTGAGGGGGGCCCCTAAGTGAGCAGAGGGGGGCATGGTGGCTTGAAGACCCCCCTCGTGCATCACTTGGATGCCCAGGACGGGTACGGCGATGGCGAGCCGGCAAAGCCTGGCGAGTGCCACAGGAGCCAGCCCTCCCCACGTTATTAAACACAGACTTTGGCCATTAGTTGCAGTAATTCCTCAGCACCTTGCTTCTAGCAGGCACAGACCGTACCCCRAAAAAAACCCCACCTCTGATGCTCTGATATCTGACCCAGCCACATGGAGGGGACACGGCGGTGCTGAGCTGCTGGCACCGATACAGCTCAGCCGCCACTTTGCAGCATCCCTCGTCCCACCCGAGCATGACCCRGCGGGAGCAGCAAACCAAGGACAGGCGGCTCCGGCTCGCGGGGCACTTGCAAGCTGGTGGTTTCCCACATGCAACCTCAGTAAGGAACAGGTCACCCAGGAAAGGGTTACTACAAACAATCTGCCATTTCTAAGATTGCTAAGTAGTGGGAAGGTGTCTTAGAAAGGCTCAGAGCGGAGTGACAGCCCAGGCGATGACACTTGTAATTCGGCATCCTGTGGGGGTGGAATTYGGCAAAACTGGTCTCTCCTGCTCTGAGGACATTCCAGCTCCCTGCATGGGCAGTCTGAATTGAACTCCCTCAATAAATACAGCAGCCAGGGGTTTAATCCAGCTCAGGCCACTGCAGTAAGAAAAACAGCAGCAGCGTGCTCCTTGGGGAGGCTCCCGTCCACCCCGGCGAGGCTCCGTGCCTCCAGCCGCGGCTGGTGCTGCGGTTCCTGCCCCCAGGCAGGCATTCGCCCCTGCGAAACCTCACCCTGGTGTCGGACTGCCCTCGCTGGATGCTGTTACCCCCAAGAAAACGGCRACACCGACCTGTGTCTGGTACCTCCCCAGGATGGCAGGTGGCTGCGGATGGCTGACAGCCCTGGAGGGGGCCACGGCTGCCCCCAGGTGCCACGCACGCACAGGGCTCGTCCCCCTCCTAAGCCACTGCAGCAGGACGGGGGTGGGAGACTGGATTTAGGAAGGAATCTTGATTTTTCTAAGAAAAGCAAGGCAGGGTACTAGGGCCCTTAAATCCTCCCTGCGCGGCACCCGGGCWGCGCTGCGCTGCCCAGGCTTTGCGGGACATGTCCGTCCCCAAATCCTGGTCCTCCGTGGATGCCCCGGGTGGCACTGTGAGCCCCAGCCCTGGCACAGACACGGCTGCAAGGCAGCGAGGGAGGTGACAGCCACGGGGATGCAGACCGAGGGCACCCATCATCTGGGCAGCGCACATGCCAAGAGGGCTCACCCCCACCCCCCCGCACACCCGGCCCCTGGGACCGCGTCCCTGCCAGGCACCGTGACCCACAGCCCCCCCCGCTGCCCACAGCCGGGRAGATTCTGACACCCTGAGCTGGTGACGGGGGGCCAGATCCTGATTTATCGGCCGACTGTTTCCCAGGCTCTTCCGCCGGCTGCCCCCACCGCAAGGACGCGTGTGCCGATGGGATGGGATCGCGGCATGAGAGGGAAGTGGGGACAAAGGCGCTGCACCGCGGTCCTCCTCCTCCTCCTCCTCCCTGCTCTTGGCAAGGTTGGGAGACTCCGGCTGCGAAGGGAAAAGATTCCCAGGGCGAAGGTGTTAAATACGCTTCTCCCGTGCTGCTGTCACCTCGCAGTCCCTGGGGTGTGAGAATCAGACTCTATTATCCCCTCATTAGGAACTAACATACTGTACTAACCTTTTCACATGAAAGCTACGGTCTGTTCGCCAACAAAAGCTGATGCTCGGTTCCCAGGAGTGGAAAAAAACCCAACCCCACAAGCACTTAGCGGGGGCTCTGGGGCCAGCCGTCCCTGTCAGCTCCGCGCAGACCCTGCCGAGCCCCGGCGGATGCTCCCGCGGGAGGAAGGGGTTCCGTGAGCGGGGGGCCAGCCAGGCACGCAGCCCCGCTGGGGTGGAGCAGGGGAAGCCCCCCCGGGGTGAGACGTCCTTCTTCCAGACCCCGAGATGGTGGGGTCCCCCTTGCCTGCCCCCCATGGGGAGGGATGGAGGGGGCTGTGGGTAGGGGTGCAACGGGGACTCCCTACCCTGGGGTTTMAGCTGTAGGGAGCCCTTCCCCATCAGGGCACGCTGCCCTGGCTGTCCCCTAGACAGGGGTCCCCAGGCCAGCAGACCCCCTTCAGCCACTGGAGCCGCTGTAGCTCACCCCAGGCTCCCCCTGAGCAGTTTGCAGGGCTCGGGCTGGTCCTTCCCGCACCACTGACCAAAGCACGTTGGGATTCGCAAGATCTGAAACTCCCATTCCTCTTCAGGCTACCCTGAAAGGTGGGAAGTGAGGCTGGGAAAGCATCACCAGGCCATGGAAAAACCCATCTGCACAACACCTGGGGCCCCACGTCAGCACCCAGAGTGGCCAGATTTCAAGAGCACTGAGCACGGCGGGTGATGGCCTCCCTGGGAAACATGGCAGCAGCAGGGACAGGATGTGCATCACCGCAGACCACATCTCCCTGCCCCAGACGTTGGCAGACATCGCCCGAGAAGATGAACAGTTGGGGTAACATCCTCCTTGCTCAGGCTTTTAATTAAATGAGACCTGCCTGGGGYGATAATTTGAGCTTCTACCCATCACAGCTGCTTGATGCTGATATAAAGAAGGGGCTAGAGGAGAGATCTTGAAATAAAAAGAGTTCTCCTGGTTTCTTCACTTTAAAAATATCTGTTCTGCCCCATTTTTGGCTGGAGACCTTTGACAGCTCGGGGAAGTGGGCTTGAGAGGTGCCCAGGGCCACAGCGGGTGCTGAATACCTGAAGAGTCCCACACATTCCAGATTCCCTTGCCACCTTGCAGCCTCGACCAGCTCCACGCTTCTAACAAGGAAAGCAGGAAGAAGGAGGGATGCGTGCCCATTTTTTCCTTCCTCCCCTCCCCGTCTTGCTTCCTTCACTGCCTGCCTCCACCTGCAGTCGGCTGCTAAGGCAGCTCCCTCCCTGACCCCACAACCCGCCTGTCCCTAAGGGCTGGGGGACTTTTCCAGGTCCCCCAACTAGCCGCTGGCCCGTTCCCAGTGCCCCGGCGTGGGGCAGGGATGGGGTGACCCTCTGCTCCCCCAGCTCCATCGGCAGGTCCCGTTGCAAAGAGGCAGGTGGTTTTTGCATTGCACGCACATGTTTATTAGATCCTGGCCCAAGCCCACTAAGCTGTTTCGCACAGGCTGCCGGCGACAGCTTCCAGAGCTGTTCCGCCTGCCACGGGATGCTGTGAAGGTGTCAGCGGTGCTACATGCTGTTTTGCAAAGTAATTGAATTAAAACCACTGAAATGTTTCGGTGCTGCCTGGCTGCTCCTCTCTGCGGCGTGGCTGGGTGCAGCGGCCCGGGGTGGCCCGAAGCACATGCGGCTGCTCTCCTGGGCTGCTCAGCTGCTCTTTTCGGAAGGTCATTTTTCTTCTCAGTTGCTGCAGTCAGATTTGGGTCATCAGGTTTGATCTAAACATGTCAGAGGACTGGAATTCAGGGGGAAGCAGAAGCATGATAAACGCAGGCTGTCTCCTGGTGCATTTCTGGGCTGGTTTCAAAAAACACTTGGTTCACYCTTAGCGTCCGGCAGATGGGCTGGGAAACCCGGCAGCAGGTTTGGTTCATCACCCGACACAGGTGCCTCAGYGCGTGCGGCAGCGAGGGCGCAGCCTGCCCACCGCGCCGGCACTGACCGCGGCAGCACCTCTGCACGCACGTGGCCGCRTAATGGAGCTGAGCACCCGGGCGAGTTATCACCGGCTGTCCGTAGTTCAGCAGTACCTTTGAGCCACAAATCGAACCAGGGCCACAGGCGTTAAGTTTTGTGCAAGGTGAGAAGCAATCCTTACCCAGCAGCCGGTGCGGATGAGGCAGGAGGAGGGAGAGCTGATGCACGGGAGAGGCACAAAGCTGAGTCGGGACCCTTGTCTCCCTAGCCATCGTCCCCGGGCTTCCCGCTGCCAACCGAATCCCAGAGGTCCTGAAGAGGTTGGTGCTCTCCAAGGACARGCAGGCAGAGCACTCTCAAACTTGCTGCAGCTGTGAGAGAGGAGCGGCCAGGAGGGTTTGTCCGGCACCTTCAGCCCAGCCCAGCTCCCTGGAGCTCCTCCCCAGCTCCTCATGTCCAGCGCACTCGGGTCCAGCGTGGGAGATGCGCAGCGTTGTCCGAGCAAGCGCGCCCGTCCCGGGGACRGGCCCCAGACCTGCCGGGAGACCAGCCAGAAGACACAAATGGAGAGATGGGTTTAGAGGACGGCTCCGGATTTTCYGCTTCCCCCGCCTGAGGTCTACCTGAACTCAGTCATTTCAAAGAGGTTCAGAACCAACCAAGCCACCCTSAAGCAATGAAAATTAACTTCAAATGCAACATTTTAAGCTGAAACAAGTGATTCCGTCCCGCCATTTTTCAGTTCAGCCCATGCAGCAATGAGCACGTTGCAGCCCGGGTCAGGCAGACACCAAGCCAGAGACCTCTTTGGCTCCATCAGCATTCTCACCCAACACTCTGCGGGTCCCCGAAGCCTTGCTGGTCCCCACCTGCCATGTCAGGGGCCTCAGTGCCCTTTTCCTCACCGCCCTTYGCTTGTGGCCATAGCCAGTCGGGGCCTCTGGCCACCACCAGCCTGCCAGGAGGTCCTGCAGACTGGCAGAGCTCTGGGACGCACAGGGCCAGGGCTGGAGGATAAACCCCTCTGAGCTCTGCCGGAGCAGCCTGGGGCGAGCGGACTCGGTATTCGCCCTGGGAGGGAGAGCTGGAGGGAGCAGCTGGATGGGAGCTTCTCCTGCTCAGCCCCATTTCATGGGTACCTGCAAGGTTGAGGCTCCTCAAAGCAACAGCCCAGGCCCTTGCACAAGCTCTTGCCTAGAAAAACAATACATAGAAATGAAAAATGRGCCTTCATCAGGTACCTGGGTAGAGTCTTTGGGAGGAAGCAGCTTGCCATTCAACCTTGGAGGCTCAACTTCAAAGTCCAATGCAAGTCAAAGTCCAAACCTCCAAGTCCCAGGCTTTCTGGGGAAGGTGTGGGTGCCCATCTGCCAGAGCACCGGCCTCTGCTCTCACTGCTCTGCACGAGCCATTGGGGACAAACCGCACCAACGCAGAAGGGACCTCTGAAGCAGAGCAACCTTGGCAGCCCAGGAGACACCCGCTCAGCTCATGGTGACTCTGACTGCCTTCAAGATTCCTGCTCCTCCACCTTTAGTCTCGGGCAAAGGAGAGGCTACTATCCCCCCACGATAAAAGGGGACCTGCCTCGGTGCCATCTGTGCCCTGCTGAATTACAGAGTCTGAGTGGAGACRGCAGAGGAGGCTCTGAAACACCAGCCTGACACACAGCCACCTCCTTGGAGAGCACCCAGGTGGTCCCGGCGGGGCCAAATTCACACCTGCACCCGAAACCCCGGGGCTGAGTTAAAGGGAGCACGGTGTGCATGGCACAGGGCAGGGCACCAGTCACGCTGGGCTCCCACCGCATGCCTCACCGCGATGGTGTGACACGGGAACACTCTTGCTTGGGGACAGGAGTCCCAGGGACTGGGGACACCGAGGTTTGCCATTCCCCTGCCACTCTCAGACAAGCCACCGAGTCCTGTCCCCGGCCTCACCACGCACAAGCCAGAGGTGGAGACTTTGCCCAACGCTGTGTCACTGCTGTGTCACCACTGCGCGATGGCACCTGGTGCTGGGTGACAGGGATGACCCCGAGCAGCCGGCACAGTCGCSGGCAGGGCCAGGAGCGGCACGGCTGCCTCCATGCAAGAACACTCTCCTGCACTCCTTCTCCTTTGGCAAACACCCCCAGAGCCTCCCTTCCTCCATGCAACGTCCTGACGGATGCTCAGCGGGTCCCGCCGCTGCTTCGGCATCTCATCCGGGAGCTGGGAGGGGACCGCGGCGCTGCGGCGTGGGGCTCGGCGCGGGGCCCCGCTCCGCCCCGGCCCTGGGAAAGCCCGGCGCTGGCTGCCGCCGTCCCGCTGCGTGGCAGAGATGAGAAGAAAAACAACTCTCGGGGCTTCCCCTCACCTCCCGTCCTCGCCCCGCGCCGCGGCCCTGCCGGCTCTTTCATCTCCAAGCGCCAGCRGCTCTTTCATCTCCCGTCCGGAGGTGCGAATCGCTCCCCTCCAGCGGCAGCCGCCACCGGCCGCTCGCGCTGGCATCGGCCCTCGGCCCGACGCTGCCGGGACCAAACGGCTGGTAACCTGGCCGGCCCTGCAAGGCCCCGCTCGCCGGGAGGGGGGTGGCAGGTGAGGACCGGTCACCTCTGTCACCTCTGCAGTCGCCGGCAAAGTGCTCAGGACCCCCAAAATCTGGCTGCTCCCCCATGCCTGCAAAGAAACCGAGGCACCAGGATTTCTTCTGGTTCTCCCTGCAAATAAGATGATGCTGGGCTTGCGCCTGCTCTCATTCACGTTTCCTCAAACTCAGCTCATCTTTATTAACTTGTGCCAATGCAAAACCAGCCCGCTGGGATGGGGAGCCATCTACCCCAGCRGGCAGACATCCGTGCTGCCCTGGCATTCCCGGTCATGGACGACGAGGTGGTTCCCCAGCCTTAGAACCTGAAGGAACCGTCCCGGCCGCCCTGCCCGACCTCCAGCCCAGGCGGGAGGGAAGCTCACCATCATCCTCGCAAACAGCCCTGCACTTTATGGTCCAGCTACGGCTTATCTTTGGATTCTGGTTTAATGGTGACAAGGCTTCGCTATCACAACATAGGTCAGGGTGTCTGGGCATGGGGGCATGGCGATGCCTCTGCTGAAGGGCTGTGAATCCCTATGAGCAGCATTAAAGATGCCTGGTGGGTATGAACTGCAAAGAGAGCACAGCTGGGTAATGTGAAAAGCTGGGAGAGAATGAGAACAAGAAAGAGAGGAAGAGAAAAATAGAAAGAAAATGAAGAAGAGAAAGAAAAAGAAAAAGGGAAAGGGCACAAAAAAAATAAAAAGAAGAAAAAGGAAAAAAAGAAAAAGAAAAAGAAAAAGGAAAAAGAAAAAGAAAAAGAAAAAGAAAAAAAAAAAGAAAAAAAGAAAAAGAAAAATAATAAGAAAGGGAAAGCAACAGGCTCATGTGACGCACCCCGACTCCAGGACTCCCACGTGAGCCGGGGCCGATTGCTGCCCCACAGCAGCCGTGCACCGCTGGCTGCGTGCGGCTCCTGCACCCCGGGGCAGCTCTGACCCGAGATGTCGCCGGGAACCACCCACCCATGGTGCCATCCCAGTCATGGCCTTGGAAGGGACCATGGCCCGCGCTGGCCTCATGCCGAGCAGTGTCACTGCATGACCGGCTCTGACAGGGAGCAGTAACGGTGCCATGGGGGCCATCGAGCCTGGGGACAGCTGGGCTCCAGCAGCAGTCTGACCCACCCCAGGGAGCCAAGTGAGCCCCAACCAAATCCTACAGAACAGACGAAGAGTTCCCTGGCGCTTCAGCTGCCTGCGCTGGGGCCGGCGGTGCTGCGGCGGCAGGGGCGAGTGCAACGCCAGCACGGCACCGCATGGGCGCACGGCGTCGGGACATGTCAGCATTGCCACATCATGTAACTGCACCAAAAAAGCCAGTAATTAACACCGAAGAGTTTTCACACCACCAAACGGCTCTTCTGCGAAGAGCCAAAGGGACGAGCCGTGGGAACGGTGATGCCTGTGGGCAAGGTGGGGCTCTGAACTGCGGGAGGGCTGCAGGCACCCCGAGCTCCGTGGCAGAGCCGCCGTGGCTCTCACACGTGGGGCTGCTGCCGATGAGTGTCTCGGTCCATGAGGAGCTGCAAACCTGCCCGCAGTGGGGTGGGGGATGACGGGGCGAGGGGAACCCTGGCAGGACGGCGTCCGTGGAGCCATTCCCCAGTCTGACCCAACCCCTTCACGAGGAAGGCATCTGGGCCCGAGCAGAACGCACCCATCTTGTCCGTCCTGGCTGACGTCTCCCACACAGGGACATTCAGAACACCCGGGGAGTTCGCCCCATGCGCCTTCACGAGTCCCAGCGAGGCATCTCGGAGAGACCCAGTTTTCAAGCCTGCTTTCTGACTGGTCAGATGTTGAACATCAGTTAAAAGGAAGAGAATAGCACCTGTTCTTTATTGAATTATTTTGCACGATATCAGCAACCGCAAGGTTAACATACATCCAAATTTAATCTACCCCTGCAAAACAGTCACAAAACTCAGCTCAGCAAAACCTTGTCTTAACACACGCTGAAGCTCCCAGCCTGCTTTCCCCCGCCCAACCCAGCATCCTAACTACTCTCCTTTTCTCACATTTACTATTTATCCTTCTAACTCATTGCAGATATGCTGACTTAGGGCATTTCTTCTCCCCTGGGACATACAGTGCTGGGGTTTGCAGAGCTGGGTGAAGGGCACGTGGGCTTAGCAGCCCACTGATGGAAAGGAAAGGTCTGATCCTCAGGTGTCCCAGACAAATGTCTTAAAGACTCCAGCCAGAGAAATGTGGTCTTTTGAGACAAGGGGACAATTGCCCTTGGTCCTCTCCTGGCACCGGAATAAAAGAATAAAACTGGCCGCACCACTTTTATGGCAGCACCTCCCCAAGCACCTTCTCCCTGCCCTGTCACGGTGGCAGAGGGGACCCCGAAGGGGACCGAAGGCTCAGAGAGGCGGCGGGGGCACTGCCGGGAGACAGAGGGTTCAGGGCTGGAGCAGTCCAGGCGTCCGGCGCTGTTTGTTTCGCTCCGGAAATCCGGATTTTACCTATTTAAATAAACCAGCCAGGAGGACGGCGGAGCGTCAGGCCTGTTGTTGAGCGCACAGGAAACAGCTGTGTTCGGTTAGGCAGGGCTAAATTGGTGACTCTGATAGCCTGCGAATAATAATAATAATAAAATCCCCTCCTGTTGCAGGACTATTTATTTTCTATAGAAAAATTCCACCAGCAGCCCATCACATGGCAGCCAGCGACCGGCTGGGTCCCTTCAGCAGGTCTGCAGGGGAGAGCCGTGGTGGGAGAGGCCGGAGACAACATTTGCCTGAYGGCTCATCCGAGCACCCCAGGGGGGCTCAGCCTGGCCTGGGGGTGGGCGATGCTGTGCCCCGTGGGGTTTCGGAGGCAGGTGGGTGGGTGCTGGGCTGACGGAGGGTGCAGGAGATGCCTTTGCAGCAGGTTGGGCACCCAAAGGGCAGTGGCTGGAAGGAGCATCCTCACCCAGAGCACCATCCCCTTCCTGGTGCTGGGGAGTTGCCCCTCCGTGCCCGGGCAACACGGCTGGTTTTGTGCAGGGACCTGATGAAGGGTGGTGTGTCTGAAAGCATCCTGTCTGCTCTGAGCAGGGGAGCATCCCTGTCCCCATCCCCAACCCCATCCTCATCCTCATCCCCATTCTTATCCTCATCCTCATCCTCATTCTCATCCTCATCCTCATCCTCATCCTCATCCCCATCCKCATCCTCATTCCCATCTTCACCCTCATCCCCATCCTCGCCCACGCTCCCGGGCTCACCAGGAACACCCCAGGCTTGCCAAATGCTGACTCAGCACTTGGGCACAAGTAAGCTGCGGCAGTGGCACGCAGCACGGTGGGTCCTTGCCCTCAGGCACGCACGGGGCCAGGGAGGCATTTTGGGCAAGACCCCGAAAATGCGGCCAGGTGGCAACTCGCTCCTTCCACCCACCAGGAAGGACCCAGACCAGCGCGTGCTGAAAATCCTGCTTCTCGGAAGCCGTTCCCGTTTTTTTCAGGGATCTTTTTGAAAAAAACACTTGGCTGTTGCCCAGCCCTAACAGAGCTACACTGCTCCTCCAGCTCCAAGACTCCCAAGTGACCTCCAGGAATATTTCTACGGCTGCCCACACAGATTTCCCAGGAAAGGCAGCGTGCATCCCTGGCGGCAGAGCAGCCACGTTCCCGCTGTCCCGCTTGGGCTGCCTCATTTCTCCGGAGTAATCCCAGCTTGTAGAGGAGCCTTTTGTTTTTCCTTCCAACGTGGCGGGATGCAGCCGGAGGACCTGGCRGCAGCAAATGTATTTGTCGCTCTCCCCTGTTTGCCTCCCTGATGGACACAGAGCCTGTGGGTCCCACTTGGATGTGGCTGTTCAGACCGTTTAGTTTCGGCTCGTTTGAGCTTTTGGGGGTGGCTCTGGAGTCACCCCCGCTCAGCGGTCCCCATGCAGACCCCAGAGGAAGGAGTGCTGGAGCCTTTGGCAGCAAAATCAGGCTTCAGAGGAGAAACGAGTGCTGGGAGCAAGCACTTGGTGCTCGGTTCATTTTCTGAGATGGCAGAGGAAACGTGCAGAGCCCCGACCAGGACCAGGCAGCTTGCAGGGTTCAAGGTCACCTGCAGTTCCTCGCTGTCAGGTCACAGGGGGAAAAGCTGGAGGCGGGATGGAGGGATTTTCCCAGCAGGCTCCCTCCCTGGCACGCCGCCTGTCCCCGGATGCTCCGCGATGCTGTAGCGAGCCTCGGTGCCAGATGCAAAGCAGCCGAGCTTTATTTAGCTGCTCAGGGCAGCTTTACTGCACAGCCCGCAGCGCTTCATCAGGGAAATTCCTTGCCTGTCCTCTTCCCGAAAAGAGGCCAGAGAAGGAGCCGGTGGGTCAGACCCAGCCCCGGGCCCTTCTCCCACCTCTCCCAGGGTCTCCAGGTGGAGATTAAAACCGTGTAAGCGAATAAGAGCCTGAGGATGAGGGAAACGCTCAACCCATCAGCAGGTGTCCAGGTGGGGCGAGAGCGGACGCCGCAGACAGCCCCGGGATTCGCAGGGCTCTCGTCCTGCAGCTGTTTCCTGGCATGAATTTTTGGCACGATCCTGCCTCACCCCCTCCCTCTGGGAAATTTCACTGGTAATGCCGGGGCTGAGATAAAGAAAAACGCCCTCCACGTTCCCACCCAGCTGCCTGCTGGAGCATCCGTCCTGCCCGGCCCCGGCTCTCGTGGCAGGGTGAGACGGCTTGGAAGGGGAAAAGCACATCTCCTGGCCCCGGAGGCGAAGCTCAGCTCCTGGGGACCCCTCGAGCATCTCTCCTCGCCTTGCGAGCGGGCCAGCAGATGCCGAGCATCACCGGGACCACTGGCTCTGCTCCGGGCTGGCCGGTCGGGTTCCCACGTACCGCCTTGACGTCACCCCGAGAGCGCAGGAGTGAAAGGGGGGCCCTCGGGCGCCTGACAATGGCGCTTTCCTTCCCCATCAATAGCAGCGAGAGACACGCTGGGCTGACACGGAACTGTGCACAACAAAAGCCAGTGTCCGAACAAATCTTCTCAGGCGCTGGGTCCCCCGGGTGACCTGGGGTTAGCCCGGACTTTTGCTCCCGCCCGGCCCTCCGGAGCAGGAATGTCCCTCCGCGCTGCGCCATGGCTGGTTCCCACGCTTCCAACCTGCTTTGCTATTTATCAGCAACCGGCCTCTAATCCCCTTTGTGAAGGTCTGATTCAAGCTCAGCACAATGTGGCGAAAAGGGAGGGGGCGGGCGGGAGATGAGGGAGGGGAAAACAGTCCCAAAGAATGAAAATCAAACCCTTTACCTTTTCCCCCCCCGCCCCGACGACGATTCCCTGGGGACTCTTTAGGCCGTCACCTCTCTGGGCAGTGCCAGGCTGCAGCGGGGGGCCGGGCGGCTCAGCCCGCTGGCAGGCGCTCGTGGTGGGATGTGATGGTGTTTAAGGAACAAGCACTTGTGTCCCCTTGCAGGTTAATTCGGCTTTGACGCTCGCTGCTTTTTCACGACCCTCCTGCTGCCGCAGCTTCCTCCATCATCTCCGGGGATGAGCCGTGCTCCCCACGTTTTCCCAACAGGGATGGAGGTGTGCGGTGAAACATCACCAGAGGGTGTCTATGGGGGAACAGGGAACGTGAATCCTCGTTCCCTCCTGGTCCAGCCACCCTACCGCAGCCTCTCCCCGCTACCACAACCCTCTCTGTTCGCAAACCTCCTTCGGGGGGAATAACCCAAAGAAATTTCCCCAACGCCACAGTGGGCAGAGCCGGGCGCAGGTGCCCCATGCTGGGCTCCATCCTCCCTGGGGTGAGCCCCTTGGCCGACTCCTGTTTGCTTTAGGGGAGGATTCGCAAGCCCTTTCCACAGATCACTTTGGAACAAAACAGTTTCCAAAGCCTGCGCTACTTACAAATGAGGGGTTTCAAGCTTTTGTCCTAAATCCAATGCTGTTTTCTTTGCAAACGGCAGGGGAAAAAGTAAAAGAAGAGACAACCTCGAATGCTAATCTTGTTAGGTTAAACTGTTCGCTAAACAGATGGAGGTGCAAGGCAATAGGATTTTTGTCTTTTTGAGGAAGGGGTTAGGTTTGCAGGGCACAGGGGTCATTCCGGGCAAACTGGCAGCTTTGCTCTTTGTGTCGCAAGAGCAGGGAGAAAGTAAAGTGGCAAAAATGCTCCTGGCTGAGCTGGTATGGTGGGGTTTAACCCTCCGTTATTCTGGCGATCTCGCAGGATGAAACCCCCGTGCCTCGCCCCAGCCATTGGGGTTACTCATAGCCAGCGAAAGGCCAAGGCACCCCAAAAGAGACACACTGAGAAAGACCCTGTCTCTCCCTGCTGCCACAGCACCTCAGCATCCCCCAAGGAAGACCCTCCCAAAAGCCACCCTACGGCTCCTCCGGCGCTCGGCCCATCTGGGGAGGACACTGGGGACGGCAGCCTCCGGCACGGCCACCTGCGGGATGCACAGCATCCGCTGGGACCCACTCCCAGGCTGACTTCACGCAAGGGCTGTCGGGCTGCCGGGAAGTTTTGTGCCCTCGGCTGTGAACAGCAGCAGTGCCCCTAAATCCCTCGGGATGACAGGAACTGTTTCAGCCGGAGGGTCCGGACCCGCAGGGGAACGCAGCGGCGGCCGCAGCACGGCCCCTCTGGCTGCTCCCTCGGGCTTGGCCATGGCACCGGAGAGGCCGGCTGGGGTTAGCGCTGTCGCTTCTGGTTGGGGTCGGGGTCAGGAGCTGAGAAAGTGTCACCCAGGACAGACGGTTTGGATTAAACCAAACCACTTCCCCGCTGACGTTGTCCCCCAAGGCCAGGCAGGGAGCTGGCAGAGCCCCGGGGAGCTGCCCTGCTGCAGAGGTCCCAAGGTGGCACGGCCACCGTCACCCCCCTGCCCCGCATCCCTTCCTAATGCTCAGCTTTTGCACCCCCTGTGCTGAAATATCCTGTGCCCTGGCTGGGCTGGGGGGCCAGCCCGGGCCCGGCAGGGTGCAGCACCCAGGCTGCAGCCATCCTGCGCCCTGTGGCACCCCTTGGGTGCCAGCAGCGAGGGGGTTTGCCTGGGAGGAGGGCACTGCCACCTAACTGGGGGACATTAGGGTATGGAGGGATTTGGTAAGGTGCTGTCAGATGGCTGGGACCCCACAGAGAGTGGTGAATAGCTGCTGGTTTTACTCTAAATCCCTCCAGGTTTTCCTCAGCTCTACCAGGGCTGTTATGGTTTTCCTGCAAGCTCCACCAAATCTAACTAAAACCCTTTTCTAGCCTCACGCTTTGCTGCAGCCCGACCCCATCCTTCTCCCCCTGAATCCAGGGAGTCAAGAGGTGCCAGCCTGGGTGCTGGTGCCTGTCTCGGTGTTTTACACCAGCCTGAGGGCTAGCATCAGCCTAGGTGCTAACACCAGCCTGGGTGCTAATGACAGCCTGGGTGCTAATGCCAGTCCAGCTACTTAACACCAGTCTGGGTGCTAACTCCAGTTTGGGTGTTTAAGGCCAGTCCAGGTGCTTAATGTCAGCTTGGGTGCTAATGCCAGCCTGGGTGCTAACACCAGCATGGGTGGTAACGCCAGCCTGGGTGCTTAAGGAGAGTGCAGGGTGCTCAGGCCACCCCGGGTGCTCCTGCCTTGCCCACATTGCTGTGCACCACCCCGGCTCAGTTCCAGCACCCTGGGAAAGGCACAGCTGGGACACAGCCTGTGCCACCGTCGTGGGCACAGGTGACCCCCCTTCCCTGGGTACCTGCTGACGTCTGCTTGGGGACAAATGCTGGGCAAGTGAACCCAGGTTGCTTGCTGCATCTCTGCAGATCCAAGCCTCACCTTCCTCGAGCTTTCCGTGGGAAGGAGAGGAAAGCCAGGGTCCCTGCGGGGAGCTCCAACCTGCTGRAGGCTCTGGCAGAGACGGAGGCTGGTGTGACCCCATCTTGCTGTCCCTGTGCCCCTCACCAGGCAGACCTGGCAGGGAGTGTGGGCCCGTCTCTGCCAGCCCAGGGCCAAAAGCTCCGGTTTGGGCAGCGTGCCGTGCTGCCAGGCGGTGGTCGCTTCCTGCCCTTCCTGCCCTTCCTGCACGTGCGTGCACATCCACAGCCTGCCTTTACCCGGCGCATTGCTGGGCTGCTCCGGAGGGCACCTGGGGCGAAACAGCAACAGAAATGAAAACACAAAAGTATGAAGAATCCGTCAAAAAAAACAACAACCCCGACCGGATCTGACAAACCGGCAGCCAGAAATAAGGAACTGCCCAGTGGGCGAAACCCTCAGGGGTCCACCACAAACAGGATCCGCTCCCGAATGGCAGGAGAGGATGTGGGAAGGAAAGGGAGGAGGTCCTGAGCGTGGTCAAGGAGAGGCCAGCCGGGAGAGGTGGGATGGCCGCGACGGCTGAAGCTGGCTGGGATGTGAGGAGATCCCCTCTGGGCAGAGTGCCCAGCCCCAGCTCAGTGATCTTGGAGGCAGAGGGCAAAGCCAGACAGCCCTGAGCACCCAAAAGTGCTCTAATATTTAGGCCTGGACCCCAGAGGACTCTCTGCACTGGTGCCGAGACACAGGACAACCTTGTGCTGGAGCTGCTGAGGTTGGCATGAAACTCCTTGTGTGTTGTTTTAAAATAAAGGCTAAGGAGAGGGTGCTGGTGGGGCTTCCTGGTGGGAAGTGCTCGCCTGAGTACTACCAGCCTGGCTGAGCATCATCCAGAGCCCAGCAAAATACCTTGGAAAGACTCAGGACAGCTGAATCCCTGCTCAAGCCGGCTGCTTCCGCAATGGCACGGCCAGCAGTGCCTGCAGCCCATCCCTGCAGAGCTCCCTTCTTTGCCCAGCCCAGCCCAGCCCCCTCCTGTGAACCAGAGCTGGGGCTCACTGGGGGCCAGGGTCCCCTCCACGCTCGCCCAGCCATCGCCCAGCCCCGACCCCCACCCGGCCGGGTTTGCTGGCAACGAACTGCAGGAACCGAGCAGCCACGGAGCCACGGCGGGCTGGGAGGAAACTTCGCACCAACATAAAAACACACCAAGAGCAGGTTTACGCAGCGTCCCAGCTGGGATGAGCTCTCCTGGCTGCTCCCACCTCCCTATTCCCAACTCCCTGCAGATGAAGCACCCGATTCCTCCCTCCAGCTATAGCTACAAGTCCTCCCCAAAATGCTGCAGCTGGGTCCTGTAAGAGCTGAAGGTGCCTGCCCTCGGAGATGCTTTGCTTCACGTTCCTCCCCAGGGGCTGCAGCCACCACGACCACATGAAGAGCGGGGTGGCTGCAGGCGTCTGGTTTCGCTGTTGCAATGCGAGCACGTTCTCAGCAGGCGCTTTCACACCCCTTGCCCCGTGTCGTGTAGGCGGCAGACACAGCATGGTCCAGGCTGGGAATTCGCCGTCATGTCTCCGTCCCCGCTCCCCGGCATTCAAAACAAACAAGAGATGTGAAAACGCAGCGTCCAGAAAAATGTGTGAAGAAGGAAACAAAAAGACAAAGTGGCCGGAGTGCCCAGAGGCTTGGCTGGGGGCCCACGGGGCTGTGACAGTAAATAACTAACAGTCCTGGTGTCCGGGCATTTGTCGCCTCGCTCAGCCCACTGCCCAGGCTCGGGGCTGCGGGCAGCACTGCAGAGAGATGCGCCGGCRAGCAGGATCGCACCGAAGCCAGCAAAGGGACGAAAGGAAAGAAGGGAGTTGAGCCTGCTCTGTGGCAGGAGCTCAGATACCTTGCGGCACCCAAATGGGGGTTTTTGCTCTATCAGACCAGGTGTCGCGGCTGTGCCAACGCTACGCCGAGGGCTGGCACCCAGCACCAGCATCCGGAACGAGCTGCGGTGCCGTCCATCCCAGCGGGGATGAGCCCGTGGTCGGGAAGATGTGTGAATTCACACCACAGCTGCGGCACCAAAACCCCCCACCAGTAAAAGCCAAATGGCAAAAACGTGCCCTTGGCGCTGCAGCGAGGTTTGCTACGGGAGCCGGGGCAGCCAGGGCCGGTGTCCCACCAGCGGGCACTGCTGCTCCTCCAGCGAGCGAGCTGGTGAGGWGGTCTGCGTTTATGCCCTGGGCACAAATAACCATTTTCCCCCTTCTCTCCCCGTATTGCACCCATGGAAGCAGCCTGGCCGAGGGCTAGGGGCACACAGGGACGTGTGCTCGCCTGCCGGACACGCCGGCTCAGCTCTCTGCCCCGTTTCCCTGATTCCCCGCTGCGCTGGGCACAGCGGAGGCCCCAGGGACAGAACTCAAACTGCCCTGAGGCCGGTGTTCAACTGCATTCTGCCCACGGGACCCCCTCCTTGTCCGTGGGGAGAAAGAGACACCAGCTGAGGACAACTCTCCCCATCAGCATTTAGGGACATCAGGGACCAACACCTATTCCTCTCCAAACTGCCGCCGCGGGTGGGTAGCCCAGACTGAAGCACCCGACAGTTTGAAGTGTCCAGGAAAGTGAGATGAACCTCCCCGAACTGCAGACCTGTCAAGGGGCTGGATCCCCAAAATCAGGGCCCATGGTGGGAGCATGATGCCAAGCAGAGCTGACAAGGGTGCTGGCGTCTGCCGGCTGCTGCTGGGGGTCCCGGCGGGCGGCCGGACCCACTGGTGTACAGGGGCTTCTCTGGGGTGCCTGCAGCCCCTGCGCGCGTAGCTCACCCCAACGCACAAGCCCAGCCCGTGCATTTCCTGCTCTCCAGTGTTTTAGACCCTCTACTCACAGCAAATTAATTTTATGCGTGTTTTTCCAGCCACAGGCACTCTGCAACCACTTTGAAGCTGGGATGCACAACCAGGCAGGAAAGGGGAAATTTCTGCTGGGGGAGAGGCGGAGGCAGCCTTCAAAGCTCCCTGCTGTCAAAAGGCATTTAGAAAATGGTCTGGGAGGGGGGCTTAAGGTGGGCCCACTGCGGAGTGAGAGCCAGACCAGCATTCAGAGGCGTGACAGGCACTGGATTTGTGCTGAGCCCATTTCTGGGCCCTATTTCCAGATTCTCTTTCACTCCATGCAAGCTGTCGGAGGCCTGGGAGATGATGGACTTGGGAGCAAACCAGGTGTGTTTCTGCCATGCAGTAAATGTCCATCCCTCCACTACCTTTAACAAACAGAGCACTGACTTATTCCCTGAACTAGAAAAAGAGACTACTGTGTCTTTTAAAATTTATTATTTTTTGTTCTCTGAACATTTTCCCAGAGGAGAAAGGAGAAGTGAGGAACCTCCCATGCCAGACAGCACCATAAATGTCTCCTGCTACTCTGCAAAGCCAGAAAAGAAAATACCATCACCCGAGCCACCGGGGACATCACGTGTACTGGGGCCAAAGTTGCTTTCCTGGGAAGCTGTGATGCCCAGCTCTGAAAGCCAGGGCTGGGGTCTCCTGAGGACATGAGTCCAGGAAAGGTGTTGGCTGAGAATCCTCTGGCTCAGCAGTCTTAAATGTAATTCATACCTGAGCACTGATGTGCTGTGCCAGTGGCACCCAGTGACACCCACCAAGCCTGGACCTGTCCTGCTGACCTGCACCCCACCACAGCACCTCCGATCCACAGGAGCTGTGGCCACTGCAGGAGACCCAAAGCTCACCAGGCTTCAGGTAGGTGCCCGGTGCCTCCCGGGCTGCCACGCTCGGCAATGCCAGGGCTGCAGACCATCCTTTCTCATGAAGTGCCAGGGCTCAGCGAGGGCGGTGCTCCCCAAGGGAYGCGAGCTGAGGGGGGTCCCAGCGCTGGCCTCGCCACCAGGACCACCCCGCTGCCCCGCACAAGGCGAGTGGGCACAGCCAGGGGTCTGCCAGGCTCCACCAAGTCCAGCTCATCAGTGCCGCATTATCACCGCAGGGGAAACCTCTCTGTGGCCATCCAACGCGTGGCCACAGCCTCTCGCTCAGCCTGCACCTCCCTGCGGAGCCCGACGGCCCTGTAACCCCCTCGCAGGCATGGGCTGCGACTGGATCCCCCCGAAGCCTCTCCTTCCCCAGGAAGCCTCGCTTTGGGGCTCATCACCCCCGGCGAGGGTAATCTAGATGTGAGATGTCGAAAGATTTTGTGAAACATCAGGAGATCTTTAAAGAGCGCTGGAACAAGCTTTCCATGGATTAAGACAGGGCAACGATCTCATTGCAGACAGACKGAAGAACAGAGGGACACCTCCCAGTCCAAACCAGAGGAGACCATTTGTAAAATAAGGTGGTGAGAAGTTCTTACATGCTGTGAGCAGCCATCCTCATCTGTCATGTAAGAGGAAGCTGGCTGGGTGGGAAAAATGTCCAACTGTCAGAAGAGGAGAGAAATATTGGAAAGAACCTTCTGAAATTAGAAATCACATTGGTGACAACTATAAACATTTCAGTAGGGTCAACAAATAAAACACCCAAGCTAGCAGCTGGTTCTGCACAACCCAAACCCCAAACTGCAAAATCCTCAGGTTACCCTGAGCAGCAAGAAAATCTCTGCATTGCTGTGCTCCCCACAGCCCGAAGCTCAGTTTCCAGCTCTGGTGCTATTAACCTCCTCCACGGACACGCTGACGGAGATAAAATGGTCCTGGATGACAATCACAGCCCAAGGCATTCCCTGCCCGAATGAATCAACTTGAACTGCTACTGCTATTGCCAAAGAAAGGGCTTTGCTCCATGTTTTGTGACTTACAGCAGCCCAGTAACCTCCTAGATAAAATTTCTTTCCGCTCCATCAGTTCCTCATTGACTTTTCCACTTTATCTTAGTGAGGGTATCACACGGACGTTCGTGCACCAGCGATTGCATGTGATGGTTTATATTGAGGAAGTCTGACGGAGACTGTCAGCACTCAGGCAAGGCTGTAATTTTTCCATACAGGGCCTCACAGAAGAAAAAAGACCATTTTGATAAATTTATGCATCTCCTGCAGCCCACCACTGAGAAGCCTTTCCCCAGGTTGGAGAACYGGACCCTTCCCAAAAAGTTGACTGTACTTGGAGATCCTCCGATGAGGCATGTTGGGGACATTTTAAATAGCCATTTTTACTGAATTCCCTAGCCTGGCTCCCTGTGAAGATAATTTTAATCAGGCAGGCAGAGCTTCCGCAACCTCTAAAAAGTGGGCAAACGTACCAGCGTGCTGCAGAAGCGAGAGCTCACGGATGTGATGCAGAAGTGGCTGAGATAGCAACCTGCGTGGGAGTGATGTGCTCTGATTTCACCCAGCCCACAAAATATTCCCTTCTCCTTCGTGACAGACCCAACTTCTTATTTCTGACAGTGGAATAGGGCATGTAAGGGACTTTCTGGCCACGGCTGGGGAGTGACAAAACACGGAGTTTAACTGCCCTGCAATACCCCCTGTTTTTTCCAGGTTACTTGTGCTCACGTAAGGCAGTGAAGCCCCCCAGCCCTGCTGCATTTTGTGCCCTCCTAAAGGGACGGTGAGGTGCACCAGTGCCTCCTCCCAGGGACAGCCGTGGACACTGTCAGTGTGTGCGTGGGGTTTCGGCAGTGCCCATATTCTGCCCTCACGACCTTGACAAGACCCAAGAGCAATGCCAAGGACTTTGCAAGATCCCTCCCCAGCGCGGCGGTGATGTGAGATGGACAGAGGGCCGGGGAGCAGGACCAGCTGCAATCCGCACGTGCTCCTCAGTGCAAGCAAAACCTGCTAAATGAACACGATTGCCAAAGGCAGAAAACAAAAAAAAAAGGAAGAACCATATCTTATGGCATATAAAACATGGAGCAAAAATGCATGGACTGAACTGAAAAGCCAGGGCAGAGAAAAGTCAAAGTTTAATGTCTTCTCACGTGGGCAGAAGTAAGCACGATGCACCGGGCAGTGAGGACAGGGAAAGGGAAGGGCTGCAGCCCTCCACAGTCCTCCCCCTGCCCCCCAAATCCATCCCTCTGGGGAGGGACGCTGCCAAATCTTCCTACACGTTTGTGGGTACTGAAGGGCATGAGAAGGAAGAGCCCTCGCTGGCTGGGCAGGGCGGGCGGGGGGCTCCCGGGGTGGTGGGTGTGCTCAGCGTCGCGGCAGGGAGCACYGGGGACGTCAGCGGGGACGGGCTCTGCACTGTCCGGTGCGAACGCAAATACTGTCACAGGCAACTATGGGAAATGTGTTATTTTTTGCTTTAAAGCAGTTTCTCTCCATCCAGGCATCCAGGGCATTTTTCACGGTGACTTCTGATTTTGAAGTTTTTCACCTCTCTTTAGAGCTGGTTGAAACCCAAGATGGGTTTCCCAGGATTTTTGGGGCAGAGAGTGTAAAAACCATCATTCTTAGCCCTGAGACTTGGCTGAAAGACTAAGAATTGAAATTAATGCCTATCTGGGGGTTTTCCTCCACAGAGTATCTCAGGGAAAACCGAGCAAAACCCATCCCGCAGGTGGGGTTAGGAGGGGCTGGGAAGGGGTTGGGGGGCTCCCGGCTCCCCGGGAGCACTCGCTCCCACCCCAGCCCCAGCTTGGGCTACCCAGCCCCTCTTTGAGGCCCTGCTTAAGACCTCACTTAATACCTACAGGACCCCATTCCCTCATGCCTGCAGCCGCAGCCAGACACAAGCCTCCGATAACACCCTATAAGCCCCTTGGGTCCCCAAAAACCCATGGAGGAAGCAGGTGAGCAGCCAGGGCTGGGGGACGTCTCGCTGCGACCCAGCTGCCACGTCCCCGCGGGGGGCACCTCCAGGAGCCCCCGTTGCACACCATAAAGCAAAAACCCAACTAGCCCACAGACACGCTCCGGTCGCTGCTGGTTTTTACCCAATGCAAGAAAATCTTCCCGGAGCAGGGACCGAGGGGGTCTCGAAGCCCAAAGGTTTTCCCCAGCAATTGCGGGTGTGGGGGGTGATAACCCTGCCCCCCTCCCCTGCCCCCAGCAGGCAGGCTCCCCAGCAGGCAGGCTCCCTGCCTGCGATAAGGGCAGAAAACAGCCAAAAACAAACAAACAGTTCGAGTTAATGGGGCAGCAGTTATTTTTGGCCTAGAGGGAGTTCACACACTCTGTGTTGTTTTAGTAAATAACTGTAAATGGAGCTTGTGGTGCGGGGCGCGGGCTGGGAACCGGCTCACTCCAGGCAGCGGGGAAGAGCCGTGTCTTGTCGCACTGGTGCTAACAGGAAACCAACTGCCTCACCTACCTTAGCACCTCTCTGTACTCACACTTTTATTGTCGCCACATCCTTCAGCAGCCACATCAGAGAGAAGCCGAGGGGGCAGGGCAGGGGCAGACATCACCTTGCCGTGGGAAGGCAGCTTTGGGGCTCATCACCCCCGGCGAGGAGTGGTGACAGCAGGGGGAGAGCCCGCACAGCCCCGTGTCCTTTCCGACAGACGCACAGGGAGGAGAAGCTGCGGCTTGAGTTGCCAGCGTGACATGGACAATGCAAAAGCCACGTTGTCATCGCTGGCTGTCACCCCAGGACTGGGCGAGGGGATGCAGGATGGGCTGCAGACCCCGCTTTGGACCCAACCGCCCTTGCACCCAGCGTCGATCAGGGCTCGCTGCTCTCCTGCCTCCTCCATCACCTCAGCAGCGGCACGCACACCCAGCGGTGCCCAGTGAGTCCCCGACGGCATCTGCATCACCCTGGGTCAACAGGTCTCAGAAAAAGGCAGTTTTCCACGGAGATGCATCCTGCAGGAGAGCCAGGATTGCTTAACGCTCTGGCCCGGAGACTGGAGCCTTTGCATGTGCTGAGATGCAAAAATAAACATTTTCTTCACTTTTTTTTTCGTAAAGAGTGATTACACTCTCGGGTGTCTGGGATAAGGATGCCGGGTGCCTGTGGAGGATTTTAGTGGCATTGGCTGAATTGGCCTGACTCCATAAAACAGATGCAAGGCGTTTCACAGGCAGAAAGCACAACTCATCAGGAAAACACACATAAAATCAAGCAACACATCATCTCAGTAAGAGAAGAATGGTTAGAAACAACCCCCTTGCACGGCCCATCATCTTAGAGCAACAGAACTTGAAAATAGAAGACAGACGGTGGCTGCCGCCTGAGCAGAAGCAGGGGACGGGGACACAGGGCAAGGTTCGACCAGCAGTGTCAGGCTCACATCTGAATTTCTGTACCGCTGTCAGTTTAAATCAGGCTGCTGGTGACATTTGCCTGGGGAACTGCTCCCCGACCCCATGGCGGCAGGGCGAGGGGGTGTGGGGGTAACTGGGGGAGATGGCTCCAGCGCAGCCGCATCGCCAGGAGCTGTGGCAATGGCCCCGTGCCCAGACCGCGGGAGCTGGGCTCCCAGCGCCCGAGACCACGCTGCTCCTACCGACCGACCACCGGCTCGCAAACTTCCAGCTAGAAAGGAATAAAACACACCCTGAAAATGGCTGGGAAGCCACCAGGTTTAGACAAAAAAAAAAATAACTAAAATCAGACAATAAAATCACTGCCATTTCAGCAGGGAGAGGGGAAAAATAACCCAGCTTTCCCCTGCTCAGAACTCCAGGACCATTGGGAGTTAAACCTCTCAGAGCATCTCTTACATACAGCATCCAGATCCCAAAGCTTGGGATCTTTTCACTCAATGTCTGTTACATTTTGGATCCAGCTCTGTAGGTGAACGCCGATAACCAAACGGCAGCAATGCCGCTGAGCTGGGACACCRAAGCCCTTCCGAAATCTCACTTCGAAAGCTGACCGAGTGGTCCGCAGCCCCCGGGGCCGGCAGTGAGGTGCTGCRGGGTTCATGCACTGCAAGGGACCAGGTTCAACCCAGAGGCTTTGCTCTACACCTCTGCTGAGCCGGACCCTTTCCCAGGAGTGTGGCCTGGCCAGGAGGTGAGGTGGGGATGACAGTGTCCTGTCTCATGGGGTTGTGAAGGAGAGGAACAGGTTAGTAACAGCACAGGGATGGTGCTGGGGGGATGGAGAGGAGAAGACACCATTTTTCCACCCCTACTGCACCACCCCATCTCCTCTCTGTACCCTGCGGCGTGAGGACGGGCGCTGCGGGTCCATGGTGCGGTGCTGGAGCGGGAGGATGCTCGTCCCTCCTGCAGCACCCCGGGGTGAAGGACCCCAGCCGGGCCCACGCGTGACACAGCTCCAGCTGCTCAGCTCCCAGCTAGCTCGGGGCTGTGTCCATTCCTGCCCAGCAACCTCTGAGCCAAAGCAGCCATTAATTAATCACTTGGAGGAATAAGCAAAGTGACTCCACAGGAGCTGCTGTCGTGACCGGTGCTTGTCGGGCTCCCAGCCCAGGGGGGCTGCATGCTGGGACCTTGGGAGGCCACCCGGCTGCTCGCCCCATGCCCAAACGCACAAAGGTGGTTTGGTTAAGGAGGAAAGATCTCCTGAGCTTGGGACCATCAGTTAGTCCTGGTCTCTGTGTCTGAGACCCCAGCGAGGTCTGCATCTACTGCYGTGAGCAAATTAAGATGAACACGCTGTGAACTCGGCGGAGGAGCACGGCGCAGCCGGGGAATGCGGGGTGCTGGTGCCAGCTTCCCCCATGCCAGCTCCTGCCCAGGCTCCCTGGGATGGGAGCAAGCAGTGCCGGGGCCGAGGAGGGCTGGAGGCCAGGGGACATGGTCACAAGGAAGGGAAGAAGGAAGCCGCGATGGTGGAAGCGCTGCAGAAGAAGGCACCTGATACCATCTCAGGAAACAACCCTGCACTGGCAACTTGCAAGCTAAAAAGTCTCTTGCATCCACTTCAAGGTTTCAGGGTTTTTTTTCTAGTGTGAAAATGCCTGTGAAGAGTGGCTGGACATGCTTTTTCTGCAGGTTTTTAATACGCCCTGGGGAACTGGCCCTCGGCTGGGGGTCGGGCTGTTCCCCTGAAGCTGCAGCCGAATTGCGGGGAGGGGGTCAGCCACGTGCGTGAGGCTCGCTTGCTTTTCGTTAACAGCTCAGCAAAGCAATCTGGGCTGCACAGACAGCCCCTGAACATGTACATCCAGAACTGAAGCTCTAGATGGAAAGGCCTCTTCCCTCTGGGCTCCGTCCAGCTACCCCAAGCATGGCCAAGGCAGGTCCCATCCCCAGCCCTTTGGTGGGCAAATCCTTGCATGCACCCAGTGCGGGAGGCCCGATGGCTGCAAACAGGCTCGTCTTGTGCTCGAATGCTTGTGCAATGCCAGGAAAAGGCATTTGTAGCAGCTCGGGCCAAGCCTCAGTGTCTATACAGCCCTCCAGAAAGCCTGGCTTGGTGACACCGCAGGGGTGGCTCCTGGAGACGTGAGATGAGAGCTGAGGGTCTCAGAGCCAGTCCTAGGGGCTTCATCTGCCTCCCCGGGGAGGATCTGCTGCTCCCTGATTGCTGCCACGGGGAACAGAGGGTCACTTTTGTTGGTTGATCTTGTCAAACTTCAGTTATATCTGCAACACAAATCCTAAAAACACTGTGTTTGTAGGCCTATAAAAGGGTTCCCTGTGGGGGAGATAAGAATTGAAGACAACTGGCCTTGGAGAGATTTATGGGATCACCTTAAAAGGATTTATTGGATGGCTTTTTTAATGAGCAAATAATTAGTAGATTTATCTGCTTTTAGCTGCCTTGCTGTTTTATGGCCTTAGTGAAATGGCTTTCTAGGGTTTTTAATAAAGTATGATTCTGCCCTACTTCCCGGGGTCCAACCCAGCGTCACCTGCCCCACGCACCACGAGCTGGGGAAAGCAGCTCTGTGGGAGCTGGAAGGCAGGGCTGGGAGGGCCACCCTTATTTTTAGGGACAAATCATACAGAAAAGGAGCAGAAAAGGAGGAACAAGCCAGGGAAAGCAGCTGGTGAAAAGCAGGGCTCTGAGAAATTCGTGTACAAGCACGGTGAAGCCCAAAACCCTGGAGGGGGTAACATGGGGCAGCAACTCCCCGAGTCCCGGCAAGGGAACGGGCTCCAGCACCCTCTCCGCAGTCGTGCTTGGTTTTAAAGGGAAGAAAAGCAGCTAAAMCCGACGGTCTGTAGGTCAGGCAAGCTGACTGCGCAGGCAGGGCCAGGCAGGCTGCTGAGGAGGCAGCGCTTTTCCAGGGAGGGCAGCACATCCAGTTCCCCGAGTGTGTGGGTCTCTGCGTTAGCAATGCCAGCTTCCGCAGGGAAATGTCCCTTCCAGCTGCCTTTTCCAAGAGATCCCCTTCCTGGGTCAGCTGCCCCCTGCCAGACCCAGGAGTTGCTCCAAATTGGCATCCCCCCGCTGCCAGAACAAACCCTGCATCCCCTCCCAGGCCACAGCTCCCTACGGTCCCTCTGACCCCACGGCAAAGGGGACTTCGGTTCTGGGCAGCCACCATGGGATGGACCCCACAAACCCCGCTGGCAGCCCCCTCCCCAGGTCCCCGTGCCACGTCCGAGCTGCACTGACCCAGCGTTTTCCCTCCCGGGTGAGAAGCCTGCACACTCATAACATTATTTAACTTTAACGAGTCCCACCTGGGTCAGGCATGAGCTGCACAGGGCTGGACTCTGCACCCACCTCCACGAGGAAGGTGCGCTCCGGGCAAGGGAAAGCCCATGGGGGTCCCGCGCCCTGGGGCTGGCGGGTCGTTAGCTCGTGTCTCATTATGCGGCGGTGGAGGGGAAGGAGCACSTATTGCCAAGCTCACAGTCACCGAGATGAAGCTGTGCCGGAGCTGCACATCTGTCCCTCGCACGGGAAGCGCCAACCGGGAGCATCCCCGGGAAGGTCGGGGAGAGGGAGACGCTCCTGGCTGGGAGAAGCGGTGGCACAAAGCTATTAGCGAGGAGGAAACTGGTAATTTAAAACCCCGAAAGGGGGCTACAGGGGAATATAACTGCTCGTGGGAAAAGCAAAATCCAGAGCAGTTTGTGTCAGAAGCTGGCCCTCGCTGGGGTCACGCTGTGCTCCAGCCCACCGGCCCCAAAGGGGATGTTCATCCATGGTCAGAGACCTTCCCGGGAGCTGATGGCATCAGCCCACAGTCCTGAACAGACCTATGGTGTGACTCGCAGGGGGAATTTTGGTATTTTCCTGAGGCTTAGGGCTCCCAGAGGAACCACTACAGCAACAGCCATGGTGCCACGACCCCTGTAGCCGTGTGCGGGGTGGTTCATCGAGGGGAGAAATGAGCAGCCAGCCACGTGCTGTTCCAGCTCTGCTGCCAGRGATGCTGCAAACTGTGCAGCCAGGCTCCTGATAAAAAACCCATTTCTCATATTTTCAGTTGTTCAGTGAAGGGAAACCTTATTTCCAGGGCCGGGCTGTCTTTAGTTTGTTTTACTTAAGCATGAACAATACCTAAGTCTCCAGTAAAATTCCACTACCTCCTTACATTACAGTGTATAATGTGAACTAATATATATATTAACAACATTAATACACTTTCATACTATAAAGACTGATTGATATAATAGTGAGGGAAGGGGATTTTCTTGGGATGCCAGAAACTGCCGCTTTCCCCCTGAAATGGTTCAGGCTCCAGCAGAGCCGATTTCTCCTGGGACAGATCATCCAGTGTGTGGATCTTGCTGGCAAAGGGTGGCTGAAAAGAAAATAGTCCCAGAGTTCACGAGGTCTGTGAGAAGAGTCGGAGGCCAGAGCTGCACATGCTGTGTCGTTAGTGGCTTTTGCTGCTAATTGGGCGCAGGCTGCCAATCTGGACTTATTCCAGCAGAAAAAGGAATCTCTTCCCTGCTTTTCTCCCTGACAAGTCAAAGGTTGGACACCTTTAAAGCCTGTACAACTACTTAAAGCTTTCGACATTGTTGCACGTAAAAGCTTTGCCTTGGTGCGATTCTGCACTTCATTAAGAGGCAGAGCAAACCCTCCGTCGTTAGGACAGGCCCGGCCCAATGATCCCCTGTGCCACCGCTTTGTTTCCTCCCTGTGAAATTCCCTCTGGCTTAAAAATTCCCAGAGCAAAAGAGTTTGTGGGTCCTGATCYTGCTCCACCTCTGTGCTGCCAGACGCAGCCCAGGCCAAACCTTTGCTGAGATGCTCCATCTTTCTTAATGGCATACTTGGCAACCTTCAATTTTTTTTATCAATGATGTCCCTGACTTCTCCTGGAAAAGTGGGAGATGTGACTTCAACAGCCAAGCTGTCCTAGGGTTTACTAAGCAAAACCCTACTTGATAAAATTCTTCCAGACCAGCAGCACCTCCATTTTTCCCATTATTTTCCACAGAGAGAGGGTAGAATCGTAAAGCATACGGGTCTCTAGAAACAGATAATGCGAACAGGACAATGGCGAGGAAAAGCACCCATCATTTTGAAAAGGCTGGTGCAGAAATAAGTTGCCTTATTCTTAGTGCAGGTGATCAACGAGAGGTCCCAAGTTTCAAAYCCTCGTCAAACTCCATAAAATAACAAGCACCTATTGCAACCTTCCAACATTTGCTCCAGAGACCCGTAAACGCTGCTCGTCTGAAGACGGGGCTCCTGAGTGCAAATGTTTGCAGAGAGACACAGCTCAGCCCCCCTGGGGTGGGGAGCCCTGCCGTGGGGGTGGGTTTCGGCGTGTGGCTCCCCCCCAGCACACGGCATGGCTACGGCAGCGTTCCCCTCCCTGGCAGCAGCTAAGCAGCTTGTGGGGACGGGAGCAGCGGGGCTCAGCAGCGTCAGGGTGCCCGCAGAGCCGGGGACTGTCCTCCGCAAGGACCGACAGGCACATGCCGCTGGCGGGAGCCGTCCCGCGGGACGCGGAGGGGATGCAGAGCCCTGCCTGGCAAGCGGGGCGAGGAAACCCCCATGGAGCTGACACCTCCCGGGGAAGCCCGTCCTGGAGCCCAGGCATCCTCCTACGGACACGGGAGCTGCCGGGAAAACAGATGCTGATGAGTATTCGCTGTACTGTGGGAATCAGCCTCGCTGGCTCTGTGTTTTTTATTTGCAGTATTGCAGATAAGAAACCCAGGGTGTTGTGGGAAACAGGAAGACCTTATCTCCCATCCCAAGCTGCTTCTCCTGCCACAGCCTTGGGTTTTTTTTCACTGGTCCCTGATGCTACAAGATATGAGTCAGCAGAGAGGGCTTCGTGCTGCTGCTCTGTGCCCGAGCCTCCRCGCAGCCCTTCTGGAAGCACCACCGAGCCCCTGAGCGCCTGGATCATGCCAAGAGATTTAGTTTATCGCCAGGATAAACCTACGGGCATGTCCCCAGGGTCCTCCAGAAGCACGGCAGATGCCACAGTCTGCTGGCAGCAGYTCTCTGCCCAGGTCAGCCCCCAGCCTTGTGGGCACCAGAGACAACTTTAGGTAACAGCCGTCACGAAACAAGAGATTTTGGAGCAGCCARCACATTGGTAAGTAAGGACCATACTACGTGCCAAAGTATTAGGACTAGAAATATTGAAATCCCAGACAAAAAGGACTAACATCTCATGAGCTGCAGGTGCACTTCCAAAAACSAGCTACAAAAAGGGATGGCTCCGAAATCTGCAGGCACCTCTGCAGATCTGCAGTGTACGAGGCTTCGCCCATCCTTCCAGCCCTCCAGCTCCCTACACAAGCCTGGAAATGTGGATGCTACTGTTGGATTTCCAATAAAAACACAACTATTGACTTCCTTACTTTTGTGGCTGCCGAGCGCTTCATCTAATAGCTGCAGTATGGGCTGGAAATCGATTGTGTTAGACAGTTTAATAGAGAACATATTGGTGTTCCAGTGTTACAGCCAAGACTGTCACAAATCAGGACCAAAACTCAGACCCCGAATCTCTACTCAGACTCTGAGTAAAGCCCTTATTGCACCAGAACTGCAGCTCTAATTCTTGATGGTCCCCAAACTGCAGTTAACCCAGTTTGCTGCTATTCATCACATTCATTATCTGCCTCGTGGAAGCGCCAGGAGCCCGGGCTGAGGCTGGGGACACTGCTGCACCAGGCTCTGTACGAACAACAGATAGAAAGAAGAGTTCAGGCACATGAGTACGTCTCATATGGACACTCCCACGCTGGCTGCAGGCACCCAAGCTCAGGTGCTGTGACCATGGAGCTCAACCCTGGCTCAAAATCTGCCCAGAAAGTGGGATGAGCTGAGCTGGGGCATCGGTGCATCGTCTGCTCGGGGATGTTTGTTGCTGACACCACAGCCACGGGGCCATGATGCTCCTGCCCAGCRGTGAAAGCCATCCTTTTTCCTAAAGCCCCATGGGACCAAAAGTGCTTTAAAAATGCCAGTTTTGGGCCCCTTGTTTTGGATAGCCTCATGTGGAAGCTTTGCCTGAATCTCCCCAAAGCCGAGTGCTGGACGTTACACCTCGGTGATGCTGGTGCTGAGCCTGGCAGTGGCGATGCCYGTGCCCGGGGGCTGGAGCCTGCCTCCAGCTCCCAGTGCCAAGGATGCTTCACGGCAGAGCCCCGCGACAGCCCCAGCCCCGGCAGGRGCTGCCTGGGCAGGGGTGAGGGCTCAGCCAGGCCCCCAGCCCCAGGAGCGAACCCASGAGTGAAGTATTGCCATGGGGCCCGTGGGGATGCAGGATTTCAGGCCCACATCTCCTCCGGCTGCCCAGCGAAGGGGCCCTGCAGGTTTCGGCTCCCAGCCAGGGATTCGGCAGGAGGCAGGACCTGGGCTTAGTCATGCCTTGATCCACCTCTGAGCAACTCCTCTCACCACCTGATGTACAACYGAGCAAAAGCAGAGCCCGGCAGCACCTCCAGCCTTCCCGCAGTTCCTTTTTTGGCCCCTGTCCATCCGTGAGATGCTGCGGCGTGCGGGCGATGGAGACATCTCGGCTTGGATCTGGCCTTTACCGACAGCGACTGGGATGGAGCCGCCGGGGAAGGGGTGAACGACAAGAAAGTGCCCTGACCCAGGCGAGGAGAGGAGAAGGGGATTAAAGGGAGGGATTAGCAGGGAGAAAACCGAAGGTCGTCCTCAGTGAGAAAGAAGCGAGGCAGCGGCAGCGGAGCTGGTTCTGCCCGGCCACCCCTCCTGCCCCCGCCCCGGCTCCCAGCAGCGCGGCACCTCCTTTGTGTCTGCCGTGACCCCGGGATTATGAGTGTGGGAACGGGGCCCGTGTGGGTGCCCTGCGCCCTGCCGCCGCCTCGCGTGCTCACAAAGCCGAGGGCAGGTCTTTGTGGGGGGGGAAGAAAGGCAGTGAGAAATGGCTGCTGCCGCGGCTCTTGCCGGGAGGCTGGCGGGGCTGGGGGGGCTGCTCTGCCCTCCCGCCCGCCCCACGCTTCCAGCTCCGTCGGAACGCACCGCGGCGCTGCCAGGGCCAAAGGCAGAGCCGGCGCGCGGGGCTGTCCCCCAGGTGCGCTGTGGTCACCTCCCACCACCTCTCCCAGGGCGGCAAAGGCCCCTGGCCCGCGGCACGGGGCTGTCCCGCGCTGGCTGGGATGCGCCGCGTGCGCGAGCAGAGCGCAGCGCTGTGAGAAAACCCGGTACGTCAGAGAGCGCTGAGCCCAGCCCCCGCAGGACGGACGCACCCAGCGAGATGGCTGATGATGCTCCTCGCTGYGGTGGTGATGCTCAGCCTGGGTGGGTCCTGACGTGGGTATTTCATCCTCACTCACCGGGCTCTCGAAATCCCAAAGACACAAAACGTCCTTCCGAGCCCTCCCTCTCCTTCTCCCCCTCTCTCTGGGCCAAGGAGCCGTGGCAGGAGCCAGGTCCCACAGGAGCACGTCCAGCTATTGCCCTTGAGGGTCCCCCACTGCCTGGCCCTGCCAAACGCCCTACCCGTGGGGAGGAGAGCCCATCTCGGCCCCTTGCATCTCCTCCCAGCACGCGTGCCCGTGGGGCACCTCTGCTCCACCAGCAACCTCTGGTTTAGCGGCACCCGCTGTCACTCCCCTCGGGCACCCCGCCTGTCCCGGCGTCCCTCCGGGGACACAGCCCGGCCCCGGGGAYGGCAGCACAGGGAGCAGAAAGGGTTTGGCAGGAGCATCAGCTCCCAGAAAGTGTCAGAAAGGCCAGCCCATGATTAATGACCAATTAGGAAATGTCTGTCATGATTATTATCCTGACGATCCTGGTAAAGAAGGCTCCTTACCTTAGGAAGAAAATGGATGTTGGCTCCAACAGACCCCATACGTAACAGCTCACTGTGGGAAACGCCAGACTTTTGTAAAAACAAATAGTCTCGGCTTTGCGCATGAGTTTTTATTTTTAAATAAGCCAAAGCCAACCGAATGATTTTTCACAGAGCTCTGTAACCCGTGGGCTTGTTAAGGCCTGGAGGGGCCCGAGGGGGAGGGGGCCAGCACTTTGCTCCGCCGGGGGTGGCCGCTGCCTCTGCCCAGGAACGGACGCCCCGTGTCCCAGCCCAGCTGAACCCCCCATCGCCTCGGGCTCCTCCTTATAGCGCAGCAACAGCCAAAACCCATCGCAAATGTTCCATTAAAACAATAAAACGAAACATAGAGCCACTGAAGGGGACTAGTGCCATTTCATCAGGTGATCTTATTAATCCTTCTTGGACTTGAGACCAATTTACGTTGAAACCGAAGGCACGAGCAATGCCAGCATTGGATTCAGTGCCCTAACTGGATAGTTAAGTGTTTAATTTAGTATTGCAATTAAATGGGATCATTGTTTATCAGTTGCTAAGGTATATTTGAAACAGATACAGTGGTTAAGAAGTAAAATTTTAAATATATTTTTATATTGGGAAAGACATTCCCAAGCAATACAATGCCACTCTCTAATGAAGAGGTATTATTCAAGTCCAGTTCTAAGGCCATTAGCCTCCATACTCCTCCTTAGGCTTTCCAGTAATTCCCATTAACTTTAGGAGCTCAGCTCAAAGGATTAGAAATAGATTAGCTAAAGTCTGCAAAATGTAAAGTGCTCCGTAACTGAGATGCGCTGTTACAGGGATAACCACAGGGATCCTCCTCTGGGGATCAATGAAAAAGGGACTTCTCCAGTTATATCGACAAGTATTTTCCAGCTACGACATCAACCAGATACCACTCTATTTTTTCCAAGAAATCAATGAGCACAGACATAGCCATGCAACTAGAAATTCAAGAAATTAGTATCGCCCTGAGTTAAGTACATTAAGAAACCAAATAGCCAGAAAGAAAATGTACCACGCAACTGGCAATTCAAAGCACACAGAGTAAATGGTGGTTTAGGACACCGTTGTGTCACCTGCAGTTGCGAGGTGCCTTTGCGGGTCATGGCCATGCTACGGCACCAGAGCTTTCTCCAGCCCCCCAGCAGGACAGCTCGCGAATTCGGGACCTGGTGCTCAGGGGTGATCCAGTTTAGYACTTGCCGAGGCTGAGACCCGGTGCTCAGCTTTTCCTCCTCTCCATGCCTGCCCCCAGGAGGGATGTCAAGCCCGAATGTGTGCCAGGCTCTCAGCAAGGGCTTCCCCAGCTCATTAATTGCATAGCTAAAAGTAATCAGAACAAAAATATTGAGCAGTGAGGATAGAGTACCAGCCTGCTTTCCCCCTTTCTAAATATCCCTGGATTTTCTTTTACGCTGGTGACTCCACAGAAAGCACCTTCCCCAGAGAAAGATGTAAAAGCATGTCCGACACCTACACCATGAGTCCTCGCAGCAGAGCTGCTGCACAGCCGGCATCCCGGGGCTCCCTTGGGTGTCACTGTCCCAGATACACCCAACCGAGCCCGTGGTGCTGGGTGCCACCAGGTCACCCATGGCTGGCGGCAAATCCACGGGCATCGGCATGCCATGGCTCTCATGTCCCTTAGGAGAGTTAAAATGATGCTCACTTGGAAACCACGAGCTCTCTGTTTACTTCATCTCATATATGGTGACTAATTCCGTCATTCAAAGAGCTGACGATGATGAAAACAAGTGGAACGATCAGGAAGGAAATTAAAAATAGCCCTCATGTGGCACTGTGTCAAGTGTTCATGTTTAGATTTTAATTTTATTTTTTTATTCCAAGCTTCTTTGATAAAATATTTTCCCATGCTGAATACACTTGGAACGTCCCCTCCATCACGGCATTCCTGATGGATGAGCCAGGCTGTCGCAGATCCTATGCCAGAGCTGTATTCCCTCTGCTCCGCAATTCTCACTCCCACATCCACACCTTTGGGACCTGGAAGCCATTAATCATCGCGCATCAGCCAGGAAGGTACCTCTGAAGGCAGAAGCAGCACCTTGGACACAGCACGGGAAGGAAACCGAGACTTTGACAGCCAGCACGAGACTGGGAGCACGTCTCTGCTTGGCTCCTGCGCTGTGTAGCAGTAGGTAAGATTTTCAGCTGGGAGATTTTCCGGACAGGAGAATCAATGATCTTGGTAGAAAGCGGATGTTTCGCYGTCCTGCTGGCTCTTGCGCGTGGATGCAAACTCAGCAGAGACCTGGGGGGTCCATCTTGCCCATCTCCATAGGCTGGAGATGCCTACAGCCGGGCTCGGCACCGCGGCTCTGCTCACGTTCAGTGGAGGGGAATGGGGTAATTTGCCTCACCCAAAGCAGACGGCTGCTTCAGGCTAAAGCAAATCCTGCCCCAGATGTCAGTGGTGTGAAAGGTGTCAGAGGACAGCCCCCATGCTGTGCCCAGGCCACGAGAGCCCCCCGGCCACTAGGCGTGAATGCTCACCGTAAACCTCCCCACTATTTCCAAGTTCAGCATTCCTTGGAAACATCTGAAATAAAACGATAGTCTGATTTCAACGCCTTTGAACCAAAATGTTGTTTTTTTGTTTTGTTTTTTTTTTTTAATTGCAAGTCTAAATTACATTTTTAATTTGCCTTTCTCATCACTAGCCTTTGGGGTTTATTTCAATTTTTTTCTTTTTTCCCTTTGAGACACCTTACTGCAGGTGCAGGTTCCAAGAGTGAGCTGCCAAGGTCTCATCATGCAAAATTAACGAGTTGCAAACCTCCATCCCCAGGCTCCCACCACTCATTTATCGCCTGTATGGGAAACACAAACATTTACAGTCTCTCTATTTAGGGGGATGCATTAAAATCCCATTTGTTAAAAATTGTTAGAAGAAATCCAAGGGTGGAGGAAATCCTGAAAACAGCACTTACAAGGAGAAATGTATGTCAGGCTTTTGGTTCCTTCTGCGGAGGCACAGGGTTGTGACTGTGGTATCAGTGATAAACTGTGAACGAGCGTGATGCCAGCCTGTCTGCTGTGCGCCTGTACTCACACACTGTGACTTTGCAGAGAGTGAAGCTGCTCAGCCCCAAGCAGGACAGGAGGATGCAGCGGCCACGTGTACCAGCAGTGACTTAAATTTTCTCTGATGTAGTAGGCAGGGAAGTGGTGACCATTGCTTTCTGGGAAGAGGGAGGTTTTGTGGTTCTGTTACTGAAAAACTAAAAATCTGCCTTCCCAAAGTACTGGGAAAAGCCCGTACTCATAAACATCTTTAAAACCTTCCTGCAGCAGGTACAGCCCGGTGTCCCCACTGCCCGTGGAAGTGCAGGCAGCGGCGAGACAGCCTGTGGATGCAACCCAGAGGCCAGTATCAGCCGCTTCTGTTTAAACATTTATAACTGAGCCACCTGCCCGGATGCTTCTGCCGATGGAAACAGGCTGGCAGTTTGGATTGAGGTGGTCTTTTCCCACACGTGAGCCCATCACGTCTTGCTTTGCAGTGGGGAAGGATGAGTAACTCCTCACCCATCRCTCCTACAGGCAGTTGAGAGAAATGTTTTGAGTTCCTGCTCTGCCTCGGACATTTGCTTTAGGGTCCCAGGAGGGACCTTCTMTCCCCGTGGATTGCAGAGGGGCCTGAATGACCCACTCTTATGGAGACATATCCATTGGGGATGGCTGAAGCTCAGCCACGAGACCTCCAGCCTGGCTTTCTTGGGCACACCGCTGCTCCCCRCTCCATATTACCCAGCTATGAGACCTACTTCCACCCACCAAAGTTGCCCCCCATGTCTGGGCATGGGCTGCTTTCACCACAGGCAAAAAAGAGTCCAGCTTGACCGTCCTTCCATCTGAGARGCACCTCGGTGTGATGGAGTGATGGCCCTTGGGGCCCTGGAGAAAGACTCTCCCTTTAAGGAGAAAGGCAAAGCACTTTGTGCAGGGATCTGTGCTTGTTTTGTCATGGGACACATTACCCTGAACCCAAAAGAGGAAGGAAAAAGGGGGGGGGGAGCTTTTGCCTTTCTGGTGGGAACAGCATTTGAGTTAACTTTGTTTCCCTTGGGGAAAGGCACCAAAATAACAGAGGAAGGGGGGTGTAGTGGGGGGGATGAAGCTAAAAAGGCTACGTAATCTGCCTGGGAAAAAACGCGCTCCCAACAGCGCTGGTGAGCCCGTCCCTCTGCCCGCTGCGGCGTGGCCTGCCAGGCGGGAGGAGAGCGGAGCGCGGCCGGCACGCTGCCGGCACCCAGGGGACGCGGATCCTGCGGGCCGAGCCCCGTGCTGGAGGACGCGGAGGGACCCTGCTGAGGTTCTGCAGGGCTGCAGGCTCCATCTGCCCTGTTCGGGGCTCTCCGAAGGCGCCAGGCAGAGRGAGGAGCAGTCACGGGGGAAATCGGGATCTGGAGAAGTTACTTGCTCAAAGTGCCCTGCCCACCCGGCTGGGATGGCAGCCTGCAATCCGGCCTCCCACCTCCACCAGCCTGCCCTGCCTGCACTCAATGCTTTTTGCTGCAATGCCCGAGGTCGGTGTTTGAAGACAAGGCGGGCAGGTCCCCCCGCAGGGTCCCTTAGRTGGATCCCCACCACTCTCCTGATGGTCTTCACCTTCCACCATGGAGCATCCCTTGGAGCAGCCAGCGCAGGCATGCCGCACGGGCACTAGTGTCGGGCTTTATTCCAAAGCATAAAGCCACGCAGACCAGCAGACTGTTAAAGCCTCATGGTAATCATACTGGTAACATCATTTTTTCTCATCGTAGYGTAACCTTCCCTAAGCAACATGGGCTAGAAGCCTGCATTGTGCCAAGCCTGACCAGTGCCTGGTATTCCCATGTAAAACAGAGATTTCCAAACTGTACCTTTAAGTGTTATATCTTGAACCCAGCAGTGAGTGGGTTAAATGCCACATCAGCTCTCTCTGGCAAAACCTGCAGAGCCACGCCTGGGATGGCACAGCACCCCATGGCAGCTACACCTGCACAGAGCAACATCCGACCCCGACATCGCGGCCTCGGAGGACGGCACCCTCAGAGGGTGAAAAATGCAACCCCTCGCCCATAACATCATCGGAGTGAAGAAAAGCCGATGGTGCAACCTGCCAGGAGGTCGAGCCACCATGTCTCCACGCACAGGCAAGAGCGGAGCAGCCCCCTTATCTCAGGGCATGCAACCTCCCCCGCGCACGAGTGAAAACGTCCCCGAACTGCTCCAAATGCCGCAACGACTAATCCTATATCAGCAAAACCGTTCCCAGGCACCGACCCTTTTCCTCCCAGCTCCGACGCAGCGCTGGGCACTGTTAGAGACCGGCTGGTCCCAGGGCAGGAGGAGCAGCCCCGCGGGCATGTGCCTGCCTGTGCTGAGCRCCGAGGACCAGAGGTCACCTACGGCCCAGGAGCTTCCCTGCCTGCCACAGCTGGGCAGATTTACTGGCTCCAGTCAAAGCCCGGACACGTGCCCTCTACTCCTCCCCACGCTTCACAAATCTCCCGATGAAGCTGCTGCACGCTGGAGTCCAACTGCTGCACTCACACCATTGCTTTAGTGGGTAAAAAGTATAAGCCCAGCAGCGACTCCTAAGCACTTCTTGTCTGAATGAACTGTATTTTTGCCACATCYTGCATGGGGTAGGAGGGTGCAGAGAAACCATTTTGTTTTCTTGCAGTATGTCCTTCTCTTTCTATTCTTCCCAACATGCTGCAGGTTGGTTTTTGCAGGCTCTCTGCTCACGTGTCAGCAGCACYGGCCACCAGTACTTCTTGTCTTCCAAAATCCCACCCTACATTTTGCTTGCCCAACTTGTATGCATCTTCTCACTGGCTTTACCAAGGCTGCATCTCTATTTTCTAAAGACCCTTGCTTGACTGAAGATCACCCGTCTGAAACTTGCCCTATTACCTTCTGCATTTTATTGCATTCAGAGTTCTCTGCTGGTGAGAGGCTGCTACAGGCACTCGAACTGCCTCTGTGCTGAGTGYAAGTAGATCCATTTTCTTTTTTTTAATACTAGTATTTCAGTRAATCAGTTTATTAAATATCTTCCTAAGTACTCGGTGGAATAAGTAACAATGACAGCAATGCAAATAAGCACAGAAACAAACAGCTTCAGGAGGTAATGCKCTCTCTGCCTTTGCACTGTAGGAAGCCCAGGAAGTCCCTCTTTATGAATTTAGGCTGAAAGGTATTCCCAAACCCACAGACCAGCTCATGCCTGACATCTGTCCTCCTCTTCAGGACTGAAATAAGACATACACAAATAAACTAGTGATAGCCAAACTCTGGAGTCCTCTCATTTTTTGTCTCATGAGAGAAATGAGAGACTGGAAGGGTCTTAGTGACTTCTGGCTGTTTCTCCAGTGGCTTCTCTTCCCCAAATCATGAATGACTTGCACCCCTTAATGGATGCATTTCTAATTATGTCATCAGAGGGCACAGGAGACCTGGACAGAAGACTACCTGCAGATCTCCAGAGCACAGGGCACACGTAAGATGCCACCTGATGAGGACAGGCTGAAGGGTTTTGTCCTCCAACGCCTCCGTGGGAGGTTTTGCTGTTTGCCCGTCCAAAATCCTGGCACAGCRCATCTCAACCATATCTGCTTAGGAGCATTTGCAAGCTCAGTCCTGTATCATGTGTTCCCTCCCCTTCTCCAGCAGGTCACTTAGAAACACAGGAAAATGGACATGGGACYGGCTTGCGTGGCTCGCTCTTGACCAGTCTCTAGTGCCTGGTTTTTATCACAGYATTATCTTCTGGGCACTTACAAATTGATTTTTAATGAATGAACCAAGCCAGTTTCTTTCTGGGTGCTAAATTAGGATCCAGTATTTTGCCGCAAGGCTTTGGACAAATGGCCCATTAGATTTTTGCTTTCTGCCTCTGATGAAGCCTTTAGGTGGGTGTTTCAAGAATGTTTCCTTAAAAAACAAATAAAATATCTGCCCAGGTGCTCTATTTTGCATGCGTGTTTGCACAAGCTCATTGACTTTTGTTCCACCTCCCTCACGTCCTGCAGCCTAGGCTGTAATTACAGGACTCTCCGCCTGTGCAGGTGTTGCAGTTATGACCAGCAAACAACGCGGCTGTGTTTCAGCACCTAAATGGGGGAAAATACCCCTCTGATTTTAGGAGGTGCTGGGAGGCAGCAGGAAAGAGCGAGTCTGGCCTTGCAGATGGGAAGGAAAACAGAGCCGAGCGCCGTGAATCCCTTGGAGCGATTTRTTTCTGACCGGCGCTTGGCCTGCAAACCCCGTCCGCAAGAGGCTCAGCCCCGCTTCCCGGGGAGCTGTCACCCCTTGCCGGGGGGCAGCCCCGCTCTCCCCTCTCCCTGCGCCCTTCTCCCCTTCCTCCCACGGGCTTTCTTGCTCCTTGGCACTTCATTCTCTTGCAAAGGCTTGTCACTAACAGATGGGGAGGTGACGGGGCTGGCAGTGATGATGAGTGACAAAGGAGAAGGCAAGGCCAGTGCCCGGGCACTGCCACGTCACATCTGCTTTGCTCCTTCCCCTGCGTATTGTACCCCATCAGATATCCACTGCTCACGCCGCATCTCCTCGCCCCACTGTCTCCAACTGCCCGCAMGTGGCCACATACGATCACCCCGGGAGAGGAGGGCTGCTCTGCGTCTATTTTCACCCGTGAGGATGAATACTTCACTCTCACGTGCAGAGAGAAGTGRATGGACTGGTGTTGAACTGGCGCACGTCCCTGCTTTGTGCCTTGCTGCCTGAGCCCAGCACCACACTCCTAATTAAGAGGCTGTTAAAAATTCAGACCGATTTGGATGCAGACGGGGGATGTGGGGGTCTCRCTCTGCACACCAAGCTGTCCTTGCGCTGCTCCACGCAGCTCTGCAGAGATGGAGAAAGCCGGAGCCGCGTCCCATTTCCTTCCCGGGGACGTAGATCTGGCCAGCTCATGGATGCAGATTTATCATCCGCACAAAGGGATAGGGAAGCGACAGGGAATCACCCTCCTGCGCCGTGCTTGGAAAGCAGCACGGACCGCTTGGCCGTGGTGCTCGGTCCCGCGCTCTCGGCGGCAGCCGCGCTGGCACGTCCCTGGCTCTGGCACGCTGCGTCCACTGTCACCGCTGCCCCGAGGTCCCCCCCACCGCAAAGCACTGTGCTCTGATAAAGAGTTAAGGCGCTCTCAGAGGCGGTTCTGTGAGAACATTTCTCAGAGGGCAGTGCACTTTTATTCGAAATAATTTTCCATTCCATTTATATCTATATAATAGGAGGCGGCTCTGGGGTCCGAGTTTTCCATAGCCCCAGACCTCATTTCCCTGCCTGGGCTTGACCCCTGCTCAGCTTCCCCAAGAATAACAGAGAAAAGTTCAACGGGAGAGAAAGAGCCACGGGGCTGAGCTCCCGCTGCTGCCTCATGATGCTGCGGGCATGCAATTAGACTCATTTTGGTAATAGAAGATATTATATATACATATATGTATATACATTATATACACATTAAATAGAATATATACATTTATATGTATATGGGAAAAGCCATGGAAAGAAATGTACCTGGAATGAGATTTCCAAGCAAATACAGCAACAGAGGAACTTAGGACGCTTACTGCAGTCTTTTCTTGGTTCTACAGCAATATATTGCTTGATAATGGAGATATTATGGTTTGGTACTTTGACAATGAATAAATAATTCCTTCTGCTAAAAACGTTTTGATTTTTAAAAATATTTCTCATTAAAGCATTTTTGATTAAAAAAATTCAAAAGCATTCTGTTGCTTGCTTGTGTTGTTCGGGAGCGGGGGGCATCCTTCTTGACCAAAAAATATATTTTTACAGAACAAGGCTGTGAAGGCCTGTGTCCGGGCGAGAGATCTGCTTCATGTAGAAAACACGTTTGCGAGGAAGCGTTCCGATCAGCCCCCGTGGCCTCTCGCCCAGCAGCTGCCCTGCCTTTGGCGCGGGCGTTTCGGCCACGCTCCTGCTGCCTCAGGGGCTGTCACCCTGCGAGCGCTGACGGGCACCGGCCCAGGATGGGGCTCGCCCCGCCGCCCTGCATGGCCGCTTTTGGATGAGCCTCCTGGACACCGGAGTGTGAGATCTCCTCTTAATCCGCCCGCTGCCTTCCCTGGAGACAGCATGCCATTTCCCTAACCTTAAGCCTGATAAATGCACCAAGGCTCTCCGTCTGATAAACCCAGAGGGAAAGCAGTTCCCCGTGCCGGGCTCCCCAGGGACACCCTCTTGGAAGGTGTCCACGGAGGCCACGTTTCGGTGGATTTCCCCTCCAGGACAGCAGCGTCCAGCAGCACCAACTGCCTTAGCACAGGAGGAGGTAGAAAATGTTTGTGTTTACGCGTCAGAAAAACAACTAGTACATAAAAATGCCTGCTTAGTCAGATGAGCTTCCATTAAAATCCAGAGAAAGGCAGCACCTGATGAAAACCCTGGCTATTTTTTTGCTGCAGCCCAGTGAATTCATCACTCTCAACTGACAGAGGTTTAATCATGAATGGCTGTGTCTAGGGTGCACCTTTGAAAACACCGGAGGTGATTTCCAGTTCCCCCGCAGCCCATGCAGTTTTAGGAAGTCTCAGTTACCTGTTTCTCTCCTTTCCTTCCCACACAGCTGCCTCCTGCCTCCTCCCAAAAGGCTCCAGGCACTGGAAGTAGCCAAGCTCACGCGAAGGGCATCAGGTCCCAGGGACCGGCGCAGGACGGAAGGGTCCTTCCCTCGAAAACTACTCGGGCCTGCACGTGTCACGCATGGGATATTTTTCAACTCAGCTTTCTCAGCAGGAGCTATAGGAGTTCTCACCGCTGGGCAATTCGAACCAGTCACACTCAGCTCTTTGGTTGCACACCCCATGAACAACCATGCTCCCACCTCCCCGGGTCCATCCGGATCCTCCTCCTCCCTTTGCTGTGGCGGGCAGGAGTCGCTCCAGCGCTGGGTCTTCATGAAACAGAGGCTCTTCATTTAATTCATGAATTATTGGATGTCATTTTTAGCTTCTGTACCTTCCTACTTCTCTGTTCCATACACATCTAGTGCAACATCATGGCTATTGATCTATTCAGATAGCAAACCTGCCAGTCAAATACAGAAACCCACAGTACGGATGATGCCTGAGTCTGTTTAGGAGGCACCAAAACAAAGACTGAGAGAGAAACTGTAAGGAACGAGTATGAAAAACTAGTGGGCAGAAGCGGGGAACGAGAAAAAGCTAACATATGCCCGGATGCGATGCTTTACACCCCGCTGTGATGGGGAAGACTCCTCTCCATCAGCCCAGCAGCTCCTGACAGCCCAGCATGGGCCATTCTTCTGGTTAAAATAGAAATAAAATATCGAGAATCAAAATATACAGAATTGAGAGTTTAACAAAACTGCCAGCCCCACAAGAGTTTCCATCATCAATACACTTGCTGGACTGTGCCTAAAAGGGACAGACCTGAAAGACGCAGAGGACTTACCTACACCGTGGTTAGAAGTGTGACCGCAGGGAGGGAGACGCACCTAAGCCGGCACTTAATGAGCTCTGAGCTCATTAAGCCTGAGCGGAGCCTGCTGCAGGTACGGCCAGCATCCCCGCCAGCCTCGCACAGGGCAGCTTTGCTGCAGACACGGCAGCTAACGGCGAACCAGAGGCAGAGCGATTCCCAAGCAAGAGAAGCAAGGCGAGTGATAACGGATGCCAACAACATTTCAGTATCAGGTCACATCCAGTTTTTCACTTACAGCCTCAAAGGACCCCCAACACAGAATCACTCCATTTAAGCTGGACCAGAAACTGCTAAATGTGTAAATTCCTCACCAAGCTGATAACAAGCATTTAAACTAACACTTGCAGAGCTGTCTCGACCTTCCCTCAGCTCCTTAGCAAGTTGGTTCCATGACGGTGGTACTCGGAGCGCACTGGTCACTACGGTGTACCAGCAGACATATCCCTGCAACTCGCGCAACTCCATTTCTCTTCACTGCAAAGATGCCAACACGTGCTGCAAGGCAGAGTAACACGCTGGCTCCACGCAAATCGTCCCGCACTTCCCAAACAAGACTTTCAGGAYGGTTGCAGGAACACCTTTGCAGCTGGCTGCTTCTTGAACCACCTGATTCAGACAGCTCCGCAGCCTCTCCACACCGACGCGGCTGCAGCTGCCTATGGACTGCACATCATGGGGTGTTGAAGTGATGGGAGGTCAGCAGTCACATTGCCGTGTCTGCAAGAGTTCTATATTTCAGAGTTCTCAGTAACTCCCCAAGATTCAAGAAGTGGAAGCAAAATTCTTCTAAGACGCAAGGACTCAGGAGCATGTAAAGCTCGTGGTGCCTGTAACTGCTAACACCCTTGGCTCTGCTTTGGGCTTTGACTCCATCCCCAGATAGGACGTGGTTTTTCCACTATTGGATGCCTGACTGGAGGTCAGCCCAGCCAGCCAGGTGTGCCCAAAAGTGTCCCCTGAGCCACGCTTGCTCCCCGGGGCAGGACGCCCACGCATGCAGCTCCACGAGCAGCTCCGCAGCCAACACATTACAGGTAGCGTTAACTTGTCGTCCCAAATTGCAATAGCAGGAGGAAAGGARGAGCACCCCAACCCCACACCAGCTGTAGCTTCTTGCTTTCCTAAATTAAACCAGCTCAAACCCCTCCATGAACGCTAATAGCGGTGCTTTGCTGTAAGGAAYGGCCGGCAGTGCTGCCGGGGGTAGGGAAGGGAGCCATGCACATCTCCTCCCTGCTTCATGCTGGGGTTGTCAAGTTGGCAGGGAAATAATAAACACTTCTCTAAACTTCCTAAATGTCAAGAAAGTATTTACAGGGCCCACTTCTGCAAAGCATGCACACCAGCCCAAAGGGCACACACGCACACTTCGCCGGGCGCTGCCTGGCATGCTTTTTGCAATGATTTTTATTAAACATTTGCGGTTTTCCTGCTGAAAAACCCAGCGAAAGATTAATGCCAAAAAGTGACTCCTCTGGGGCTGAAACTGTCAGGGAGCCAGGACACAGGCAAGTACAGAGCCTGCGTGTCCATTCCTTCCCTAACATATTTTACAGCCAGAGAAATAAGACCCAGCCTGGCCAGCACTACAGCACATTTAGGGGGGAAATCTGTGCTAATGCTGACCGCGCTCTGGAGGCACAGAGAAGACTTCAGGCCCACACTTGTGAACATTTCACCAGCAAATAAATTCATATAAAAACATTTCCCATGTATGTAATATTTTTTTTTTTTTTTTTGCTTTAAAATGGGATTGCCATGGTCTCTAATTTTCTCTAGGCTGTAATCATAACTTTGCAATGCCTCCCAGCTGTTGAAATTCTGTGCTAGGCATGGAAATGGGCTGAGCGTGGAGCTCAGCTCCTGGTAGGCTTCCAGCATGGGCTGGAGCCACGCCGTGACGCAACCAGAACAGGCAGGTTGGCACCAGGACAAGTGACATACCCGGGCTCGGTGTGCGCCGTGCAGCGCCACGGCCCCGTTCTCCGCCAGACGCTCCCGCCGGTGCGGCCGCGGGGGAGACGAGYGCGAGCTCCCGCTCCGACACCCCACGGGGCAGCCACGGGTGCCCCAGCCTGCGCGTGGGAGGGCAGCGCTTCACCGCAGCATCAGCCTTCATTTATTTCCAGCTTCAACTATTACACTTTAATGAAGGTTTTCTAATGAGCTGTTTAAATAGTAATTAGAGGCCAGCACTGAAGAGGGAGATAAGTCTTGTGGGTATCTCGCCCTGCAAGAAAGGACCTGATAAGAAAGAACTGAATGATTTTCTTCTGGGATCAATTCCAACGAGCAATTATCCCCTTGATACCACGCTGCTTAATCAGGAGCAGATTGAAAAAACACTTGACAGTGGCTGGTGATGAATGGGCCACTTTCCCAGCGTTTTACAAGGGAGGCTGGAGGCTTTATGCCAGTACCTGAGATAGGAGACGATCCAAATAGTGCTGATAGCTCATTTGATTTACACAAAATAATAATAAATTTTTTTTAAAAGCTTCRCATAGACGGAAGAATCATCAGCTTGATTTCCTGATGAATTCCCATCTCAGCTATTCAAAGAGTTTAGGCTTTATTTAATTTCAGGTGTTGGGCTTCAGTGACTTGCTAATGCTGACCAGGAACCCGACTGCGGGYCCTTCGCTGTTTTGAGCACCACAGCTCCTGTTTTGCTGCGAGCGGTTCTCCCCCGGCAATTAMACCCAACAGATGAGCCGAGCTGTGACAATCGTGCAGGACAAGATGACTCACAGACTTGGCTAAAAACTTACTAGTTATCCTCTGATGTTGTTGGAGAGTTAAGTAAGCTCGAACATTTTAATAGGCTTATTTTCTCACCATTCTACTGCCTCAGGTGATCCTTTGTGTTGCAACACAAAATACCGTATCATGGGATTATTAGAAAAAAGAAAGGGACGTGCTCAAATCGTCATTTTTTTTCTGTCACACTCTGCCAGTGCCAATATCTGGTAGGGACTCTGGCAAACGGTGCAAGTAGCAAATGGTGCAAATAGGAATGGTGCAAATAGATTTGGCAAACTGCAGAAATAACAACCAGGAGGGATTTTTTTAAGGCTGGAGTATTACTCACTATCTGCAGTGCAGAGTAGCTGGGAGATATAACTGTATAGCAGAACACAGGGAACAAAACCCCGGTGCTCACATGCATGTGAGGAGCACAAGCAAGGACACACTGAGGGGTGCAACCGTGGGAGTAGAAGCACATGGCCCTTCGCTAGCTGGCAAAGGCAAAGGAAAACCTGCAAACCTGTCTTCTGCGCAGTCAGACCGCGAGTACGGGAGATCACACACACAAGGAGTCCCGAACGCGGGATGGGAAGGGACTTGCTGCGTCACCGAGGCTGGGCTTTGCTCCTGCAGTGCTGTGTCCCCCAGTCCCTGCAGGAACTGAGTTAGGGTTTTTTTACACTGGGACAAGGTGCGGAAACCTGCTTTTTAGGGGATTCGGAGCCTCTTTCTAATTTCCAGCCTGGCTTCACTCATGGCACTTTGCACCTTCGTTCCTGTGCACCGTTGTCTTAGCTCCGCGTCTCTCCTCCCTCCTATGTGCGTGTCACCCCTCGCAGCCAGCGAGAGCAGGGAGAGCCCCTCGCAGCCAGCCCCTCTCCTTAGCCCACCACTCCAGGCTCTTTTAGGTCTCCTCTTGCATGACAGCATCTTCATTTCCCTGATCTGCCTACAGATTTCTCTGCAGCCCCCATCTGACTTCATCTATTGGGGACCAGAACCGGACACTATCATCACACAGGGGTTATCCAAGCAGGGTAAGTCAGAGCAAAGATCCTTCTAGCCCAGGAATCTGCCTTGGACACTCACCAGGTGCTGATGCTCAGGGTACAGTTTCATGGCACAGCAGAGCCAGCTTCAAAGCTCCCTACTGCTGAGAGGGGACATCTCATGAGCCCCCTTTCCCTAAATCCCCTGTAAGCCCGCTCACACCCTTGGACTGGTCCTGGCACAATGTCAGATCATGTGGGAGCCATTCGACCTGCAAACATAGAAATACCCCCCTTCTTTTTTTGGCCAGGTTTGTTTTCCACCGTTGCAGTGCTCTGAACTGGCTTCCTGGTCAGAGGAGCCTCAGCAGCCGCTCGAGCTCAGCAGAGTGCATCAGGGAGAGGTGGGTGGAGCGGGACCTTCTCCTTTTAGCAGCAGTGACGTGTTAAAGTCAGTCAGGTCATTCCATGAAATCACATCCTGTGAGACGGAAAGGAGAGCAGGGCACGGAAGAGTGAATCCTCCCCAGGTTTCACAAACAAACATGCTCGGGACATCGGGGGATGTAGACGGCACAAGTCACAACATCCCGCAACCGAAAGTGGGACCTCTGCACCACAGTGGGACCTCTGCACCACATACTCAGTTTCTACAACATCGTACCCAAACGGGCTCCAAATCCAACTGTGTGTCACGCAGAAACAAGCAGCGCTTCTTCCCCTCCTCTCTTTCCTCTGCCCTTTTCGAGTGACTCAAGGGCTGACTCGTGCACCGGGGCCTTTCGCAGTGTTGGAGTTTGTTGGGCTCCAGGTGAAGGTCTGCTCTGCACCAGAGCAGAAATCCAAGCTGCACATCCCTCCGTGCATGACTCCTTGACTGTCATTCCATCTCATTCCTTGTTTTCCTATTGTGAAGGACATCCAGTTCTTTGTGCGTAATTTCCCCCAACTCCTTTCTTTTGATGATGATTCCCAATTATGGGTAATTACCAAATTTCATTAGCAATTTCTATGTTTTCTGCCAAGGCCATTAAAAATATGAAACAACATAATTTCCAAGGCCAATTTTTGAGAAACCCATCTAGCACAGTCCTCGCAGCTCAGCACCTTCCTGTACCAATTGATTTAATACTTCTCCTTTACTGAAGACCAGACAACTTAGATATATTCTGTCTGCTTTGTCGAGAAGATCAGGTTTTTTATCTACTCTGGCATCATTTACTTTCAGAAAATCCGTATCTCATCCTATCCATTTTCTATGTTCTTAATTATTCTCTATTTTAGTGTTTATTCTAAAGCTTTGCATACTAATAGATTCAAACTAATAGATGTGCCAAGAACACATTCTCCCTGCCCCAATAAATAGACCTCTATTTGCTGTTCTCCAGCCAAACCATCCAACCCCTGTGGTTTGACAGATTTATTACAAACCCTTCTTCCGTGACTTCAGCTTTGTGCCAGCCCTTTCTCATTTCTGGAGGAGAACTTAGCTGGTCCTACCTGTTTGCATGCTCAAAGATCCTTGACTGTTGCTTCCATTTTGGTTGTGGCATTTCCCATCCCCATGCACTGCCACCAGTCATCCTGCTTCTCTCCCCTTGGCCAGCATCCCTATCGCTACCAAAAACCTGGGCAGAGTTTTCATTTTGCTCCTTTCAGGACTATACGTAGATTATCTTTCGTCTCTGTCCCATCCTCAGCGCATACCAGCCCCACTTCTTCTTTCCTGCTTCCCCTTTCATTTATGTGGCTGGACAGTTTCCAAGAGTTGTGCAACCCATCTTTGGCTATTTCCTTTAATAACCTTGACAAGGTTGGATTCTGCCTTACTTTCAGACTTGCTTGCTTTACAAAAATTGCAAAAATTGCTTTTTAGTACTGGTCTTCCTTCTGTTGCATGTGGACTCCCTGATCTTCCTCAGCAGCATCTCTTCCTCCCACCCACCGGCCCTACAGCCCATTCCTTGTCCCCGCAGATCCTCAGGACCCTGCCTCACCACCCCGGGAAACGGGCAGGGCTTGCTGTCAGCAGGAGGGAGCTGCTGGTGACTCACAGCCTTCCTGGCTGCAAGGCCATGGGCCATCCTGTTTGTGTTGGGCCAGGGCAGAGGCAGCCTTCGCAGGAGAGGTTAATCCTACCTTGGACCCGGCGGGTGGGCAAAGATGTCCTGCCCGAGGGAACGACGATGCTCAAAACGTGCTCATTAGCTAAAGCCCTCCATCCCTCTTGCCCACTGCAGTGCAGAGCCCGTACCCGGCTGTCAGAGGAGCAACTTGGGCAGGTGCTTGTGTCCGCCCCAGCCGGCCCAGTGCAGCTCCAGAGGCTGGGGCAGATTCTTGGAATCAAACAGAACTCGATAATGATCATTATTATTTTTAGATCTTTCCTTTCAGCCACTCTCCAAAGCAGGCTGAGGCTCTGCTGAGCCATGCAGCACAGAGTGCCTTTAGTGCAAACCCACAAATATCCACAAAATTGGAGGAAAGAGGTAGGTGGGAGGAGGGAAGCCCTAGGAACTCGCCCTGGGAAATAGCTCTGCACTAGCACGCCTCGCTGGAGGAAGGGTGCCCCGGTCACCGACAAAGGCTTGCCGTGCAGCGCAGCACTGCCAGAGGGTCCTACCCACACACCCAGCTCGCGGATACCCGCGGTTCCCCGAGCAGAGAGCAAACCCCCCAGGAGCAGGACTCCAAACCTGTGCTGCATAAAGTCACTCCTCTGGAGCACCTTTCCTGGAGGAGCTCTCCCCTCCGGCGGGAAGAGAAACAGGAGCCTGTGAGTCAGCTGCGTGCTCCGGCCACGGGCTGCTCGTGCACCAGGGCTCGGGGCTTCGCTACCTGACAAGGTTTTTACCGGAGAGGAGCAAAGGAAAGTGCTTCAAAAGAGGACGAGAAACATTGCAGCTCTTGGAACGGCTCCAGTCTTGGCTGGGAAGTTGAGACATGCCTTGGAGGGGATGGGAGTCCCCTTGGAAGATAATCAGAGATTTCAAGTCTCTCCTACTTCCTTCTATTTACAAAGTCAGCGAAGCCAGAAAGCTGGTTCTCCACCCCCACCCCACACACGACAGCCTCTCTGCTCACAGCAGGACTGGGGGACACCTCGATGGGAGGTGGCTCCTCAGGAACTACAGCCACAGGGGGAGGGGGGTGTCTGGCTGCGGGAGAGTTTCCAAACCCCACTGCGGCCAAGAGCAGGGCAGTGAGATGCGGTGCTGGAGGGATCTCACTTCCTAAGAGCTTGTCCTCATCRGAGGGCACACGTCCCGTGGGTGCCCGAGATGCTGGGGCAACGCCAGCCCTTGTAGCATGAGAGAAGACCACTCTGACCATCTCCTGTTCAACCAGGGGCACCCGTGGTGTGCTCAGTGCTGCTCTGGCTCCTGCCAGCCCTCGGGTGGACAACGGTCTTGTTCGCTCTCCTCTCGGCCTGCCAGCCTCACACCGGCCTCTTGCCCTGCTACAGCAACCTGCTCACGTCTGCAGTTTCYCTGAGCCATCGCAGCTTTACGGGCGTAGCGGCGCTGGCTGGACCGGCAGGAACCGGGCTGGAAGGGCTCACCCAGACCCACAAGCCCAGTGTACATTAATCACTGGCCGCTCGCAGCGTGAGGGGCTCTGCAGCACGTCTGTTCTGCACGTCTGCACTACAGCTGTGATCCTGCAACAGGCAAACTGCATCGGAGGGATATTCTCCAGCAAGAGAATTTAACAAGCCGTATTTAACAGCTGTCTGCCCTCCCCTCTGTGCATGCTCGGGGGAGATCCCTTCCTCTCCGTACATTTCTCTTCAATACCTTAATGGAGGAAGAAACCCCAAACACTTCTCAGACAGACTCCAGCTCTTGCAACGCTGCACTTGGCAAATGGAGAAAGTTTAATGCAGAATTTCTCCRTGCCCAGCAGCAGAAGAGTTAAACACCAGCAGGGTATGGGTGGCCATGCACCCTCCATGCTTCATGGGACCTGGAGTCAGAGCAACGTCCTCCTCCTCTGCAAGATGCTGAAGGATCCCAGGAAGGGCTCTTGGGTGGAGAAATCCAAGCAAAACCCCCAAAGCAGYGGAGGGACCTGGGGTGTTTGCACGGAGGCTGCTCCTTATTGACATTCCCTCCTGGTTCGACTTCACAGCGTGACCTGGAACCTCACACTGCATCTTGTGGGCAGCAAAATCCCTCCATTCACAAAGTCCCAGGGCCTTTGGGCTATGTCCATGTTGGGTAGAAAAACAGAATCAGATTCCTCAGGAGAAGTCAGGCACAAGTTCAGGGAATAATCGGAGCCTGATGACATATTATAGTCACGGTGATGTTTATACAAAGCAGTAAAGGTCACACACTGACTGAACAGCTTGGGTCTAACAGCTAAGGGCAGCCAAGAGACACATACAGCACCCCTGGCACCTTACAGGGCACAGAGCCACCACTTTACCTCCGTGTGCCTCAGCCTCCCTAGCTCTACCAGCAGCCTTAGGAAACCGGTTGTCTTTCAAGGGCATGGAGAGCGCTCATTAACCAGTGGCAAGAAAGTAGCTTGAGAGCCTCCGAGGGCTGGTGCTAGAGCCGCACCAGGGGTTACTGCACCCCAAGCTGGTTCATAGCACTCAGCCGAGAAGGAAAGTTCAATCCCTGTTGCAAACACTTGGCAGAACAACTGACCGGGGCGGCTGCTACTGCTGCTCATCCACAGCTGCCTTGGACCTCCCCCAGCCGCAGCTCCCACGGACAGGGGCACAGACTGTGAAAGGAGTGAGAGAGGCTTTAAGTGCTCCCGATTCCCCTGGCACTGCCACGGGAGGCTTCCCGCTCTCTTCGCTGCTCCTGTCAAGAACTATTTTCCAGCCAAGAAGCTATTCCAGCACTGATGCGCAGAGACAGGAATCCACAGCAAGGCAGGACCCCGAGCGCACGGGCTGAAAGAGGCTTTAACACTCATTTTCCCATCAAAGGAAGCGCAACGTCCTCCCTTCACCCAAAAATGCAGATACACACTCTCACGTTGCTCCCCTCGAGTGTAGGCTCCACCGTCCCCCATCCGTTCCCAGGCAGACGCGCAGCGCTGTGCCTCACCGAGGCGTGAGTCAGGATTCAGACATGCAAATCTGAAGGCAAGCGTGTGCGTGTTGCAACAAGGAGGAGGCTGTTCGGCGCAGGGACTTGGCTCCTCCTGTGAACAGATTCAGGGAACATGCTCATGAAAAATCTAAGTCTCCAAATATTTTATTTTGATCCATGAGCCTGGCAAGATCTCCTGTGAACATCCACTCAGATGGGACTACATGGGCCTCGGAGGAAGAAGTGGGAGTGGTAGGAAGTCAGAGACAGACYCAAGCAAGGCTCGGGCTTGGGTTTGGGCAGACTGCTGGGAAACCAGAGGGTATGGCTATAATCCCTGACATCCAAACTGGAGCAGAAACACCAGGAAAGGCCTGAATTTTCCTCCGAAACACAAGGATGCTGAGCRTGCCACTTCAGTCTGAAAGGGATGCTGCTCCCTCAGCCCCAGCATCCTGCAGCTGCCTCTTGCCTGGGAGACACATGGGCATGTCTGGGGTCAGACTGGTTCCTCCAAACACTCCTGCCATGATGCTAAACCRAAGGCAAACTCTCAGTAACATCGCACTGCGGATCTGTTGGGAGAAGYTGAGCCTTTCTCTCTTTCTAAATAAACACAGAAGCCTTGTTATTTAAGGRCAAAAAGCTTTTCTAGTAGTGGCTCTTGGTTTGTGTGTTTGAGCAAAGGCTTCTTGGACACCCACCCGGGCTGACTGAAGAGCTGGGGATCAATAACATAAGCTGAACAGATCCTGCTTGGCACAGGTCAGAGCAGGGCAAGAGGTACCAGCATCCAGCCGGTAAGCTGTGACGGAGCAAGACGCACCTGATCTTGGCTCAAAAACTTCACGTGATGAYGAATCCACCCCCTTCCTAGAGATGGTGCACACGCTAACAGCAAAGCCCAAATCTTACATCCCATGAGGGTGAGCAAAGAGCTCAGCTTGACATGGCCTTGCTGGACTTCTGCAGGACAGTAAAAACGAGCCCATCCTTTCTTTGAGTGGTAACTGGAGAGAGGGCGCTCAGCTCAGCAGCCAGCCCATCACCCGTGTGGGGCATGGATTTTCAAACAGTCTTGATGGCTGAAGTGCCAGAGTCTCTGCGTGACACTGATGGCCGGTGTCAGTGTCCGTCGGGATGGCCTGTGGTACCTGCAGTGCCCTGCAATAGCTCAGGTGAGCACAGCACCTTCRTCTCCAGGCTGCCAGCACGTTCACACAAAAACGTGAACTGGTTGTTCATATATCTAGCGATTGGCTGAAACAGAAATGGCATGTAAGAAAAGGGAAAGCGGCAGGTCGGACTCTCCTTCCAGGAAAAAAACAGGAAAGTCCATGGATATAAAGAGCTGAGAAGAGCTGAGACACTGAGAACATGAAATCAGCCAACTGCCCTTCTGCACTGAGACATGAAATTCAAATGAGGCCCCAGTGGGAATCTAAGGCAAACTCACCGCCAGGATAAAGGCTGCCGTTCGCATGGCCGGCAGCGACTACATTGCAAACCAGTGAAGTCATTATCGATTTCCATTCACAGCTACAGAGAGGCTTCAGAACAAGCCTGTGACATGGAAAATGCTGCGACTGGGATCTCAGTACCCTCCAGTCTGGTGCATTTTGTGATTATTGACCTTACAGTGGGAAGCTCAGGCTAAGGAAACAGGCTCCTTTTTATTCCATGCCTCCATGAGAAACTAAGGGTTCTTCTGTTGAATTAGCCCGGGTGGCTGCTTTCCTTCTCTGCACAGACCGGAGTGAAGTGCAGAGCAATCTTCAGACCCCAAGCCTCAGCTACGGCTCCATGTGATGGATTATTTATTTCTGTAGCCGAACACTAGATACATCATCTAAAACAGAGACATTAAGAAGAGCCTCAAATCCTTTATTCTTCTCTTTCTCCCCTTTTTTTTAAGTGTACAGGATAAAGAACAGCAGAAACAGGCAAATGGTTTAATTATTTGGGAACCCTCCTGGCAGACATACACAGCAGAGTGGACTCAAGCAACCTCCTGTTCCTTACTCTGCATTGGGCATTCCCGTAGCTGTCTCGTACCCGAAAGAAATATTTGACCTCCTGTCAGCCTTGGAGTTTGTATGTTTACATTCGCCCAAATCCAAAGAGAAGCCATGAGAAGCACTGGTTTTCATTGGGAATTAGAAAAGAGGAAAAGCTTGAAGAGGTGAGGTGACCGCGGGGAAGTCCACAGTAGCATGACATCGTCATTCCRAACCAACCATTGACATCTCCATTTGGGCAGCTCAGTTGCTGCTGTTCAAGATGAGCTCTAGGGATGGGGTCTTGCTCTCACGGCCTAGTTAGCTGTGGGAGAGTCAAGTCCTCTTTAATGACTCAGCTCTGAGTTGCTCAAAATGATGATGTCTTCCTACCCGATCCCAGAGAGGCAGGGATCTAGAGACACATTTCTTTCCTTCATTCTAAGAAACCCCAAGACATGCTCAAACCAGCATCCGGTTCAAAGGAGAAAGGTGAAAGCTTAGAAATTAGGACTTTAGCAGCCAAAATTCTCCAGTCATCCCCCCGCCGGGAGCAACTGTACACCGAAGGTGAAATAGCCTGAACGCTAAGAGAGGACTCGATGGCAGGCGTTCAACGTAGCAGGTCTCCCTGTCCCTGACACGATGGACGCGGCTGTTGCTGCTCCAGTGCAGATCAATACTCTCGATCCAAGACAGATCAATACTTTAAGTTAATACAGCCCGGGCTTTTCTGCGGGCCTTCGTGGAGTTGGGCACGCAAAGCTCACAAAGTCCAAAACTACTTCAAGTCCCCAGTCCACGTGGGGGAAATCCCTGCGAGAGGCAGAGCGCTTGCTGCAGCCAGGGCTGGCAGCCGTGCTGTGCCGTGCTGTGCCGTGCCGTGCCGTGCTGTGCCGTGCTGTGCCGTGCCGTGCCGTGCTGTGCCGTGCTGGGGGGGAGCGGGCTGGGACAGCGCTGCCGCGGGAGCCTCGCAGTGTGTGCTGTCCCTGGCAGGAAGCCGTTTGTCTGCGAGGCAAGGAAACAAGGAGGTTTTGGAGACGGCAATCCCATGCAGCTTCTCGCCGCTTTTCCCAGCTACCGATCCAAGAGCGCCTGTGTTTACTTCCAGCCTTCCTCTCTGCTCCGCTGCCAAGCAGCCTTAACGACCGGACGCAAACCACTCCACCAGGAAATGCGCTGGATCGTATCAGATGAAAAGGCCATTGCACAGGGACACTTCGCTGGCGTTAACCCTGCTCTACCTGGGTCCCAGCAAGGCCCCCGCAGGCCAGGGTTACCGGCCGGCAAGCCGACCCCATGCATCGGCAGGCTTCTGCTACCGGAGCCCGAGTTGTCATACCTGGGGCTGCTCCACAAAGCGACGGTGCTGCAGCCGCTTGGATCGCATCCGAGTGGCGCTGAGGAGCTGGCAGGCRGGGAGGATGGACGTGCCGAGCATGYGCGGCCACGGCTCTGGGTTCAAACCCCACACACCGGCTGGAGCAGCTCCTTCACAGCGGCRTGATGGTGGGAAACACATGAGATGATGCTGTGCCCGTGGGAGCCGCGGCTCCGGAGGGCTTGCCCCACGGTGCAGCCAGACTTCACCAGGATCTTTGATTGACCCACTGGTCTGAAAACTCTTTCAAGGAGCAAATGAGATGGGACTGCCCTGCGGGTCACGGTGGCTCACCAGACCATGGATTGATGGGCCCTGTCTCAGCCTCTCCTCTCCTAAAGCAACGACACGAGCTGCCTCCTTGGGTTGTGCCAGTCATGGTGCCACCCTGGGCATGGCTGACAGATGCCCACTCAAGACCTGCCAGGACTTTCCCCCAAAGGCACAACCCTCAGCAAGGCTCAGATGCTAAAGCAGGGCTCAGAAGAGCAGGCCTGGCTCTGGCACAGCTCCTGGATGTGTCACATAGTGTCTCTGTCCCCCATTTCCAGGCTGTGAAGCCATCGCTCTCCCAGGCCCACGTGCTYTCTGTGGCACCGTGTGTCACTGCCACGTGCTGGGGGCACGACCACCCATGGGCTCCCAGCCTCCGCTGAGCAGGGGAGCCGAGGCAGGAAAGCAAGKAGCAATTAAAGACAAAAATGCATTGAACCGTCAGAAAAGCAGGGGGCTTCTCCGCAGAAGTTTATATTTTCCACACATTCGCAGTCTCCTGGCCCTGCCAGCCAGCTGGCAGATGGGTATGGGACTGGGCTATCTGAGCACCCACCCCCTTCTTCTCCCTCCACCTTTCTGCACATTTGCAAAAAGCGCAGCACAAAGCGTGCAACCRTGACGTCGGGTCGGCAGGGCTCGCAGGGGGCTGCCGCGGGGCCGGTCCCACCACGCAGAGTCACTGCTGCCGCGTGTGAGTGCTGAGGCCACGGCCAACAGCCGACATTTGAGCACTTCTCCTTCAGCAAGAGGAGGACAGGGCCCAACGGCTGCTACCCTCCGGTTCCGGCTGAGGCAGGCGGCTGCTACAGGAGCCAGGTGAGAAATAACCCCACAGCTCGAGTGAGGTCAACACCGAAGTGACAGTCTAACAGAGCTTGGAAGGAAATCTCTGAGCAATCCCTTCTCACTGCCTAACCCACCATCTTTCCTTAATTATCCCAAATACTCCAGTTAGCAGCCTCCCTTAAACCACAACTGTCCCGTCTCCTTTTCCTCTTCTTGGTGAGGGCTGGTTTGAGCCACCCAGGAACATGCTCGCTGGTCCCAGCGCCGCAGTGATCAGAGGGCAGTGGGAGGGGAGAGGACCTCTGCCCTTCCTCAGTCCCATTCCCAAACCAAACTCCATCCGCACTGAGAAACTCCAACGTTTTCATTCAGGGAGAAAAGAAAAGAAAATCTACAAATGTCTGAACCCCCAGCAAAGCCTTTCTCCCTGGCACAGTAGCAGCGGGCTGAGCAGTGAGTGACAAGCAGCCACCAATAAATCATTCTGGCCATGTCTGCACACGTTAAGATCCGCTCCATCTTCCCTGTGTTTTAAGCGAGATAAAGGCTATTTTAAACTGACCTTCAATAATACATGCCGCTATTGCTATCCTGACTTGCTGGGGCAGCAGCTGACCTGATTTTGCTCTTACCTCTTACCAAGGACCAACCACTGCATTAAGCCAACGTATCCAAAAGACAAATCCTGCCTGGGCTTGAGGATGGGAGCAGAACAGGCCATCGCCARTGTTTGGCTGAGCAGAAGCCCCAGCCACCCCTCTTGTCTCCTCRGCTTAAAGCAGGCTGCACCCAGGCTCTGCAAAATCACCCAAATTCATCCCATCCCAGTGAGCAGCAGAACTCCCAACAGGACAGAACTTTTGCACACCAAAACCCGGTTGTGCAGAGGTAGGAGGGTCCCTTTTTTGGAAGAATACCCGGCAAAAAAAATCTATYTAACAGCTTTGACATGCTTTAGCCCTACTGCTAGCCCTGTTCTGCTAATCCCTCCCCAGCGCTGCTTGCACACTTGCCTGGGTCTGCAGGGAAGTGATCCCGTGTTCGACATACTTGTTATTGTGTCTAGCTCGCTCTCACGCTTACTGGCCCGGGGCCAGGCAGCAGAAGGACGTAACCTTGAGCCGGGCCGAACCCTGCCTTTCCCAGCGATTGAAATGGGAGAGGGTCTGARGCAGGAAAAACAAGGAGGCAGCTTTTCCCTTTCTTTCGGTGGCAATTCCCCCGCCCTGCCGGGCCTGCCCAGCACAGACACATTCCTGACACGGTGCCAGGATGGACACTGGGCAGCCTGCACGGAGCAAATGCCCCATCGCGGCGGAGGCAGAGTCCCGGAGGCTCCACCGAGGCCAGAAGGAAACCTGCGGCTCCCTGCGAAGGTCGATACGAGGCTCCGACTCACCCAGCCAGCGCTGCACAAACAGGCCCGGCAAGTGAAACGTCCTCACAAAACCATCCCCCGAAGTCCATACGGAGACGCGTCAGGAGCAGCTCGACACCAGGTCTGCTTTAGGTTGATGTTTTGCATTTCTCCCAGTCCTTAAGCCGAGCTAAAACATGCTGTGCTATTGCTGTAGCTCCAACCGTASTGATTAGAGCGTCCGACCCACACCTCATGGACGTACATTTCCTCTACAAACTCCCGGCAAAGCCCTGTCATGCCCACGCACGATGTCTGTCCCTCCCCATCGTCCTCACAACTGGGTGACAGCAAGGGGCAATGGGGACATGCCAGGGTGCAACACGCTCTGCACCACCGAACATGGGCACCTGCGCCTCCGGGCTCTCAGCTGGCATTTCCACCAACGCCRCATTTACCTTAAGCAAACCTAGAGGAGAAACCCTTCCAGCTCTCCTTCAGGCTTTGCAASAGCCTTCCAAAACCCACCTTGGCCAGATGGAGCACCGACTGGGCAAGGTTTGTAGCTCCAGCCAGCACAAGTCGTGGGTGCTGCCCTTTGTCAGGTCACCTGGCAAAGCAAGCAATGCTTCAAACCACGTCCAGCAACCAGCACACAGCTTGCAAAGGGCTTTCTGGAGCACATGTCTGAGCAGCAAAGATTTTTCTCATTACCTTCTTGAAATAAACATGCTTAGTAAAGGTGCCTGATCCTTAAGGGTATGTTTGAGCTTCAAAAAGGGTGTCTGGATGAGGATGCATTAAAAAGAGGCATCCTTCAGGTTTCACAGTGATGTTTTCCCTGCAAAGTGGTCCAGCTGCTGGATCCTGAAGTGAAAGTATGCTGTTAACATTTCCCATCACGATCACCTACGTGGAAATTAATGCAACTTCACAAATAATGGTCAGGGGATGGTCTGGGGACAGGAGTTCTTTGAGAATTGAAAAAGCAATGCCAAGGCAATATRTGATTTACAAAAACTGCAGCAAGGTCTGCTAGGGTTTAATGTCTGTCATTACTGACAGCTCCGTAGCAGCAGGCCGCGTTCTGCCAGGTCAGCTCCTTGACCGTATTCTCAAGAGAGGAGATACAACCTGCTCCTGAGCAGACACTGTGYCCCCCTATCACGCTCTGGAGATAGATCTGCAAGAAAATGCCAAAGATTTCACCCGTTTCTAACGGGAACGGTTTCACAGAGATACTCCTAATGGGCTTCAAGGCAGCCGCGCCAGGCTCTGCCAGCCGAGGCCACGGCAGCAGCCGCCGTCGGTCGCTCGCTCGGTACCGCCGAGCGGGGCAAGGCAGGCCGGGCGGCGGGCAGGCCCTGTCTCCGGGCCAGGGGCTGTCCCTGGGAAATCCGGCGCTGCCCCGCGGGGCGGCCRCTCGGCTCGGCTGGGCTCCGCTCGCCCACAGGCACGGAAGCGCTTGCAAATGGGGACCCAGGGTCCCAGGAGCAGCAATCAGGGAAGGAAGCACCAGGCCCGGGACGCTTGCAGATGAGACAGGAAGGGATTACACATATCCCACCGATCCGAAGGTGCGTCCCGCTCGAACAAAGCTGTTCCTGCCTCTCTGCGCAGCCGGGGCTGGGAACGGGCTCCCAGCTGCTCTGGGAATGCCGCTGATCACTTTCCTTTCCCACTGGCAGCACCTGCTTAGGGGTTACTTCCTACGACCTTCGGGGTAACCCCATATCACCGTTTTACTGCCCTGAGAAAGAGATGGGCATGATAAACCAGCATGAAGACAAGGAGCCCCTTCCCTCCCCCTTGTGATCCCTCCAGCCCCAGCGGATGCACGGCCTTTCCGAGCGCCTGGGCTCTGTGCTGCGGAGCCGAGTCCCCTGAGGGCAGCCTGCGTGCACTCTCTCCCATCAAGCTAGAGACCAAGGCAGGAATAATATGAACATATATTTTTAGCAGCAGCAAATTATTTCTCTTACAGAAGGAATATTTCCATGCTGGGCTTTTTCCTTTCCCTTATCACAGATTGTATATTTAGAGCGTGAGAACTCTACCTCGCACAAACAAACGCTGCCAGGCTCCCGTGCTCAGCGAGGGATCCGCTTCTGGCCTCTCCGACGTGCCCCTTTTTCGGACAAAACCCCCCATCTTTGCTCCACAAATGGGAACTGTCAAAGGGAGAGCTGAGTTCAGGACATTGTGTGGAAAGGAAGGGAAAATGCACTCCAGAGAGTTATCAATCAGTACGTTTGTTAAATCATAGCTGCAAGTGGCCGAGCTGTAGGAAACCCGGGGCAGACCCCGAGCGCTGCCGCAGCGACAAGCAGCTCCTCCGGCGCAGCAGCGCAGGCTTCACCGCTTCCCCTCCGGCTGCAGGTGCAAGCAGGGATCCCAAGGGACGGCTGGAACGGTCGGGGACATCCCCAGGGCGATCTGGCTGCTAAAACACGTCGTACTTGCCAGCGGAGAGTCTCACCCAAAGAGCAGCTTTACAGCCTGCGCTGCACAAAGCTTGTGAATGAAAGGCCACGGGTGCTTAAAGCCCCTTCCCACCATGTATGCAAGTGCCAGGTTAACGGAATGGGGCGTCAAACTACCATAGCCTCGTTTTCCCTCTGCTTTCCCATCCCCCTTGCACGCTGGAGGCTGTGTAGCCCTGCCTGCCTCCCTGCCAGCCTCCCTGCCAGCCTCCCTGCCTGCCTCCCTGCCTGCCTCCCTGCCAGCCTCCCTGCCTGCCTCCCTGCCAGCCTCCCTGCCTGCCTCCCTGCCAGCCTCCCTGCCTGCCTCCCTGCCTGCCTCCCTGCCAGCCTCCCTGCCAGCCTCCCTGCCTGCCTGGCCACTGCTGGGAGCTGCTCTCCGGCAGGGAAGCCGCAGCCAGCGGGGCAGCCCTGGGTCGCAGCTACGGAGGCTTCTCATTCCTAGAGAGGAGGCTGATTTCACAGGCTGACCGTGGCAAACCTCTCTGCGATTTTTGCAGTTTGTCATGGATGAGCCGTTAGGAACCGCTGGATCTGCGCRCCCCGCTCCGCGAGGGAGCGAGACGGCACGATTCCTCCTGGCCGACGAGGCCCAAACACTCCCCGCGGCCCCTCTAACGCAGATTTAACGCATTTCAAACAAAAATGCATCAAATGCTGTATTTCCACACCGAACATGGGGATTTCACAGTCTGGGTGACTTTCATGACATTGAGATTGATACGGACTCTTAATCATAGGTAACAGTTGCTGGATGAAGCCTCAGGGCGAGGGCTTGGTGCCTCAGATGCCCGCCTGCATTTGCCCCTCTCAGCTTTGCTCTGTTTATTTTCCCCACACCTCTGCATGGGGCACCCGCCCTCCCACCGAGAATGAAATGTCAAGTCATCGGGCTTTTTGCAAATCACGGCACCGTGCCTTTTGACCTGCACCAAGATAACTACAACAGCAGCATGGGAACGGAAACGAATTTGACTGGTTAAATACTCATAATTTGTGGTCAGAGGCAGCGTCGCATAGGCAAGGCTTGCAGCGAGCGGCTTACACGTCCAGGAGCTCCCACAGTGGTACACGCACAGCTATTTCAGAGGAGAAGTGATGCACACCAAGGTGGGTTTTACTTGCAGTCAGACATCCAGGCTCTCGCTGCCAGCCTACGCATCTGCCGGCGCAACGTCCTGAGGCCCATCCTGCACGGAGCGGGCACGCGGCTGGCACTGCCGGCCGGGAGCGTGGTGGTACGCAAGTGAGGCAAGGCTCAGGCTGGCTGTGAATCCCGTCTCGCACGTGACGTCTGGAAGATTTACACATCCCCACCCGTAAACTGCTTTTCCTACTCTGTCCAGTGCATACTGGAAGGAAAAGAATGGCTTATCTTGGCAGGTTAGCACTCCTATTCTTAATCCACTTGATCCGAATTTCCACCAATTAACATGGATTTTCCCACCCATGAGTTTTCCCATCGCAATCAGAAACAGCTGCAAATGTGTCACCTCCAAACTCAGATCCTGACCCCGCATGTCCTTGATGCCTGGTCTGTCTCCAGAGGATGTTCCCACCTGCCTGCAGACCCCGTGGTGGCCGGATGAGCAGGGCTCTGGCCTGCCCCGTGCATCATCACAGTTCTCAAAYCTGGGCTCCTACCAGCTCTTTTATTTCAGTTAATGGTTTATGGGCGCAGCTGAGAGAGCATTAGGGGAGTTTCCACACTTGGCAGATGTGCTGGGGCTATGGCAARGCTCATAGTCTCTCCCACTAATGACTTGGAAGAGGTGAAGAGCAAGAAGAAACAGCACAATCAGTCCATACCTGCAGTAAGGAGCCCCAGACTTCATTCAGTCACCTCTAAGGGTTAACACGGGCTCAGTCCTCAAGGGACCACACCGACTCCTCTCCAGTTTTCCTCTCAGTAATTTGATCGTTGCTCTCAGAGGCACTGGCCAGAGGAGGTGGGCTGGAGCCCCTCCCCTGATGTCCTGATTTCCACCACCCTCCTGGCTTAGGGCCAGCTCTACACCCACAGCAGAGCTCCCCTCACCATGTACGGATGGCCCGAGGCCTCTGATCCCTTGGCCTGGGGAGGCTCCAGTGGACAAAACCTCCTTGAAGAGCTGYGTCTCACCTTGACCATCCACCCAGTGCCTCCCCAGCCAAAACACTGTGGGGTGGAGAAGATCGACAGCTCTTTTCTYCAGACCTGCTCTAAAAGCTAACAGTGCAAACCTCCCACCCTCGAAGAGAGGAAGAGGAAGGAAGCTCCCACCTCTGAGCCAGGACAAGGCTTCCTCGGTCACCTCCTCCATCCTCCCCTCCTGGCCGCAGGCAGAAAGGTTAGCACAGCCCAGGCACAGGAGATGCTCTGCGTGAAGCTGATCACGCATCGCRGGGCCCGAAAAGGCAGAGCCCCGACGCAGGAGGTGGCACCCCGCTTCATGCACCTCCAGCCCCTTCCCCAAAAAGAGCTCAAGCTGCTGCCCTGGCTTGTGCATAGTCTCGGCCATTTCTGGAGAGAGGACGGATGGGTCTGGGGGCTTGGGGGAGCCCTGCACATAGCAAACAGCCGTAGYGGTGACCGGAGGGTTTGTCAGGAGGTCCAGGACTTGTCTCATGGAAGGAGAGGTCTCCATCAGCCCCAGAAGCCACCCGGCGCGGGGAGCCGGTCGCTGGCGCAGCCCTCTGGGAGAGAATCGGCAGGCGGGAGGAAAACAGAGGAGCAAAGGACAGTTCTCTGCCAAGACTCGTTTCTCCCATGCATGGGGCCAAGATCRGTTGCAATGATATCAGACCCATGTACTGTTCGGAGTTGGCTCGTCTCTGCAGGACACAAACTCTCTGGCACGGAGCTGCGCTGCGCGGGGCCGAGCCCAGAAGCTGAGCTGCACCATGTGAACCACTATGAGTGGAAACGAAATCCCATTGAAATCGGAGCACATTCGACACAGTATTCAGAGCACAGCCGCCCTAGAGCCAAGCTGGCAGCGGGGAGAACAAGCGCTGGTGTCTCTCACCTGCTCACCAAACACACAGCAAACACTGCTSGGCGGCTCTTCCGACAAAGGAGGGGCCCCAGCTCTTGGGGAGCCCCCGGGCAGAGAGGGGCACTGCCTGCTGCTGAAAGCCTGAGGTTAACGGGGGAAAGTAGGAGGCTGGAAAGCTGGAAAGCATTTGCACATGTTTTTCATGACCTGGATTTCTGAGAAAAGTGGTTTGGTAAGGACCAATAGGCTAAAACTCAAACCCTGGGTTCATCCTGGCAGAGGGATCTATACGATTTGGGCTCCATACAAGCAGCGAGGGGCCCAGGCTGGGCCAGCTGGCAGGACCGCGGGGGCAGGACCAGTGGCTGGCAGAGCAGCCTAGGGCCAGGCAAGTGTTTCAGGAACCAAGGAACCCCGACTATTCCTGGCTGAATACCTTAGCCCAGAAAAATACTTCATATGGGGGGAGTGGGAAGCAGGGGGGAGGCAAGAAGTAAAAGCCAAAAAATAGAAGGGAAAGCAGATGCATGTTTGGGGCAGTATTTGAACTGAAAACCCAGACAGTGGGAGTGTGAAAATGAGATTTCCAGACAGACGCCTTCTCTTCTGTGTGACCAGATGACTGGCTACAGGAACAAACCATCTGATACTGGGAGATGCACGTCCACGCACATCTCTCAGTGGGTATTTCCAAAATTGCTTTCTGCCCAGTCCCTGCCTGGAGGGAGGGTCCTTTTCGCAGGCACTACTCTTCCCTTACTATCTTCTTATCATGGTGTTATCACACTTCAGGCCCTCGGGAAGGCAATCCCTGGGCATGTGCTCCAAGAGACAGCAGGAAAGGACAGCTTTCCCACGGGGGCCATGGCCCCGCGTTGCTGTGGTCACTACTGAGAGGCACGAAAGCAAGAGRCCTGAAACACCAAGCAGAATCACTCAGAGGTTAAAACTGAAGGCTGGGGTGAAGACTTTACCCACTGAGAAATAAAGGGAATGTTTTGCACGGTGCTTATTGCTCAAGCCACCCAACTCCCTTGCGCAGGCAGAGCTGGCGTTAAAGTTCCTGGTGTGAAGGAGAGAAGAGCCCGACCCACCCTGCCGCTGCTGGCGGTGGGCTCCGTCACCTGCGGAGCGGTGGGGCCGAGAAGGGGCAGGAGCCGGCCGGGCGCAGCGCTGAGCGAGCGGGATGCAGGGAGAGCTACTGTTCGGCCGTCCCGAGGCTCAGCGACGCAGCTGCGGTCCGACAGCTGCAACAGAAACCGTCTGCCCGCGCGCTGGGCTGGACAGGCGGGAGGAGAGCAGGAAGGATCTCCAGGATGAGAGGGCCGAGAGGGAGGCAGGATCTCCCGGGAGACGGAGGGAGCTGAGTCTGGCGGAGGTCCTCCCGCAATAACTGTCGCTGCAGGGCTTGGGTTACCCCGTGGCGGGGAATGAGGAGGTAGGAAGGAGAGGTCAAGTCCTCTGTGAAGAGAGTTCAGAAAGGATCAAGACAGAGAAATGAAGGTGTTAAGAGATAAGAAACAGTCCCTGCAAAAACAGTCCCCGGCAAATCTTTGGTGGTACCTTCTGCCACCCAGCCCACAGGGAGCCTCTGGGCAGTCCACTCTCACAGAGGGGAGGGAAAAGCTTAATTCAATGTCAAATAAATGTCAAATAAGTATGTTCGGAAGCACCTCTGGGTTTGCATGGATCTCGGGATCGTTTATAGACTGCATAATTGCTCCACATACAGATGACCTTTCCTTGCTCGGTGTCTGTTGTTTCACCTGTCCTACCATGGCAGCAGTTTGACGGATGAATTTTAGGGTCATATCCAGTAGTTTCACTCTGGGTTCTCCCCACCGCACTGCTAGATCCTCACTGACATGCAMGCTAGGAAAATCCCATGCAGTCTTCAGCACATGAGACTTCACGGGGAAGGCCACTGAGGGACTATTCTCTTTCTGAAAGGATGAGAAACTCATTACCACCACAGATGGCCTGGCTCTTCCAGGCCTCTTGCCTTGTCCAGCAAAGGCCACAGACTTTATAAGATTACAGCTACTCCAAGTTTATGAGGTTACATAAAACATTTACGGTGGGTGCATTAGTAACACAGTGGCCTATATTTACGGCTGGTGCATGCCTGCTGCAAAGCAGGGGTGACCCCAAGGCTTAGCTGCAGCCCATGTGCTGGTATTTGGATCGCTTCCATCGGCATTAACAGCTGGGCTCCGAGGAGCGGCCAAGGGCGGCTCAGATGTCGTCTCTCCGCTCCAGCACCCACCCACGGGCTGCGGCGATGCCCCGAGGGCCCCAGGCAGCCCAGCGCCGGGAAGCGCGAAGGGCTGGTCCCAACCAGGACGGCCGCCGAGTCTGTGCTTCGTGGTAGCTCGTGGGAGGTGAGACCTCTGAGCCGGCACGTCTGGCTGTGGCTTTCTGAGCTCTCTCCTCCTAACCACTGTGCTTTTGGCCTCCATCACCTCCCATTGTAATGGGCCTCCTTTATGCAGAGGCAAAATTAAACGGTTGGATGGGTAAGGAGAGACATTTCAGAAGGCAAGGACCAGCCTGAACATCTGGGAGCGGGGAGGAGGCGGCAGCAGGAGCCTGCCCAGGCCGGCAAGTCCCCGAGCGCGGCGGGGCAGGGTGCCTGCACGGCCCCCCCTTCGCTCAGGAAGAAGGAACAACAACAGGAAAAGAAGAGAACTCGCTCAGACAAAAGATAAACAGACCAGCTAGATAGTGAAGCCAGAAGTTGCTAATTAACCTCAAATTGCTTTGGAAAGGACTCCAAGTGGAGCATTCCCTTCTGAAACGCGAGCAGGCAGAGCTGTCCCAAACCATCTGCTGCCGCAGCCCTGCTCCGCCTGCCCGCGCCCTGGCACCGCAGCCATGGCTCCCATGGTAGTTTTTCTCTYGGCATGCCCTGAGCCGTCCTGGGCSTGAAAACAGGAGCAAGCAACCCGAAAAGGAGCTGCACCTTGCTCTTCGCTCAGCCGAAACCTTGTTTGGGTTCAACAATGATGGGTTGGAGCCCTTTACGCCTCCCACCAGCAGCAAAGACCCTCTCCCTGCGCTCCCACCGGCACCGCGCCGAGTGCCTGCGGAAGATGCGGGCTCCTGGAAGGAGCCGCATGCATCTTACCCGAGCTTGGAGCAGCAACGCACCCCGAGCAAACCTCCTGCGCTGCAGCATCGCTAAACCCAGCAGGAGYTCAGTTAATAAAGAAAGGCCTTGCCCCTGCTGAGCGTATTTCATACGCCGCACGATAAGGAGATTTACAGAAGGGGGCTGAAGCACAGTTCCCTTAGGCAAAGGAAATAAATGAGAGAGGAAAATTAAACTGATTGCTCAAACCCAAGGGCCAGTCAGGAACAATCTGGGCTCCTTAGAGCAGGAAATGACACTCAGCTGAGCATCTGTGAGCATGTCAGGACGGATTAGGAGCCTGTCAGGAGCTCGACATCAGCTTTACAAGACGATTATGTGTGAGAGGGCTGCAGAGGGGCTCTGGACACCAGAAGCACCATTACAAGCACTGCAGCCCCAGAGCATCTGCCACTATCTTGCAATACAATATTTCTTCTCCTCTCTCCACCAAATGTCCTCACAAAATGATGCCAGGCTGAGACGCCGAATTTGGCTGCACACCAGGGCAGGTTTTCAAGCACAGCATCTGCTGAAGCACGGGGATGCGACACCCCTGCTCTGCCCACGAGGTGCCAGGCTGCTGCTGCTGCCAGGTCCAGCTGTGTTTGAGGGGYGAGGGGTAATTCCCGTCCTGTGTTAGTCAAGGAGAGATTTTGGCACCAGCTTTAATGGCAGTAGGCCTGGCTCTAGCACTYTGCTAGTCTGGTGGTCTAAACATGCAAACACATTAAGATTCTGCTTTGCCCCAGTATTTTCAGATTACGAAGGGCTACAGATAAAGCCTTYACCCACAGACGGGTACCCCAGCCCTCACTTTTCACCGTGCAGAGATACTGGGCTGTAAGAAGGTAACACTTTGGGATCCAGAAATGGGGTACCCTGTGCTGCTACCGCAGAGGCTCCCGTATCTCTAGCGTTAAACCAGGTAACCTGCAATTGCAGGAGAGCAGCAGCGACACAGAGCTCGGGGTGCAGAGCAGCTCCTGGATCCAGAGCAAAGCCACGGCAGGCGGCCTCTGCCAGGGCCGCCCCAGAGCGCCGCAGGCGAGATGCCRGCAACGCCATCTTCCCAACGCACACCCCGTGCCTGCTGCAGGGAGCTCAGCCAGCACGGCCGGAGCGGAGCCATCCCCTCACACCACGCGGTGACTTACTGTGCCTGCGAGCCACGAGGAGCTACACCTCGGGATGGCCACGGGGACTCGTGCAGACCCGTCTCTGCAGACTCTTTTTTGGAGCACTTGATGATAAGAAGCAGCACAGAGGGCGAAGGGCGACAAAGACCTGCCACGGAGGCATGGGCAGCAAACCGCAAAACACACAAAGAGAACGCTGATTAATCGAAAGGTTTTGCTTTTCACATGTTCGGACTTTGAACACAAGTCTTGATTCCCCCCCACCTTGAACGCAAATGCTTTTCCCTGCAAAAATGTCGGTCATAAAACTCTGCAGCACATCAGTACCATTCTGGATTTCCTTTTCAATTTCATAACATTTGTGGTGGGGGCTGAATACTGCCTGCAAAATTAGTGCAGTTTTTCTAACCTCTCATTTTCTTTGTAGTAGAAAGGAGTCTTAGAAAGTCCAATCCAGCTGCTTTCCACTGCTCTGGTCTCACTTCATGGTGTGTCGCAGATGCTGCCCTTCCATTTTCTTTGTGGATTCCCTGGAAACTCCYGAATTCTTGTTTATAAACACATTTTGAGAGCAAGTAAGTCCACGTTATGGTAACAGCCTAATGCTTTCAGCTTCTGGGCTTAAATCCTGCTGGCCGAGCTCTTCTCTGGTTGCTGTCGAGCAGTGCAGCAGAAGTCTAACAGCTTGAAAACCCTCACTGTGAAATGACACTCAGGCGCTGAGCCTCAGCAAATCCTTAAGAGTTGTGGTGGACTCGCAAGTCATTTGTTTTATCGCAGACTAAAATCCCTCTTAACACTTCTTCTGAAATAAGTAAGAACATATGAACTGATTTCAGTGCAGAGTCAGGCACCTGGACCTTCTTACCAAGGTAAAGGTCCCTCTTACCTACCTCCCACCTGAACATCTCAAAGGATTGAGTGGGTCACAGAGGCTCTCCCAAAAGCTGGTGGAGAGAGACAGGGACCTGCAGTTGGTCACTCACATCCCCACGTGCCTCAGGACGAGTGGAAGCAGCCCTGGAGATACCTGTGTCTCTTCCAGGAGCTTACACCAGCTGCCTAATTGGTAGGAGCCCAAAGTTTGGGGATGTGAATGTCAYCACAAGGATCCTAGAGCTGCCACTCAATATCAAAGGGAGCCTCTGCGCTGACTTCAAAAGGACCTGAGATGGGCCCCAAGAGAGAAACATTTCATGTAAGCACGCACAGCCCTTTTCTATGTTCAGATCAAATCAATATCAATCCTGTATCAACCCCAGGGACCCTCAGAAGTCCTTTCCAACCTCGGTTGTTGAAGGATTCCAAATAATTTTCCCCTTTTTCTTGTTAAAGCCTTTTGAGGACAAACACACTGAGGTGATCATAATCAGTACAACAGGCAAATGTTTTACACTTTTACGTGGGCTGAGACACGTGGCTGGGGTGGGATATCGTGCGGGAATGGCGACGAGCTGGAAGGGCTGCGCGTGGTCCTGGCTGGCGGCTGTGCCAGGAGCCGTGGCTGGAACGGCGCCCGCCGCAGTCAATACGGGCCCTTCGCCTCGCTTGCTATTGCACACTCCTAAAATATCCAGAGTGACTTTGGGAGTATAAAACAAAACAAAAATCCAAAGTGACAATTTAGGCAAGGACAGTAAAGTGATAGATAATGGAAAAATTACCCAGCTGTGGAGAGGCGATATATACGGGAAACGGGATGTCCCACCTGTGAAACAAGGCTTGGACACTCACGGCGACCACGGAGCTGTTAGCACAATTTGCCTATAAAAGGACCATGACCCTAACTATTCTGATTTATGTAATTAACACACAAGCTATCAAAAGCCCATCAGATTTTAAATACTCTAAAAATATTTTTAAAGCTTTCTATGGTAGTGTAAACACTCCCCATGAGATACTCATCTTCTGTGCCAACCTGCTCTCTCCTATCCCCGCAGCTGAGCCCAGCACACACCTGTTATCTCCAATTGCCTCTCCCATCGAGGAGATTACACCAAGAAACCCATTTTCAACAACTGAGTTGCAGGCACATGATTTTAAGGATTTACTGAGGTAGGTTTCTAAAAGCCTCCCTGTCCCTTTCTCCTGGGGTATTCCGCAACACTGGTGAAACATTATCCAGCATTTGATAATCTTGCAATTAAAAAAAAAYGACTAAGAAAATAAGAAAGCATCCCAATATCTGTCATAAAGCAATAATTGATTGTGCAATCTATGGATGAAGCTCGGGCAGACGAATTGGGTATCTGACAACTAAGGAAGAAAAAAGTTTGGATGTGAACAGTCCCACTGGCTGAGAACATTCTCACGCCTGAGCAGGGCTGGGAATAAGACTCAGTTCGGCTCACAACTGCGATCACTGATTTTCTTGCTAAACTTCACGTTCTTTTATTTAGAAAAACAACTAAGACATTATAGCAAGCAAACAAAGCAAACAAACAGTCCTTGTCTTTGAAAAATCACAACGTCATGATTAAGTGAGATAAGAAATAGTGGAAAAGTTATTGTATTAACGTTGATGAGAGCCCATATGTGTTACGCAGCAAGAAAAACAAATTACTCCCTCTCAGATGGAAGAAAATGTTTCTTCTCAGTTGGAGAAAGAAAAACACAAAGCGGCTCAACTGCATCCCTGAAATTGTGCAATTTACTTTGCATATTTGGCAGCAAAAGTAGAAGAAGCAGTTTATAATCCAGGGTTTTCAGGCAAATGACAGGTTCTTGGTTCTCGGAGTATTTCATTTTGGTATGCTTTTTTAATTAACATTCTAATAGCGCATTAGAATTAAAGGAATACCATCAACTTAAAACTCACACAGCTGTTTGAGCATTTTTAATGACCAGTGTCACAGCAATCCCTAGACTGACTGTAATTGAAGCAGATCAGAGAACCAGCATTTCCCTGGGTAGTTTGGGGTTTATATGTATAATTGAAGCATTTTCTGTACAGCCAATTTCTCTGTGTACCTTTGCCGGGCAGTTCTCCCCTTCACACAGCAACAGGGGAAAAGCCTTGAAGCGGAGCAGGTAGCAATCCATCCGAAAGCTGTGGGTGGGCAAGGGCTGCATGCGACAGCTGGGGTTTAGCTTCTTTAACCATTTCAATATAAAGATGTGAACTGCTGTATATTTTATTGTTTTTAAATGTTGATCTTTGTTGCATTAAGGTGGAAATTATGTATAAAACAACCTGTAAAGCTCCTTTTTTGCCCCAAGAGTTGGTTCTGTGTTTCAAGATATGGAACAGTGGGTGTGAAACACATCTAGAGAGACTGAGAAGGGCACTACCTGCCTGCAGAAACAGTTCAAAATGGGTGAGAATTTCCCAAAGACAGTAATTTTTTGGAAAGGAGCCGTACCAGGCAGTTCCCCAGGCAGCTATTGGGGCAGAAAAGGAAACCAACTCTGCTACCTCCGGAAAGGAAGGAGAAAAAAACCACGAGGGAAGTGAAACTGTGACAATTTTTAAGTCCTAGGGACAGAGTCCTATGACTGGGCACAGTCCTGTGTCACATGAAAGGTGTGGGAAAATGCTGAAGCGTTGGTTACACTCGCATTTCTAGCTTCAAAAATAGCCTGAGAACCAAACCATTACTTCATAGCTGTGGCAGCTCCCATGCGCGGCGCTGCCAGGAGGGTCTGCCGAACCCCAGCCCGACCGGCGCGGGCAGGATCCCTCCCGCACACCTGGCCAGGGCTCCGAAACGTTAATTCTGCTCCTGCGCTAGAGAAACAGCCCTGATTACACACAGACTTAAAACCCAGGCCTAAGCGCTTGGCTGGGATTCTAAGTGAATTTAAGCTTAGACTTAAACCTTGAAGACATCCCGGTGAGTAAGGCATTTTCCAATTATCTCATCCAGCGTATCCAATCGCTGYGCTGACTTTATAAATGAAATGAAACCGCACACAAATTACACTGACACTAAGAACAACATTTAACAGGGCTGCCCTTTGCAATGCTATCCAGGTTTATTCTGTTTACTGCCCTAATCTCCCCAAATTACCCAGTCTCCAACATGAGACGTAAACAGGCAGAAATTTGGCTACTGGTTCTGAGGACAAGATTTTTTTTTTTTTAATGGATTTTGATGGGGATAATAGGAACAAAACTGATTTTTTTTCAGAATTGGCTGGGCTGCTGGTGCAGAGTGTGCTCCTTCAGAGAACATCCAAAATGCCTCAAAAGGTGCTGCATGTCTCACTGCCACGGCTCAGCACGGTCTGTGTCTGGCTGAGGCTCGCAGCTTCTCTGCCTTGGGAAGACACAGGTTTCTAACTCATATAAATCTTTTTCCTGCATGGCTGACGTTCACTGATGTCCCACCCGGATGGAGCCCGCCAGAGCATCATGCRTAGCCCAGGGAGAAGCAGGGCCCCGTGGTGCCCAGCAGCTGTGCCCCTCGCMGCCTCCTTGCACGGCTCTCGCTCCCGGCGGCCCCCGGCTTCGTCTCCCCTCCGCACGGAGCCAACAGCTCTGCGGCAAGCATGGGAGACACAACAGCTTGTACCAAACACGTGCTGTGCCGGTGTCAGGCCAGGCACATGCTGCAACGAACGCTCAGTCATCTCCAAAGAAAAGACGGGAAACCTCCAGAAAATACAACAAACATCACAACTACCTGCACAAACCAGCTGGGCTGCCCAGCCGCTGCGTTCATTGCCAAAACGCCACGGAGGTACAAGAGACCCTCTCGGGAACCCGCAGCTTCACGCTGAGTTGGAGCAGAAGGGAAGAGAGTCCTGTGGGCCCGTCAAGCAGCGACTGCCTGTTGCACTCTCGCTGGTGTCCCACCCACCCCAACAAGCCCCGGAGAGCTGTCACTTGCAGGTGGCCACAACACACTTCTGGGCAACAGCAGCTCCTCTCCCCCGCGGTTCTGCTCATGGTGACCGGTCCTCAACATTGTTTTAATGCTATATAGGCTCGTCAGCCCTACGGAGATTTTACCCTGCCCTGCGGTTGTGGTTGCGAGAGCTGTATGGCACTTCAGGAGCAAAAGGAGAAAGACAATCCCCAAAACACGATGTGCATACAGCCCTGCTCCCATCTGCCTATGTGCCACCCCRGCCACGGGTGCAGGAGGGATGCTCTCCATACACCAATCAACCTGACACGCTGCAAACTGGGCATCACTGCAGGGGGCAGGGGGGACCGCAGCGCTTACACTTTGCCACAGTGCCACAGTTTGCGCTGACACTTGCGCTCACAAAGGACTGAAAGTGGAGGAAGACTTAAAAGATGGCAAGAGCATCCATAAATGCATGCAAAAAATAATAAGAAAATACAAAACCAGATGCCTTCATCAGTTCCAGATGCCTGCCATGGAGTTTAGCTACTCAGTGTTATGGTAGGGTCATATCCAATGTCCCCAGGCTGCTTCTACATGAGCAAAGTGATGAGGAAAAAGGGAATAGTGAAGAAACTATTGGCTCTGCCCCGAGGGTACTCTGCTCTCTGAAGGCCCAAGTCCACGTCAGTCCTTCTCCCTTTTTATTGTCAGCTCAGGGTGTTCTTCCACCCAGCCCGGCACACACTGCTCCCACGTTTCTGCTGACACAGCTGTTTGTTGACTGATGCGGTAAACCAATTCAGTGAACTCATTTGTGTTGCATGTAACCCTGCAAAAGGACAATTTTTTTTTTTGTTATTTTTTTTTGCATGCTTTGAGTGGTTAAATGTAGTTTGCCTTTTTTCCATTGCTTCAGCTGTCTGGTGGCAGCGAGCACCTGCTAATTAAACACCATTTTCCAAGGTAGGTTTCTAAAAGTGATTTTGAAAAATAAGATTCTTTAAAAGCTCCAAAAAAGGCAACAGCATTTCCTCTTCAGAAGAGCACAGTAATAACTGAAAAGGCGACTCCTGCTAGAGAAGAGGAGCGAGACAACACTGATGCTAAATGCAACCACCCAGGAACTCAAACAACAGCTGAATGGGAAATGCACAGCAAGGACTGGGCTCTCCATGTCCATCCTTGTGACTGGGGCCAGTGTGACTTCGCAGGTATTTTTAAACTGCATCTGAAAGCGGTAAGCACCGATGCTTCCTGTGACAGATGAGTTTGTAGCCAGACAGCTSAAGGCTGGCCACCAGCACTGGCTCAGGTTCTGGTAGCCCACASAGGTCAACGTCCTTTTGTCTCCCTCTGCCTATAAGTGAAGAGCACGAGGAAAGATGCACGTACCCAYATGGTCTGAAACGCAACGATCCAAAAAGAGGTCAGAGCCCCATGGGGACTGAACGGACGGAGGCTGGTGACCACAGAGACTATTAGACAGCTCTCCACAGTGCTTTCATCATTTTAGGCTTTATCTTGCTGCTGCTGCTTACAGTGGCAAGGGTCCAGGTGACGTGGAAAGGAACAAGTGTCCTTCCCAGACCGACCACCTCCATCCCATGAAGCTGGAGGCTCCTGGAGCTCAGGATTCTGTATTTTTCCCATCTCTTAGTGGTTGGCATGTAAGACACGGCTCCACAGGTTGTGAGCTCCCTTATTTTGTCATCTCCATCTCTGGATCTTGTTTTCCCTAGATACCCGAGCTCTGAACCAAGCACTGCATGATGTTTAACACATGGGCATTCAAAATGAGGAAGGGTGATGAACAGTGGGTAACTCTTTCCAGTGATCTCATCACTATGGTTAAAAAGGGGAACTCAGATAAGCTCTGTGGTCTAATACATAGAAATACCTATATTCCTTAGAAACAGAGTTTTGAAATTCATGTGCAATGGCACACATAATTTACATGTACAGATGCCATGACTTGTTGCTCAAATCAGGTCTCTGCATTCAGAAATTCTTTGCTAATCTGGATGTCTGTTCATGCGTGTATTCAAATTCCTAGTGCGTGTTTGCACTTGTTACGGTAACTATATGCAGGAATCAGGCACACCTTGTTTGTACATCTTTACCCAGACAGTTGCATATTTGGCAAGACTGTGCAGTCCAGAGAGCATTTATGAATGAATTAAACCACTTGACAGAATCAAATGCTTGGGCAAAGGACAGGCAAGAAGCAGCTCTGCTTTGTATCACTTAACATTAAAAATACGGAGGACTGACATCTTCCATTCTTGCCTCAGCACAYGCTGTTTAGCCTTTTCCCCTAAGGATGCTGAACGGACTCCTGTCACTCCCGAGCTGCCGGAGCACGGTACCTGCAGTGCAGGGCTTAACTGGGAAACTCTCTGCATGCATTGACCTAAACTGACCTAATTTAGTCTAGTATCATAACTGTTGCCATAATTACTTCCATGTATCTATCTCATTCCAACAGGCTGCTCCTCCTTCTTGGCCAGTAATTCTTCTCAGAGTCACTCACTGAAATTCCAAATCATTTAATTTCAAAATCAATTATATGTAATTAATAGAATTTCTACAACCATTCCCTTTATTGGATGCACAGGAATGATCTGTAATTCATCTCCACTGATGGTGTCCTGAAAAGGCTTTGAAGGACTTTCTAAGAGAAAAAAAAGTTCCAGCAAGACAAATTTGCCTCCTTTTTCCCCCTCTTTTATCTAGGGAAAACACCTAACATGAATACAGGGTCTTCAGTTCTGAGTGCAGGCTAATTTAAAGTTTATTTCCAGCTTCACATCAGATGCAAGGCTGGGGACGTTTCAGTCACTGCTATTGAAACTTTCCATGGTGATGCAGCAAAGATGGTTTAAGAGCTGYTGGTGAAACAGGATCAGCACAGTTTGTGTTTCAACTGGCTCGACGGAAATCAGCGGATTTGTTCCTTGCTCCACTATGGYCAGCAGCAAGACTGACGTGACCTCAGGCAGAGAGCAGGATTTTTCACAAAATGCTTCTATCTTAAGAACCCAGACCCACGTAGCTCACTTTCCTAAGCACCACGGCTCACATCTGAGCTCATCCCCCAAACCTCGGTGCCTCTGGACTTGCCCCACAGCCCTGGTTCAGAGACCTTGTGGAATTCAAACCCAATGAATTCAGCCGAAATATTTTGGATTTTCAGAAGCATACAGGAAAGCTTTGCAATCCAGTGAGAGCTGACTTACATCCACTGTCCTAAGGCTTGCTGCCTTGCAAAATCAGAGGAAGGCGGCCTCTTTCCAAAAGAGAGGCTTGATCTGGGCCAGTGCCAAGGATGGAGATGGGATGCGTTGTTGCCGCAATGGTGGTTACCAGCTTCTCGCCTGCAGAAAGGCGGTTCGCATTGGAAAGGGAGAGAGAAGCATCGCTGGCAAAGAGCGAGAGCAGGGCCTTAGGCGGCGGGATTCTGGGCAGCTATTCCTGCCGCAGCATCAGCATACCCTATCTGCGAGACCTCTGGGTAATTGTATATTGGCCTAGCGCGGGTATAGCAGCACTTTGAGCTTTCTCTGGGTGTGCAGGCACTTTTATTACTTGGGGCAAATGTCTGCGGATTATTTAATTCAAATGATCAAATACACCTCACGTATTTTACATCATTCCCCATGTGAATCCTCTTGCTCTGCAATTTGGCAATTACTGGCAGACAACTTCTGCGAAACAGATTTTAAACTCTGGGGCTAAAACCAAGGTAATCTGTATTAGCTCTGAAAGTAGAGCTTTTCTGTCCAGCAGGCCAGATTTTTTTTCACACTGGTTTTACGCTAACACAGCAGCGACCTGGGCTATGGAGCCGTCCGTACCTTCAGCTAGAAGAGTGAAAGTCCAGTATTTGTATATACAGGCAATTTGATTTTTCTGTGTAAAACAGAGTACTACTGTCACATGTCTTAGCTTTCATGCAGATTTTTTCTGAATGTTTTGCAGTCCTCTTTCTTATTTTGATAAAAGAAAGTTACTTTCAAAAGTGAAGGCTTATCATTTCTGGTGATCTAAACAGATGTGACTTGACAAAGGGGTCCATTGTAGGGCCATGTTAGTGCTTTATTTTTTAACGATGAAGGCTTTGGTTGTTTGTTATGGTGAGAAATAGTTTCCCCTCCAGATAGCCCCTTGAGAAATTCATGAGAGAAAATCCAGACTGTGAAAAGTATGGCTTGTGAGGAATTTGAAACAACATGACAGGGAAGCAAATCATCGTGAAAATCCTATTACAGAAAGCCCGGGCTCGTGACCACCTCCAGTCCCGAGTTCATCCTCCCTGACTCCAGGTGAGCTGTCTCCCTGTTGTCTGTGCGACGACTGTCCAGAGGAATCGGAAACCTCATTCAGCCTTTCTATCCTTCTGCTGTCTGGAGACCCGCAAAGCGAGGCTCTTGCTGCGTCTGCTGCTGAACCTACACGGAGGACAAGGTCTCAAGCCAAAGACAAAACAACGCATGAATGAGCGAAACCACGGGTCAAGGTAAGGAGGGAAGAACTGGCAACGCAACCGGCTGCCGTTGCACAATTCCAGCTAATCAGACACAGATACAGATGCAAGCCGCCCGTGAACACTTAAGAGAAGTTTACATTTCAGCAGGGTTTCACAGCTGGATGGTGATGACTTCACATGCAAAGTTGATTTCTCCAGGGTACAGCTCCAGAGAGGGGTAACCAGTGGAGTGCCTCTGAAAAGCTCCAGTTTCTGATCCATTTTCAGGTTTGTTCCCCTTCCTCCCAGGCGTCTTCCCATGCACATGTTAAAGTGCTCTGCTATAATGTAATTGAAGTATAGTTCAATAAGTTTCAGTTCTCATTTAAGACTTCATTTTTTAAGATAGCAGAATAGCTTGGGTTCATGTCAGAACAGTTTTAAGGCCTCCAGCATCAAAAATAATCTGTCGTAAATCTAAAAATACCAGCTTTTCAGAGAGAGATGTGAGATGCCAAGAGATTTCACACACACAAACAATTGGGAGATTGGGCTTCAAGTTCAATTAGCATTTTTTCCACGGTTACCTAATACTGGACCCAGCAATCTGATCCGAATCACCTTGAGATTTTTTTCTAGTGCTCCCCCTGAAGTACGGTCTCAGCATCCCTCAGCGGAGCACACGTTTCCTTGCCTGCCGCAGGAGGTTATTACAACAGCAGGGTCTCCAGCACGCTGTGTTCGAAGCTCGGGCTTTCGCGCAGCGCTTTTCAAGAGCTGACCTGCAGCCGCGGCTGGGTCTAGCTACCACTCCGCACCAGCAGAGATGATCTCGACACACAGCGAGGGAGATGAGCGCGAGTACAATGAATCCACAAAACTGCCAGAGTGCAGGAAATTGGCCAATTATCCATCACTGACTTTTAGCAGAAACCGTACAAAGGGATCTTTATGGATGAGAAGATCGCAGGAAAGGAAGGAGAGAGGCGAAGATCGGGGGAAACGAACGGCGTGGTGAACTATGATCAAGTATTTATGACCATCCTCTGAAAGGTTGTTCTTAGTCCAGCTTATAACTAGTGACTGAATGTCAGGATTATTTAAAAGAACTTGTTAAAATAAGCAAAAAAATAGTTGGTGGATAAAACTGACAATGCTTCTAAATCACAGCGAGAAATACTGTCAGCAGYTCTGCTTAGTGTAAGCACTGCACCCTTCCCAGCTGTGTTTCTCCTGCACACCATGGCAGCCGCGGGAAGGGACGAGGGCAGAAGCCGTGTGCTCACCTCCTGTGCTCACCTACACCCCGTAGGACCACTGGCAAACTCTTCATGGGATGTTCAGGGCCCGTCAAACCTCAGCACACAGATTTAAACTGGRGCAAGATGTGTCAAAATAGTAAGAAAGGGATGGAGAGACGAGGTCAAGTCTCTGCATYTAGCAAAGATACCCTGGCCCTATGCAGACAGGCCCTAATTACGCTGCTGCCTGGCTAAAAAAATTATCAGGAAATATCCACTGAAAAATTCCTTTTTCTGTCTGATATTGTAAACACAAGTTCAGCATGGGAGACTCCATGGGATAAGATGGTTTTGATGACTTCCAGCCGCGTATACACTCTGCAGACTCGCTTTCCAAGCAGCCTATTATCACCGTGCAGGCAGCTCATTTATTTGCTGAGAATTCTCATTTAAAAAAAACTAATCAGTCAAGATTTATTTTCCTCTGATAAGGCACAGGAGGGCACTGCTAAGGTTCTGGCTTCTGCCGGTTGTCAAGCTTCTTGTCTAGCGGTTAATGTCAAGCTAACACCACGGCCGGGCTCTAGCACATCACTTCTTCAGCTGGGGTGTACTGGAGGTCTATCCCCGGGAACTGGGGCTTTGCCACCGACGTTCCCACAGGCCACAAGATGGATCACTTCACGCCTCGGTTTCTCCAGGARTAAAAGTGGGGTCTTCCAGCCAAGTAGTCAAAAGCATGCAAAGGTGGGTGACCACAACTGTCAAGAATTGTCTGAGTCTTTAACTGAACGCATCACATCTGCCCAGAGCATCTGGAGATGCCATAGGAGACMGGATTTTGGGACAGCAGATTAGGGCTTATACATCCAACCTAAAGCCCTTTTTCCCTGTGCTGGCCCAGACGACACTCTCATCTGGGGGGAAGCAGTACCAGGACCCCGTCGCGGCGGCTCAGCCCTCTCTGGGTTGGGAAGAAGGGGCAGCGAAGGGGGCAGAGCTCCCCCGCACAGGGCCCGGGCTTCATGAAGAGCCGAGATCATCATTGGCAGAGGTACCTTCCCCAGGGCTCTGAAATCTCTGTCAGCAAACAGAAAGCAACTGGAAGGAAAAAAAAGACTAAAAGAAAGCCTGTGTTTGAAATATGCTTTGTTTTCTTTTAAAAAATCCAGGATCCCATCCAGTTTGAAAGAGGAGGCGAGCACTGAAACAAGCKCTTTGTTTTTTGCATTAGTTCAAGAAGAAAACACTTTTTTTATATATTCCTCCGAGGTTTAAATACTGCCTCTAGCCCCCACTTATGGCACGCAGGGAGCAGGTCACAGGTACCGCGCTCAGAGCAGCAGCAAACCAGGAAAATAATCCCTGGCCCAGCAGCCCCTCTCGTGAACCCTTYCCAGTGGCACGGGGTGCGTCCCCCCACCCCGCTACCTCCCGCGGTGCTCCTGTCCCCGGTCCYGCATTTTGTCCCCGGTGTGGTGGCTGAAGGACCTGCCACCCTCACCTGGGTGGCACTTCCCTCTGCCTGATGCTGGGCCAGGAGCCCCTCTGAACCCCCAGGAACTGCGGCCCTTTGGGCTCTGTGGGGAAACATGCAGAAGTGAYGGTCTCCCAGGGGGGGTCAGGGCGAACCAGGGGCTTTGTGGGAGAATCATACCACGCCGCCACCACCATCAGCAAGGACGTGCAAATGGAGTCCTGCAGTGGCTTTGAGACTGAGGCGCTTTGTGGCACGGGGACAGGGTCCCGGTCTGCCCGCACCCCTCAGGGCAGAGAAGGGCAGTGCCGGGGCGGGGGCAGCACGCGGCGATGGCTCGCTGGGACCACGGCTCACGCTTTCACCTCCTTCCACTGCCACCCCCAAGGCAGACCCAGCTCCCACCCAGCCCGCGCTGGGGAGCCATCCCCAGGGCCGAGCTCAGGATTCCCCATAAGTGGCGACGGCTCCGTCAGCACCCCCGGTGCCCCCGGCAGCTCTCCCCTCATGGCTGCAGCTATCTGAAAACAGGCAGGAGCCCCCCAAAACTCAGAGAGCCACCAAAGAGCAGCAAGAGCTTTGCTCAGCCCTTGCGGGGTCTGAAGCCCCTYGAGTGAAGTGCTGCCCTTCGCCAGCCTTGGACTCCAACACTCTCCAAAAATGCCCAAGAGGTTAATTCCCGTCTGCAGCTCACCCACGGCTGGGTGCCCTCTGCCCAGATGAAAAAAATGCCGTTTTACAACGGTCTGCTCGCCGAATCAGCGCGGCAGGCTGCATCTGGCACCAGTGGAGGGGTAATTACTGTAATTGCTGAAGGCATCAACTTGCTCACCAATTTCTCTTGGCTGCACCGACCACGCAGGTTGAAGCGTGGAAGGGTGAGTGCCAAGTGTTATGGTGTGAAGCCATTTTCCATTAAGAGCTCTTGTTTTTCATGACTTATAAGTTACCGCTCCCCGCCTCCAGTCCTTTGGGATGAGATTTGTCATGCTTGTTCTTAACCCAGTGGAGAATTTCTTTAGGAAAGTTCAATAGCATAAGTAGCAGCAATTATTCATCTGGCTTTCGTCATGGGAGATAACAGATATTCACAGAAAGTTGCCGTCCATGCGAGGGAGGCGGCAGAAGAGCAGACTTCTGCCCCGCAGCCTGGCAGAAGCACAATCCAGCATGCCCCAAGGTTTTCCAGGAGTAAATTCAGCAGCAATTCCCATACCCAGACACGGACAAACACCCACCCAAACGCAAGCATGTCATGCAGTCCCATAGGCTGGTTTCCAGATAGCTGAGCATGAAAATGTGATGATCACATCATCTAATCAAGACATTTTCCAGATGCAGTTTCCAGATGCATCCTGGGTGCAAGCGTAAATTCTAAACCTGCTTATAAAACCAACACGACCTGAACCTTCGGGCTTGGCACGGAGAGTCCCGACCCAGACACCGATCCCCGTACCTGCACAAGGAAATGCCATTTACAAACGGTGACAGCTCTGCTCATCATGTTGAGAACTGACKCCCCTGTGCTTACCGAGCCTGCACACAGGCTCCGATTCAGCAGAAGAAGAAATAAAAGAACTGGTTTTTTAATTTGAAAAAAAAAGCGAGGAACTTAGACACAAGCAACCAAGTTAGTGAGACATTACGATTGAAATTTCAAATGAGCAAATGCCAAATGTGCCAAGTGCAGAGTCCCACCCCGTCCCATCCGCACCCCATGTGTGTAACGTGCCCCGTGTCCAGCCATAAAGTGAGGCAGAAAGGGGCTTCATTAGCTTCTATGGAAAATACAGCTTTGAACATCCTAATTTTGTTTAGTTTAAATCTTAACCATAATATTTATATTAATGTTATTTATTATAATTTATTTTTGTTTAAACGCAYACACAGAAGTAAAATAAAATAAAGTTGTGTTAGGCTGTTTTAAAAACAAAAACCACAGACCAGATAAGAAAGATAGAAAACATCTTTCATGTGGAGAGATGGCTGTGGGTCACTAGACACTAACACAAGAAACAGCAATTTGCTCCTACACCAAGGAACAATAAAAAGGCATTTAAACAGTTAGGCGAGGAGTTGTCAAGGCAAAGTAGGATTAATTCCATGGGAAGCAATGATTCCTCACTCTTCCACTTGAGCACAAAAAAGAAGCATAAAAAACCACAACCCTGCCTTGTTTCTGTAGGAAGAAACGGTCTTTTTCGTGCTTTGAAACAGGATGTTGCTTTTTCACATCCATTAATTTACCAAACACTGGTTAATGGTTGGACTTGATGATCTTAAAGGTCTTTTCCAACCTAAACGATTCTATGATTCTATGATATTACTATTACAATGCTACTAGCAGCATTTCTCAAGAAGGCAGTATTGACCCCGTTATGTTTCACACTCAGAAGACATTGCAGGCTGGTRTAAGTCGCTGGTTTGTTGGCTGCTCACTGGCTTCCTAAGAACAATGTGGAAAGGAAGCAAAAGTGGCTCAAAGATATGCCCAGCTAGCATCGTCTGGATAGATAGTCTATCCAGATAGACTCCAGCATGTACTGGAGTCTCACGCTGAAGGAAGATCAGCAACAGTGACGGCCACATCGCTGAGCCAAATCTTCCAATATTAAAACAATTTCAGTTAGAGGTCACAAACAAGAAATACAGTCACACTCCTGTTTGAGACATACTGCTCCCACAGTCTGAAGCTTCTCTTCGCTGAAGAACTTCTCCTGTGACCTTCATGTTACAGGTCCTCCCAAGGAGAGGTAAGGCGAGAGGGAGAGAAGAGCGGGATACGCTCAGGATGTAACAGCCCAGCAGATATGGGGCTATCACCAGTCTTTGGAGAGTTGGTGCTCCACTTCCAGTTTCAGCTGCCGGATTGCTGCGACTCAGTGACAGTTTGAGCTTTCATTGGAAAAGGAAATATTTCTGACTTTCCTGGTTGCAGACAAACAAATGATTCTTTAGCACTTAAAGAAAAAGACAAAGTTGCTTCCCCACCTCAATTTATTATTAGTTTTTGAGTCACACCATTTTTTACTTTACCTCACTATTTTTCACTGTTYAGCATTAACCAGACTAAACCTTTCRGACAGCCTTTCACACATAATTCTCATGACCAGTGTCCTGGTTCYGGCTGGGACAGAGTTAACTCTCTTCCCAGTAGCTGGAGGGGGGGCTGTGKTTYGGGTTTGGTAATGAAAGGAACGTTGATGGCCTGTTGATGCTYTGGTTGTTGCTGGGTGGTGCTTGCCCCGAGGACTTTTCAGCCTCCCCTGCTCTGCCAGGTGCAGGGGGAGCTGGGGGGGAGCACAGCCGGGGTGGTTGGCCCAGCTGGCCAATGGGGTGTTCTATACCRTGKGACATCATSCCCAGCATAAAAACCRGGGGGCTCTGGGGGTTGGGCGGGYGGTTCCTTCGGAACACGTGGGGGTGAGCAGTTGCGTTGTGTATCGCCTGTTTTGTATATTCTGTTATTGTTGTTATCATTRTTRTTATCAYTGTTCTACTTTGTTTTATTTCCATTATTAAACTGTTTTTATCTCAACCCRCRGGTTTTCCTCCRTGTGCCCTCCCGATYCTCTCCCCCATCCTACCGGAGTGGGGGGGTGAGCGAGSGGCTGCGTGGKGTTTAGTTGCTGGCTGGGGTTAAACCACGACAACCAGAGAAGAACGAAGCGCACTGTGTGTTAGAGGAAACAAAAAGGACCGGTTAAAGATTTGCAGCCACTCTAGATAAAAGAAGAGGGATATTTTAATTAGAGTGGCCCTTCTACAGATTATGTCCAAACCACATCAAATACATACAAATAATGACTGCAGGAAATTAAAGTTGGAGACTTAAAAATACGAATAAATCAAGGAATTCTCACGCTTAACTTTGTCCTCTGACCCCCAAGGTCTCCCTTCCTGATCCACTTTGCTGACACGAAYGGAAAGTTGGTCAATCTGCCAAAACAGGCCCTTTTCTCACCTCCACATGCCCACACRGCCCAAAACCAATGAGTTCCTCTCCACATCACTGCCCATTTGGATGTGCATTACTGTAATAATTTCCCCATTCACAATGGGCCAAATCAGTGCTCCTCAAAAGGGCTTGGCTCACAAGTAGGCTCCCCTCCTCTGGCTGGGGTTTTGGGTGAATGATGCCTCTCCCATCCCCGCGGAACATCCTAGGCTCCTCACAGCCCCCTGCGAAGCAGCTGCAGGGCACTGTCCTTGGCATCCCCCTGGAAGATGAACTGCTGAGCCACGCTGGAACAAGAGCAGTGCTTCCTCCTTGGGGGATCTGTGCAAAACATCCAGAGATAAAAATCAGTGCAGAATTAAAAGACCTCAGTAAATGAGAACAAACTAAATAGTTTTGGATTGTGTTCACCTAATGCCATTCATATTAGAAAAGCAGTACTCAGTTGTACTGCGGCAGTAACGGAGGGAGGGATATGGCATTTCCACACTGAAGAGGCGAAGGGTGAAGATGTGGAGGCTGGCAAGTGAAAGTACCGCAGAATCAAGTGGCTTGGGGTAATAACTGCATGTTTCATAAGCTAGATATCAACACTCACCCTTCTTATCTTTGCTGTGCACAAAAAAGAGGTGCTAGCCTAGCTGATGATCATAGACTGGCTTCAATACAATAGAGCAGGCACTACTTGCTCTTCCAAGGGTGAGATAAACTGTCAAGTGAATTGGAGATTAACTATCCAGATGTAAATGAATTCATTGCTATGCAACTGATAGGGCTCAGGCCTGGTTTAGTGCAGGATGGAGTCAGGTTTGGAGAGCTCTCTCAATGGCCAAAGAATTTATAACCTGTATTCATGGCACTCTCTGTAAAGGGCCGCCTAACAATGCAGGAGCTTGCAAGCATTGTTCCTTTTGAAGGGCTTCGCCACTCCACCCCCACTCCTCTGCCCCCAATTTACTCCCCTCCTCCCTGGATCCCCCAACAGAGCCGCTCCGCACCCTTCCCTCCTCCTGATCACACAGGAAGAAAGCCGGGGGGAGGTGACCTCCGCAGCAGAATTTGCTATTCATGTTCCGTTCCCCCTCACAAATCCTTAACTTCTTGTCTCTTTTTAATCTTTTTTCTCTTGAGAAAGAAAAGATCAAAGGGCTTGGGGCTGATGCTTTCTGAACTAGGCACTTCTTGCCATGGGAAAACAGCGACGGGGAAGGGCTACACAAAGATGCTTGTGACTGGGGGTGGGGGGAGAGACGACGAGACAGGACTTTCCTCCATGGAAATGCTTTCTGAAAGCCTTTACCAAGCAGCCCTGCAAGTGAGAAGCAGCTATCCAGCATCCACCCCAGCCCGCCAGGCCCAGCGAAGGAACCGCAGTGGCAGCAATGAGAACACAYTCTGTTGCGGCGTTAGTGTCTCCCAACACCGAGGAGGGACACCCAGAGTCCAGGTGTGCACTGGACCGCGTGGCCCACAGCCACCACCAGCAGGTCCCTCCTGTGGCCACTGGAGCAGGGGAGCAGTGCAGACCTTGTCTGTAGGCCACTTGTTTCTCCCGGGTTCCTTAGGAATGCCTTTTCAAGCGAAGAAGAAACAGATGCACTCTCACGACTGCTCCAAGCACAGAGGAAAAAACCACCAGAGCGAGTGCGAGCAGAGCTGTCGCGCACGCCTTGGCCTCACCACGTGCGCACAGCAGAGCTTCACCTTCACATCTGCGCCTGCACCCTGACATCAAGCTGCCAAGCCTGTGCAGGGCTAAACGCAGAGTTTATCTTTTCTTTAAAACTTTCAAAGTTTTATTTAAAACATTTCCTAGTTCCAAAAAGACAAAGGATTATGCTCTGTATTTCCAAGCRATCCATCATTGGTATGGAGGAGAGTTAAAAGTTTCTATATTCACAGAGAAGAAAGGGGAGGGWTGCAAAATAATTCCATCTCCCAAACTGGCTGTGATGAGAGTTTATCTCAAGGCAGGGTTGTGAGAACCCCAGATACCTTTCCAGGGCAATGTGGATTTTTCCCTCATTCAGTAATCCCAGTTTGTCACTGGCTGGCTGTCTTCTGCCAACGTGAGTCGCAAAGCAGAAGCTGCACACAAATTAGAGATTTGTGCCAAAGCATTGATATCAAATATTTCAAGGAAAAAAGTGCTCTTGGACAAAGGTTTGTGCGAGTTTCCAGCTGGAGATGGAACTTCAAAGCAGAGGTTCAAATCTCTAACGAGGGAACAAGTCTGCTTAGAAACCTTTAATCATTGTTGCTTGGACAAGCAACACACAAATAATCTCCCTTTCAGAGGTCTCCTGCTCCTGGGAAGTAGCTGTTTTGCACTTTTATGTTTTGGAAAAATGCTACCTAGGCTTTAAGGACTGATCCGAATTAAGGTTTTTACTTTAAACCTGAAATCAAAGCTTGCTGGCATGGAAGGGGAAATCTGCAAAGACTATTCAATTGTCTGGGTTCAGTCCCACCATCTCYTTTTCTAATAGAAATCCCTCGTTTCTCTTCCTGTTCATCTACCCCGAGGGCCATGACCCCTCCAGGACTCTTCAGAGGGAGGCTGGGTCACCAGTGCGTAGTTCTTCTCTGACACTTCTGCTCTGGTCCCTGCTTTACATCTTGCTTGTGCAAGAGCTCTCATGGACTTCACGGTCTCTCTCAYGTACCACTGTCCTCTTCCAGAAGGTGTTGGCACCTTCGTATTCTGCAACAAATAAAACACCCTTCTGATCTCACCAGTAAACGACCTCTCCAGAGCCTTCAAGCTCACCAGCATCAAGCAGCTCGGGGACAACTGTCTCACTGTTCTTCCAACTCTGCGACATGCAAGACAGGGCAGGATCTGAGGCTTGCTTCACGCATTTAATACTAAATTATTTTAYGAACAGTCTTACTTGCATTGCATTGACAAAAGCTTGTTTCTTGGCCAGTTTACACTCAAAACCATGGGCCTGAACTCATGTCAGGAGTACGTCRCTACGCACTAATGACCACGTGTTCCAACCTTAACTTCTCATGCAACTTCTGATTCAACTCAGTAATGTTAGATTAAAATCTGCTAAACGTGTTGCAGTGTAAATCCTRTGAGGACTTCACTAACATACACTGCAAACAAACTGCAGCACCCACAGTGCTGTAAAAATTATAGGTCTTACAGGAACACTGAATATTCACACGACTTTTCTGCCTTCGAAGCTGGTTTCCTGACACAGACTTTAAGAATGTGTTTCCTCTGTAGGCTCAACAAATGCCTGAAACATGCTGGTGAGCCAAGGAGAACAGCTGCCTCTCTTCAGATTTGAACTACTTTCACCACCACCCCCAAAACCAAGCACAGGAGCGTTCTCATTATTAGAGAGGATAAGTGTTTGTGCTGAAAGAAAAATGTAAATTGCTCTAAGACAGATGCCAAATTAGCACAAGTGACCCACAACCAGAAATACAAAAATTGTCTATTGGAGATTTAAAGACAGTTGAATGTCTCAGCAAATTAGCTCCGAGGCTGCCACGATGACAAGCCGCCTCTTGCACTCATGCTACGATCGCTATAAAACAGTTGTTGTTTCAAAGTGTTTCTGATTAATTTTGGTCTGCCACTGGGGAAAAAAATGCAAAATGTCACCATCATAAAACTGCCAAATGTGTGTGGTTAAACCATACAGACCCTTCAGGTGACAAATGTCTCCCTCGTCCTCCCAGCTTTGCCAGTGCACTGCAAACCCGGTCCTTGGCACTTCTGTTGAATCCTGAGTTTCTTCTGAGCCAGAATAAAATCCTGCTAAATGCAGATCAGGTTCTGCAAAATGGATTATTGTCCAAGAGAGGTAAGCGAGAGACACAGGCTGCAGTGTGGCAATACAGCAAATCCAGCAGCAAAGCTTCTGCTCTGGGATCAAAGGCAGCACAAGCACGTGACACAAAGCACTAACACAACGCAAAATTAGGGAGCCAGTTCATATTCCTACCAAAAAAAAAAAAAAGAAAAAATTCAAACTGACTTGTCCTGGCTGSCTTTCGCCCGCCAGCGCTTCCTGACACATCAGTCACCCCCTGTCCCCTTCCAGCTGGCACTGGATCCGTGATCCCACCCTATGCTCCAGTGGACAGCGCGCAACCATACACCCAGCCCAACCGTACAACCCCCGGCCCGCAGCAGGAACGGTGGTAACGGATCGCTGCTCTTTAACGGTCACCCAGAGAAGATCTGCACTCAGGCCTTCTAGGAAGACAATGTCATTTTTACACAGGTCTGTATGTCATCATGAGGATCTATACAAGTGCCAAGCCCTCCTGTTCTTCCTTTCTCTGGAGGGTAAGGACTTACTGCTTTTCCCAGTATGTCCATGCATGCTCAGAAAGAAACCCAGCAGCTCAAAAGTACTTTTGATGGAATACTATAGACCTAAAATATTTGATTAGCAGTTTGTCATGAGATAAGTACTAAAAGCACATTAACATCACATCTACAAGATATAGAAAGGTTGTAGTAACATGCACAACGTAGAAACACAGGATGCACAGAGAGAAAACCCCTTGGTGGCATTGACTGCAACGAAGGCTTCTGGGGAACATTGTTGTATGTCTCCATAAGCTGAAAAACGTCAGTGTTACCATTATTAAAATACTCCCTATAAGGAGAAAAGCAGGGCCAATGCTCCAAGGAGACATGCATGCAGCCTTGTTCCCTTTCTAAAAATGAATCCTGATGAATATGTGACCTTTTTATGACTCCTTCCCTACTAACAAACTGGCTTCACAGAAAGAACGTGCATATACATTTGAAGCATATACTAGCAGAAACTGAATTGTGAAGATGTAAACTTCAGAATCTGTGCCAGAAACCTACATTTATCAGTTGTTTCCATCCAGACAGGGGACAGAAATAAATCGATCAATGAATTCAACCTTTCAAACTCCCGAAGTCTCCAATGAGCACCTTGAGTGAACTCTAATGAAGACAAAGATAAAGATTTGTTGACTGAGGCTGAACTCTTCTCAGCAGCCCAGAGGAGAGGGATACACGAATCCCCCTAAACTAGGTGGGAGTTGGGTTCCTCATGTCCAGAGCCACCAACAAAACATCCAAGTCTGGAGTTCCTCAGCAAGCAATCTTAAAACCAACACAATAAACAAGCATAACAAATCTGCAAGGTGTCTTCAGATAATTTCTACACAGAAATGAAATTCGTATTAGTAAGAGGTTTGTATGTTCCTTGTTCTCAGGGGAAAGCCCTAAAGGACATGCAGCACGTCCATGCAACGCCTGGGTGACCCTGCATGGTGCGGGACATGCTCTCTTCTAAAAAACAGCGATGCCCCATTTGGGACCAGCCTGCTCCAGCTGAGAGCCCAGAGGTGGCACTGCCTACGTGCCACCCGTCACAATGCCACCAGAAACKCACGTCTGAAATGCGGCAGCTTGGCAGGACTTGCCCAACCGCACTCCATAGGGACTTCAAGTGCAGGCAGGGGGATTCCTCGTACTGCACCCCTCTGCGGGAGCTGAGAGCACGAGCAACGGAGACTGGGCAAGACATGGAGCTGCTCCCTGACACAGCAGCCGCGGCTCCTGACAGAGCGGGCACCGCCAGGCCCCCAAAGCCAATACCGCCCACCCCCCCGCAGCCCACGTGTGCTCTCACCAGGCCCATGGGCAGGACGTCACGGGACCAAGAGGAAAATCCCGTTTCGGTTTCCCCAGTGCCCCGGGGAACTGTGAACACTGGGAACTGTGGTGAACACCTTTTCCTCTGGGTTTTCCTCCTCATTCCTGTCTCGTCTTTACTTTCTCACTACCTGTTGGGTGATGCTTTTATAGCARCACCTATCACCACAGCATCCGAGTGCACCACAGGAAGACAGAAAGCCCCCAAAGGCCTAATTTTCTTCTCAACTTTGTCATTTTKCTTTTGCATTTCAATTATTTTCATAACAACAGGCTGTGAAGCCATGAAGATCGTTGTAGCAGGCAGCGAGCAAGGAAGAGAGCTGTTGTTACAAGCATACCCTCTTCTCTAATGGCAGCTTGGAAAAGTACTGAATCACATTTCTTGTCCAAATGTGCTCTGCTCTGCAGTCTTCCATTAAGCGGTGAGTAAATAGTTTCCCATAAAAGCCCAAGGGCCTTTGAAAGAGCCCGACAAAATCTTATTCCCTCTTTAACTTCCAAAACCATTAACTTCTCCCTCTTTATAACTGTCCCAACTGGTAGGGATTTTTGGAAACAAACCTCTTCAGCAGGGGAGCAGGAGCTACGAGGCTGGAGACGGCCGGGGGTGCTGCCAGGGAAGCCCCACAGCAGCGTCCCCTGCGCCCCGCCGCTGGCTCTGCGGCGCGGGGACCTGCACCGCAGCGGGTGCACCGGCTGCGCCCGCGGGCAGGTGAGCGCAGCCGAAAAGCGGCAGCTTTCTGCARCTCCAGGGAGTTTCCTGGAAGAGCGGTGCGGCGAGCCCAGTCCTGGATGGCGCCTCGCTGCAGGACTCCCTCTCCTTGGCTGTAATTCCTCCATCTCGACAGCAAGTTCAGAAAATAACGTAATGAAAACAGCCTTTTTTTTCTCTTCTTTTTTTTCCATTGCTCATTTTATTTTACTGAGCTACTGCATACGGAGCCGAATCTTTATTTTGGCTCATGTCCTCTCGCAATATCATTACCCGCGCGCAAAGGAAAAGCCCTCTGGAGATTTCCAATCCAAACAGGCCCTTGTTTTATCTACAACTATTTGAGTACATGACCTCAGATAACCCTGTGGCCAACTGTGTGCCAAATTCAAACTGCAGCCATGGGAACTTTAAATACAGAGAAGATTTTTCCAGCTTCCCTCCGAAGGGAAGACGTCGAGTTTCTTGCTCTCTTTGGATCCAACGGAGCCGGGAAGCTGGGCTGTGCCCACGGGAGCACGTCCCCGGAGCGGCGGTGGCACCGCCGTGCCRCCCAGTTCACCTCCGCCGCGGGAAGCTGTTCGGTTTAGGCAGCAGCACACTGACCTCCGCTACGTACAAACAGTCACTGTCCCCTTTGCTTCTCAGGGTACTGCCCCGGCTTCAGATTACTGAAAAGACAAACAGCTGCACTTGGGCCAACAGACTCATATGTAAGACTGTGTTTGGATTACTCTGGACAGGGGAGGTTTTTCATCTTCATTAGCCTGCTGTTCACAGCCATATCCGCAGTTTCTCACTGGGTCAGAGCCTCCTGCTCTCTGCTGCTGTTTATGAATCTAAATAAATCAATTAATCTGGTATTTTGAATGAAACTTGGGAGACTTCGGCAGCTGGTGTTTCACAGATATTCAGTGGGTACCTGACTCTGCAAGTCCTTGGAAAACACCAGCCACATAATYTAGGCACCAGAATCAGTGATAAGTATTTTTCACAGCAGTGACCACTTGCTTTTTCTCCCCAGAACAATACTTCTTCACGTTACCACAAATGCATTAGTACGAAAGAGGAGAATGAATCCTAGAGCCGAACGCAAGCACAGAGCAAAAAATCTCAAGCTCGAGGAACAGCACAGGAATTCGGTCCTGACTGTCTCTGTATCATTTTCCAATACTGTCACATTGAACACATGCCCACATTATTTCACGTCAGAAGCCAACCTCGGCGAGAAGAGCACAGCCCGGCAACCCCTGGAGAGCTGCTCTGCTTCTCCTCACTGGGATTTCCGTGTCTGTGCAACGGGGCACTCGCCCCCGCGGAGCCGGGCTGAGGACACGGGCTTGTTTTGCAAGCGGCTCTCCCAGAGCAAGACTGGGTCCAGTGTCCAGCTGCTGGGCAGGCCGGTCACACAAACCTGAGGCAGTTTTCGGCTATACGCAACCATACATTCATATGCGTTATCTAGAGACTTCTGCATTTCAAGGCTGTTGTTATTTTGATCTTTACAACCCCTGGAAAAAATGAGTTCAATTAAGTCTCATCATTAGGAATTTACATAAGGTCACTTCAAGGCTTCATGCATTTCCTCTGGTTCAGATCTCAGTGCTCTTGGTGTTTCCCCTCTTCATTTATAACCTCGTTGCTGTAGGGCATTCCAAGTAAATCATCCACCACCCGTTTCCTCTCTTCAGCAACATGCATCAAGTTTTTCATTCAGGCTAAATGAAGCTTCAACTACCCTGTACAACAGTAGCCCAGTTAAAGGCACAGCATCACTTTGAGAGACAGCAGTTTTCCCCTCAATAAAAAAATGAAATGATTTTAATACAAAAGAGAATGTATTAATTTTGATTCCTTTAGCAGAAGGAAAGATTTAGTTGCATTTGGCAGCACGAGCGCAAGCAATGAACCAATTCTTACATATTCTCTGGGAAATTCATTTGCTAATCACTGAGAAGAGCCCTTTTCACTATGAATAAATYGAGAAATGCGCTCAGAGGCTGTGAACTGTATTCAGCCACGATGCAAAACTGTGGCGAGGTGCACATGAGCTACAAGCTGATCAAAATGGTACGGTTTCTGTTTACGCGGGAATAAGCGCCCACCTGACTGTGCACTTCACTTACAAAGCTGAATTCAAAGCAAAACAGATTTTGARCTGCCAGAAGGGTCCAAAATTAATGGATATTAACAGGGTAGGGCTGMGACAGGCTGAGGCTTCATCTCCTGAGCCGAGACCGGACAGCCACGGAGGACAGGCCACCCTCCCCGGTGAGCCCCTCCCTGGCACACTGTGCAGCACCAGCCAAATTCTCTTAAYTTGGCTGGGACCGAACAGACAAGGGCTGTCGAAGCACCGGCCTGAGCTCTTTCAGCTGTGGGCTTGCAAGGGCTTTGGCCAGCRTCAGCCCGTGCTGACACAGCGGAGGCAGAGTCCTCCTGCCCCCCTCCCACACAGACACACATCTGGGCAGCTGCAGAGCGAACCAGACTGGGGAACTGAGCTGGGTTAAAATTAACCATCTGGTTTTGACAGGTCTGTTTCAACTGGGATCAGTTCCCTGATCCAGCGACCCTGCAGTTAAACAAGCACTTGTGTTGGGACAAGGGGGGCTTAGAGAGGCACCGGAGTAGGGGAGAGGTGAGAGGAGAGGCACGGCTTCATCTGGCAGCAGCATCCGCCCACACTGACTTAAAACTCTCATGAAATCATGGCATAAGCGTCGGAGTCCAACAGACCCTCAATGATCCTCAAGTGTTTTTCTGCTTCTCCTCTGAAAATGGCACGTAGGAGCCCAGCTCATTTAGACGTCATTCACGTTCCTATTTGTATCCCAGAAATATCACTGTACCATCACTACACACTGGGGAAGAATGAATCTTGTCGTACSTCTGATACAGACCCTGGCTTAATTTTTCAAAGCCTTTCATATGTTTCTACGACTTTCAGAAAGATATTTTCAACGTTAAAATGCAATAATACCCCAAACTAGTGGGGATACTTTCCACCTAACCTTTTTCCTCTATTTATTCCATGTCCTCTACTGACGCAGCTATCTCTCTCCTGCTAAGCAACCGGCTATATACGCATGGATGAGTCTTTGCAACTGAAAAAATAACTAGGCTGATGCAGCTTAGGTAGGAGAATCTGACTGTGTGCATTCCTCCTGTGGCTGGCCCCAGGAAAAGGACACCCTGCCACTTTTAAACCTGGGAGGTCTTTGAGAGTTTGGCAGAAATCCCCTGGGAGGCCCGTCATTAGCCATTTAAAACTGTCTATAGTATAAGGCTGAATTGCAGCGTYGGACAAAGCCCCTGCAGAGCTATCTGTCAGGAAAGGCTCCCAATACTGGCAGGGGCTGTTAACAGTAACAATGATGACAATATAGCGGGATTTTCAGGGGTGGGGACTTCAAAGAAACCCTAAAGAGGTATTTTTCATTAAGAAGTAAGAAAGCAGCTGAGTATTGTTTTTGGCACTAAAGCTGAATATGAATGATACTGCGGTAAGTCACAGATCAGCGACAGCATAAATTGACACTGATTTAAATATGCATGTGCTGCTTTTCAGTACCGCTCCCATTACGTCGGTTTTGCATTACCTGGCCAAGACAGCAGCCCTTGGACCATCCCTCATGCTGATTACCTTGGGATCCTCCAGTGCTTATGAACATCAACAAGCAGCCAGCAAGCCCCTTACAACGGCCACTACGTGCCATTGCTGCGATCTTACAGACAGACGGCCTAGTGCCATGCTGGCATGTTAGTTCAGGGTTTCAGCCTGAACCCCGYGGTCACCCACAGCCTCCCCACTGGGTGACACGCCAGCTCAAACTGGGAGCGAGCCCATGTGTCTCTGTGCAGGAATGACATGGAAACCACGTCCGGCAGGCAGGAAGAGTCAGGAGGGACGGTTGGTCTGCAGGGACATTTCTGCATTGAAACTCYAAATCTGTGGTTCTATCAAGAAGAAAAGGAAGATGATAATGAAAACAGTGTAAGATGGATACCATGAAACACTCCTGCTACAGCAAGTCCTTCTCCTAACCATGAGAATTTACTAATTACACTGTTGTTTACTGCATGGACCATGATGATGAGCCTGAGAAGCGAAGTGCGCCCATACAACCATAAACAAGCATATTCAGTCGGAAGCCATGGCCTGCCCTCATCAACCCTCTCCTGGCTGAGATGACCAAAGGGCTCCGCAGCCCCAGCAAGACCCAAACCTCGCACCCTCTTCTCGAGCAACCCATCTGCTTTGCCAGGCTGGGCTCGCTCAGCCCCGGCCAGATTTAAGAGCGCTGCGTTGCTCACGAGCCCAGTTCCACCGTAACCACCTGTGGTTTGTGTCCCTTTGAACTGAACCCAGGGCCAGCTTTTCCCCCCACAGCCAAACCCCAAAGCTATCATATCAAGTCAGCACAGAGAAAGTGCCCTCAGGGTTTGTGGAGCAGATTGACTTTCACACCTCACTGGCCACACAGAAGAAACCCAATCTAAACAGCGTAACTTTGCATAACCGATTATTTTCACTGGGGTAATCTGAGCCCTCCAGTAAATGCCACTAAATGCCGCTGATCCAGGGAAGGCCCCGCGCAGGGGAGGAACGGCCCGACTGCAGAAGGCAGCCAGAGCGAAGGCTCGTCAGGGCGAAGAAGGGCTGGTCCCCGCCGCGAGATGGGTTTACTCCYGGGAGCGAAGGCTCAGTCCTTCCGCTCAGGCCAGTGCGCACAAGGAAGCGCGAACAACTTTTTAGTGCCCAACTCATTTATATAGTCAGAGGCCGGAGTGGGCAAAAATAAGCCAAGGGAAGCACGACAGCCAGGGCTGCGAGGCAGGCTGGTGTGCAAGAAGCTGTCTGGCTTTACCTGATGTCTTTTTGACTTTCTTTTCCACAATGTCCCACACATTTTGAGAGGCTTCAGCTTTCAGGCTGACTCCCCAGTGACCTATTATCCTTGCACATCGATCACTCCATCCTGTCACCACACAGCCATTCACATGACCTTGTCTTTATGGAACCGTGTTCCTCCTCCAACTCCTCTGTCACCAACTTCCTTCTCTCCAACCACCAGCTCATCTCCTCCTGCAGGACCYCAGCTCAGTGATCTCCCCTTCTTTAGAGTCCATGAAATTAGACAGTCAAATTAAAACCCTAACAGCTGCAGAGATCAGTGGTTTGCCCACACCGCTGCAGGACGCCCATACTCGCTGCCATGCCCCAGGCTCCAGGCAGGGACACTGCCCCAGGATGGGGCTGCCAGCGCTGGAGCGGTCCGTGCCGTCGGTACACCCGAGATGTAACGTGCTCCCGCCGTCTCTTGTGCCTACAAAGCACTGATGCGGCTGCAAATGGGAACTGCCATTTCAGCCAGAGCAGTCCCAACATCTGGCTCCCCACGTGCCCCTTCCCCAAGCATGAGCTGCAAACATGAGGGAGGGACAAGCGTGGAGGGGACAAAGGGTGCTGGGCCACCCTCCTGGCTGCAAGACAGCCTTAGGCTGGAGTCACCTGATTGTAACCACAGCCATTAGAAGAGGCAGTTAGGAAAATAAACCTGGTTGTGCTCACCTTAAACATATGATATTCTCCTACTTCACTAAAATGCCTCAGTAGGAGCAGCTCCGCCAGCAACCACCAAGAGAAAAGCCGAGGTGGGGGATGGGAATGGAGAAGATGCTGGGGATGAGAGATAAACAGGCTTTCACCTGCACCTTCCCCCAGCACTTCCCCGAATAAAAGGATGATCAACTCAGACTCTGTATCTTGAATTAAGACAGGCAAATCACCTAAACCCACTTGTCCAGAGAGAACATGACGACTCACAAGCATGGCCCGAACGTTACGCTTTCCACCTTCACCAAAACTCCTACGCTGTCATTCTCCCTCTAAGCTATCACTCCTGGTGTCGGGAAACCGGAGGGTACTTGGCTGCCCTCTGGAAGAGAAAAGCTTGTGCCGTCGGGAGACTTTGTTCCAGATTAGCACACTCTCAAATAAGCTCACTATAAAACCTTCCTGCTACCAAGGGATTTCTATTGCCTTCTTGGGGGATGAGAGAGAAAAATTTATCCTGAGCCTCTTATAAATGACTGATTCAATGACAGCATCCATGCCTAGCTCAGCAAAATCCTGCCTTGGGCTTACAGCACACAATATAGCTGCTCATCAAGATAACTGCAGAATATTGTCTTCTTCAAGACTGACACAATGTATGATTTGAGAAATTCATTTAAAAGCATTCTGTTTCTCTTTTCAGGTTTCACCAGGATACTGCTTTACCTCTCTCTCTTTCTGGAACACTGCATGATCCTTGGATGAAAGGGTTTACACAAGCACAAAATGGTTTCTTCTTACATCAAGTAAGTAATTTAGACCATGTGAACCCTTTGGGGACAAGGTCTTCTTGAAAAGCCCAAACCCTACATATGTTGCTCACCATCTTCATCATTAGCTGCTTCTAGCTGAAAATGCCTTCACAGGAGTAAATGAAGACGGAAATAATGCACCGTATCCCACAGGGGTCCACAGACGTACAGTTTTGGTGTAGGGTGTAATCTTGTACAATTAATACTATGAATAACAGATATAGTTCATTTTATGCCAATAGGAAGTTACACAGTTTAATGCCTAAAGGTCTTCAGATAAATGCTGTCGAGCAATTACAGATCTGGCAAATTCTACGATGAAGCCAACTAGTGTATAATGCTGACTCAAATGAAAGCTTCAAAAATGCCTAGAGATCACACATTCTTCTGAAGGAACAAAGGTCTGCTGCTGGTATTAACAGCTGCCCAGGCAAACACTGCAAAACTTGGATGACTGCAAAACTGTTCATTCCCCATGAAGCACGTAGCAGGATTTAATTGCATTTGCAACAACAGGACAAGGGTTTTGTGCAGGATTCTCCACAGGATTTGGGAAAACATTGCCGTGATACTACCTGTGCTACAAGATGGCCCACATCAAACTGTTCAGAAGAAAGGCCCCTTTCTGACACTATTCAATCATCTTGATCTATGAAGGGAAAATAAAGGCCTGGAGGCCTTCTGGATGGGTAACACAGACTTCTGAATGGGTTGAAATCAATTCACTTCACCTGATCTACAAATGAAGCTGGTCACTCCATTGTGAAAACCAAAACTTTGACATTATTTAACTTTCAATGTACAAGGTCTCTCAAATAACGAGACCCACTGATTGTGTTGCTGGTTTATATGTAGGATTATCATCCTGAGAACCCACCAGTATAAATATACAGCCATTCAAACACCAGGAGTTGGACATCCCAACCTCACCATGACATACAAACAAAGAGCATTATAAGGGCACCAATGTCAAAAAGGAGGAGAAACTCCACAGTGTATAAAACATGGGAATTTTGACTTCTTGACACAGTCAATACACTGAACTCTGACCTCAGGAGGCACAGGGGACTGGAAACCAACAGAACTTAAATTGGCTACAAATCTCTTGTTTTCTCATGACATTTGAGAGAAAACATGGGGATGGTTTCTTTGGGACACATGGGAGTTATAGCTGTGTCACTGCCTTCTCCAGAGAGTTCTTCGCTTTCCTTACAGTCACTCCATCACTGTCACCCACTGACCTTCCATTACTTTCTCCCAGTGCACCGGCATCACTGCTGACCAACGCACTTCACGATCTGTCCAAACCCATGAGAGGAAGAAAAAGCCTTGTACAGAACTGTATAAAAGGACATTTACTCTGCACTACATTGTGTCTTCTTTTCTATGCTAGTCTAAATACAAGGGCTGTTTTCTCTGCCAATCGTTGTTTGCTTGTGCTGTTTCCACTGGCTAAAACCAGCATTTTTCCAGCTAGTGTTGCCCTCCAGGAAAAATCACACATTCATACCTTTCTCGCGTTTAGCACAGGAGAACAAAACTGGTTCCCAGGAACAAGGATGACTTCCTCAAAAGAAAACATTTGCTGTCAGCCGAGGTTTGACCTCTAATGGCTAATTTGGCATCATCATTTTGAGCACTGTAATACATAACACCGTGAAAAATTAACAGCTCTTTCTCCTCCTGAAGTTTAATATTTGCCTGCAGCTTTGCAAGTGAAAATAAGAGAAAGGAAATAAATACACAAACCGAAACCTCGGGTACAGTCTCTCACATACGTCCACAAAAAGAACCTAAAGACAAAGATCTGTAAAGGAAATTTCACTGGAAATCAAGCTTTTGCAGACACTGAGAAAGAAAGTCTGCAACATGAGACCGTCTTCCTTGAAGAAACACAGCTGATCTGCTGCATTCCTATATCTGACTTCCACTGGTCTGTGTAAAACATAAACTTCACGCTAACCCTATGAAAACAGTCAACATGCTGGAGAGACAACAGTCTGCTCCGAGCTGGTGAAAGGGGAAAAAAAAGTCTCAGGCTGTCATTCTTCCCTTGCTGTGACCTTCATGCTCCACTGAATTTCTGAAGATACTGAAATCTTGGCAGGGAAGTGTACAGTCTGTGGGAACCAGGCAGCACTGTCCGGGCTCGCTGGTGAGAATTAGGCCCAGTCTAGCCCTTTTTTTGGGGGGCTCTGAGCTTTACATGGACAGCAGTGCAGTGCTAAGCAAGTTACAGGCTGGGAATTTTACAGGATTGGTGCTGTATGCACTCATGTACGGCGTGGTGGAGCCGGTACGGACTGCTTGCTGCCCACCCTCCTGCCCTGCACCTGCGGGTTGGGGCTCGCTCAGCTCCCGCTGGGATCTCCACCTGGATGAGGCACGTTGCTTCGGCGTGCCCCCATGTCCCTGCACGTAATGGTGACCACTCGCTATGAGCTCGCACTATGGCTTATTAAGCCTTAGAGATCAGCAAATAAAAATCTCAACTGGAGACTCGGAAGGAGCACAATTTGCCACGACAAATTATCACAAACCCTGATGCTAGTTAACGACTGTYGTGCAGAGCCACTCCAAATGAAAAGAGCTTCATCCCTCTGAATGAAACGCTGCTGCGCCAGGGCTAGGTGCATTCACGACTGAACGCTCACATTCAGACAGCCGCCGGACAAGTACCTTTTGAGGTCAATTCGCTCCCTCAACAATGTCTGTAGAGGCAGAATAATACCAGCTGTGCTTCCTGGCCAGAGTCTCAGCAGCACAAGTTGCAGATTACATCTAAATTGCCAAGCCCAGGATAAACAAAAAGATTAAGAGGGCCTTACCCTTTGTGTTGAACAATCGAACTCTGAAGCAAGAAATCACAGCCTACGTAGTGGGTAGGCACAGGGCTGAGTTTTCGGTTTGGGTTAAGGGCTGGTGAGGAGTAAGCAGCTAACTCGCACATCTGGGGAAACCACAGATGCTGTTAATCACAGGTTTTCCTGACCTGTAGGCGCTGACAAATTGCATCCTATGGATGAACCTTTTATTAAACCACAGAGGGTTTCAAAACGATATTCTCTTTCTCAGCATTCCCAAGGTGACAAAATCCAGCGCACATGACCCTTCTTAATTCTTCATTTAGATGGTGACACAGCCCTTTCCAAAGAGATTTCAGGGCTGAAAGGAAGTAAATAGGGACACAATGTTACGTCAGTGGAAGACATCTCAAAAGCTGAAACGTGGGCTCTGAGAACTGACATTTTCGAAATTCTTTGATGATCGCCTCAGCCCCATTTCAGCTGCAGATGCTTTTTGTCCTAAGCAACTCCTGAGACAAATCCCTCGCTGTCTGCTGGGGCAGAAACATTTTACGAAATACGCAGCCTTTAAATTCTACTGGTTTTTCACTGTGCGTGGGGAAGGACAACTGGTACATTTAAAAGAATAAAATGTCTGTTGCTCAGGCCAGGAAAGGTGACCACAAAACAAAATTGCCCTGGTCCCACTTCCATGACACGCTAGAGCAGGGAGATAGCTGCTCGGCTCACAAGTTAGTGAGAAAGATGATGTCTGGCAGTTCTCATCATCATCTGGACCGACAGAGCAACCCACATAAAAGGAACAAAAAAGCCTGCTGATCAGATTGGTGTGACAGAGGCTCATGAGAGACATGCACATTTTCAACCTAAATGACAGCTTGAGGGATCTATATTACTAATTATCGACTAATATTGCCAGAGTTCCCAGGCTGGCTTCAAAGGTTCTCGCAAAGTGCCCCAAGCACAGGGTTTTTCATCTAATCATAAGGCCTTTTTCTTTGTCCCTGCTAAATGGATTGCTCCATACTGGGCTCCCTCTGCGTAAATCGGCTTGCACATGATGAGCTTTGCAGCAATGAAATTCGTTACCTTAACCACAAAAAACCAGAAACATTCGCTGCAACTGTTAGAACACTTTTGCACCTAATTTCAAAAAAAATGGTGGTTTCCTCTCTTCCTCCCCCCCTCCTCCCCGCCTACTCCTAATCCCATGCTAACACCTTTCTAAAAGGCTGGGGTGAGCAGCTTTGAAACTGAAAGAGCAGGGAAGGGGGGGGGGGGAAAGATATCAGATCTCCAGACAATGAAATAAAGCAGCTATCTCTCACATCCTGCAGCGCTCAGGCTGAGGTCATAAGTTAAACAGGACACCAGAATAGGTGATGTAATTTGCTTATTTAGGATCAGAGCGTTCAGTGAAGTGAAAGAAACAATGTATTTGAATTTGCAGATAATCCTATAATAAATGCAGGGCTGTTCAACTGCAGAAACTGCAGCTGGAGCCTGAGATTATTTTTTTTTACATGCACATTTATTTTTGCAGGGGATATAATTGCAATCATTTTTCCTTGCAGGAAAGCCTTGAAACCTCACCTGGGATCAGCCTCCCATTGCGTTAGGTATTGCTCAAACAGGGTCCCTGCCCCAGACAGCTTAAGGGCTAAAGGGTCAAGTCAAATAGAGGGTGGGAAAGGAAAGAGAGGCCCAAGGGAGGCAAGGAGGTGGCACAGCCACACCGCAGGACCCAGGTCCCCCAGCCCACTCCCGCCCTTGTACAAGAGCAAAGCTTCAGACCCAAAATTGAGCTGAGCAGCAGTTTCAAGGAAAGCACAACTCAGCTTTTCTGAAGACGGGCAGGCCCTCCCGCCTCCAAAGCTGTCTGCAGAACCTCAAACCAGCAAGGACTTTACAGCAGAGTTATAAACCTTTAACGACGAGGGTCTTCTATCACAGGAGTAATTTATCGGCGATCCCGTACAACACTGAACACACAGTTTTCCCTTCAAACCGTCGTGACAAACACTTGCAATATAAAGATTTAAAGCTAACAACTTGCACTGTTTATCTCCTCAGTTTATCACCATTCAAACAGTAATTTCACCCTGTCAGTGCTGCACAGACCAGCGTTACTCACAACCAAAGGCTGCCAGCCCCTTTTCTGAATTTATCTTCTTCGACACAAGTTTTTTCACTGACAAGAAGTCGGCTAGGCCAGACCCCATACCCTAGCCAAAGGAAGCAAAATGTCCTGGGTACCTCGGGCTCACCGAGAAAGAGAGCAGTAAATGAAGAGGCATTGCGCACACTGCCAGGTCAGTAGATGCAGTCTACACCTGCTTCAGATGGATCTTCAATGAGACGGCACAGAAAAGCACGATGGAAAAAGACAAGTCAGCCATCCAGGTAATATCTGCCAAATCATGTCCATTTTCAAGTGTTTCTTTACGAGACTGGAATGGAGTTCGTGTCCTCCTGCTGTCCCACCAGGCCATAAGACACTGTCAAAGCAGGCAGGCATGCCCCATGCACAGGCACCACGTCTGAGCSAGGGTGGCTGCGGCACCAGGATGGGAGGGAGATAACCTCCTCCTTGAATGGTCGGACCTGTGAGAGGAGCCAAATTTCAACCTCCCTATAAAACGACCCAGCTGTCAGATGTTCGTATCCAGAACTGTAGCCATCCATTAGGTCACGTCTTTAGCAGATTTTGTTTTTTTCTTTCTTAAATGCAAGTTCTGTCTTAGAACTTCCTCCAAGTTGTCAAGAGCAGAGGATCACTGATCTTCCACTCCAGCCAGTTTGGTAGCTGACCCTAAGGCTGCTCACAACAGCCCCTGACAACTCCACAAAGATCCTCCTGACCAGTGTAAGGGACCAATGTGCTGAATTTATCATGTAAGAACACCCTCCAGCATGCATTTCACATCACCCCTTTCTGAAGGAGCTACTTTTGGATATCTGAAAAGAAGAAAAGCTGTATACAAGATATTCAAATGTGTGCAGAGGTGACAGACAAAAGACATTTGCATTTCAAATAGAGGGAATGGGTTTATTTCAAAGATTTTAAGGCTAGGAAATGTGGCAGCGGGGGCTTGCATGTCACCAGAAGACAGAATTCATCTTATTTTCACTCAGCCCCCCTAGAATGTTCCTCACTGAAGGCAACACCAGGCCTGGCTAAAGCTTCTCCATGACCATCACAGAGTCCTTAAGATGCAGCACTTGAGAGACACATGCAATAGGAAGATCATACTTGGAAGGCCATAACCGACGCCGCCAGCAGCAGTCTCCATTTTTGGAGCCTTTAACCAGAGCAACCAAGCGGAATCCCAGTACAACTGAAAGCAGAAATGCTGAGAAGCCTGTGGGTGAAATTCTCTCTGCACTTGCTGCTCTAAGTCAGACAGAGGTAACCGGTATTTGCCATTGTTTTAACAGAAAAAGGCAGTATTTTGGCATGGTTACAAAGCAAGCCCATTCTTTATATCTGCAAAAGAGAGACCGTCCACCCCTGCTGAGGGAGCTGACAGAGGAAACATATTTTACAGCAATCTTGGGTACAACATTGAATTGGGACCTATTTTTACCATGTGCTCTGCACTACACGCATTAATTGTTACAGCAACAATATTTGATGACATATTGACTCAAATCAGTTACAGAATAGAAGCCCAAGAGATAAAACAAGCCCTTGCTCCATGAGACAGAGAGAGTCAGGCAGGATGCCACATTGCTTCCTGTGACACACAGAAAACGCTTATCTCCAATGGATGATCGCAGCCGATAACCCATCTCCAGCGCTCTGGCAAGCACAACAGGGCTGTCCTTCGCTGYCGGGCCCGCAGTTCACACACCGTCCGGCTGAGCTCCGCGAAGGCGAGGAAGGAGAGCGGCCCGGCTTACGAATGAGTGTTACCCGGCCTCCTCCTTCTGCCGAGCACGTACGCAGCAGCACTCGGGTGTTTCTGGAGGCCCCAGCTTGCACGCCATCAGCCCTCCCCTGCTACAGGGACAGCCGAACCCTCGGCCACCCATTAGCAATACACATTTCTGCAAGGAGGTGACAGACCTCTAAGCAGTTTGCAAGCCCTGAGGTCTGTAACCAGGTTAAAGACCAGGACAGGCAGTATGTAAGGCACAGCTCAGCAGTTTAAGGATCTAGCCTCCATCCTAATTAAGCCCAATTAGGTTTGCAGAGAATTAGGATGTTTTAGAAAGAACTTACAAATGAAGTGCTGAGGTCCCTGTTGGCCACAGTGGCCCCAGAGCACCCTCTTAAAATCAGAAATTTGCCATTTTTCACGTGGGCAGTCAATACTCCGCAGTTAGGCGTATGATCCTTCTCAACCCGCCGCCCACCGCTCTCCCCCTCGCACACAGACCCGCTGAGAGCTGCAGTGCCCAGCACCCCTGGGTAACTGGCTGGGTGTTGGGCAGCTGTAAGGGCTTGGATTCTCCTCGAGAGCAACAGCAACATATTGGCGAAACTTGTACGGTCTGTAGAGGACAGCTGAACAAAATCAGCTCCAAAATGCCAAAGCCTTAAATGTAGGTAAATATATGGTTCAGAGCACAGAGCAGTTTGACAAATAATAGCATCTTCCCATAGCTAGCGGTATAAAACATGCAGCTGTTCTACCACCACAATTTACAGGGAAGGCATTCCTCCTGGAAGTAAGAGAACACTTAGTATATATTCCTAGCCAGATTGATTACCCCTATTTATAGTGTAAACTAAGACAGCACGTACTAAAAAGCCGTATAGTTAAACAGTTCCAGACTCCAGATCATGGGCAAGGGGTCAATTTTATATTGTATGCTGCACAGTCTTCTGCATTTACTACAGATATCACAGAGTTTTCTGCAGCATGTTTTTTTGTGTATGCTCATTCTTGGGGTATTTCAACAACCATCAGGAAGAACACTGCTATTTTATAGGATCTCAGGGAACCGGAGAATCCACAAGGTTTTTTAAATTTTTTTTTAAAATAGCAAAGAAGCCAGCGTGCCACTATATAACAACTGCAATCTGTCTCGGAACAATAAAACCACACGACTGAACACACTATCTTATATCTGAATACATACATTTATCCTGAAGTAAGATCAACCCGTATTAAGTCGATCCAATCTGCATGGTGTTATGTCATTCTCCTCCCACAGACAACCTGCACAGCTGGACAACTCTTATTTTCTCTGTAAGTCACAGATACAGTTCCAACAACCGACATGAGATATAAGCAGAGGTCTACAAAATGCTCTCTGGTGTGTTTGCTCAGAAGTCATTGCTACTCCTACAACACTTGTGCAGTTCCACCAGGCCAGAAGACCCCGTGAGCTCGACCACAAGGCACTGAGCCAGACTTCACTGAAGTGTTCAGCTGGCTTGTTTATTCCTAAGAGAAAGCTCCTTTTCTAGCCAGATTTGCAGTTTCTTCTTTTTCTCTCGTTAAACAGTGATAAGATGAGAGATGTTGAAGTTGCAAGTTGGTTTATATTACAGGTTTTGAAAGGATAGGTTTCAGCGTGTTACTGTAACAAATACAAGAGTCAAATTGGAAGAGATGGAGATTTGAGCTAACACAATTAAAATTTCTTCTTAACAACAATCCACAGATATCCAGTGCCAAACACAATCTGGAGTCATCAACTAGCATGGACATGAATTAACCTAATAGCTTCTGAAAAAAAAATACAGTCCTAAAAAAAATCCTCCTATTAAAGTAATTAAGTGTTATCAGAATCACAGAGCCATAATTAAACATGGTTTATAATTAAAACAGCATGTGTCCTAGACAGAGAACACAGCAACAAAGAGACTATAACCGTGATAGTCAATGCCAAAACATATGCCAAGTATCAAAAATCAGAAAAACAGCAGTTTCTAGCAAAGCTGCAAATGCAGTGCCTCTGCTCTTCTGACTTATTCATCAACAATTCTGATGGATGTTAGCACACTCAGAACTCCTCACAGCTTTGCAAGATGTTGTCAAAATTCAAGCAGAAATCTTGGGAACCAAGTAGAAGACACTGCGTGCAAGACCCAAAAAGCTGAAGCAGTGCCTGTTGTGCACGAAACGGCGAGCGAGCATGAACTTTAACTCAAACAAGCCTTGTCCTACCTGGCAGCGGCTGAAGATATCTGCCAGGGATACTTGAACGTTGAAGTGCTTCAGAACCTGCAGGGCCTGTTCTTTTGCCTTTTCTGAGCAGTTTACAGAGAAACACCTTCCTTCTGCTACCTGGGACTGCAGCTTCAAAAGACAAGTCATAAACCAAAAAGACAATAAATGAGGTGCTCCATGCATCATGATCCGTGGGTTTTTTCCTAATACACTTGGTTTGGTTTTAATTACAAATAATATGTGGGTTTAGCATGTGTTTACAGTCTAAATTTTGATCTAACAAGCACAACTGGCAATTTAACACTTAGCCACTGCTGCAGTAGCTCCGAGACTAGTGAAGCACTGAAGCACTGCAGCATTCTATATATATATATGAAACATGATTGCCCAAGTCCCCTTCATCTTATAATTTGGTGGTGTGGTGCTGACAGGGGTAGCAAGCGGAAACTGAGTTTAATCACAGCTTTCACATGAAACCTGGCCAGATCACACACAGTATGCAAAAGCACAATGATGGAGATGATGTCCAATGACAGTTTTACGACTTCAACCCTTCTAGTTTAATACACCATTTCACCTGGAGTTCACTATGGCCGATGAATTTGAAGTGGTTGATGTGGATAGTCCCTCGATGTTTGTTCCACATTTAGCAGAGAAGTTTGTGTCTGGGAACAAGCACTGGGAAGTTCCAGACACATCTTTATGAACCTGATGAGTACTCACAGCAAGGTGGGATCAGCTACGTGCAAGTAAAGGAGCCTAGCAGAGCCATCCTGTCCTCGTGTAGGGCATACAAAGGCAAAGGAACAAAGGGAACCAGACCTTTCTCAGGACAGTATCATACACTGGGAAGCAGTTATTTTCCTTTTGCAATTCCTACACAGCACTTTGAAGGTAAACCTTTGCCAAATAAGATTATGCTGGATGCTGAATTACCTATTACGTCAACTATAGGCTCAAGGAACCACAGTCTGGATAAGAAACCTGTAACGAGGCACAGCTGCTCTTGCCTCACAGTGTCTCATCACGGGGGGAGTTTTCTTCAATGCTCAGCTATTATGTAGGAAATTAGCCACCTACATTCTGCAAATACTCCAACTAGCTACTTGAGTAGTTGGGAGCTTTTATATTGATAGTTTGTGACAGAGAAGTCCTGCACTCTGGCTCATGTGTGTAATCCAGAATAGTTTCACTCTTCCAAACGAATTTTTGGGCAGTAACAAAGTGCAAAGGATCTGCAGCAGGCATCATAACATTGCAACCACTGACTCAACAGGATCAGTATATTCCTACCAACACTCCGTTTTGAAGTGTGTCTCACAAAGGGCTCTGAACATCTGGTGCTGAGGGTAAGGTTGAGTTTTGCTTTGGTTGTTTTGTGTATCTATCGGAACACAAAATCTCGACATCTTCCACTGGGACCCATGCTTGGTGGCTTCCATCCTCTCCCTTCCAAGCCTGAAGAAATGTCTTTAAGTGTTGAAAATATGTCAGTGTGGAGCCAGTCAGTAAACAAGAATCTCTGTGATAAAAAGCATGGGAATTGAGCTGCCTTTCACCTGCCAGTGAGGCCAAACAGAAACACTTTGTTCTGGATTGCTTGGCTTGATTTCCACCCCCCGCCCCCGATGGAGAGCAATCGCTCTCCCTACTGATGCAGTACTGAGTATAAAAAAAATTCACCCTGAGCTTTGGTCATTCAGAACAGCAAACCTCTAAAGACCCTTAATGTAGTTTTTAGTGCAGAAAACATGAAAAAGCCAAGCCAGCTGCTGCATTCACATCTGAGTTTTCCTTTTCCTACACTGCACATCCCAGCCACGCAATGATACAATGCCAGAAAAATGCCAGAAGCTCTGAACACTTACAGTCTGATATGGGAGTCCAGAGGTTAAAATGACTCTTCCTTCCTGCCGGGCAATCTGGAAAAAAAAGTAAAAATTATAATGAACATGGGCTGAAGTTACACTGGATTCAAGCTTTCCTTTCAGTCAAAGCAGAGAACACGAACTGGCGGTATGGAGTCTTTCTCTCCAGCGTTGACATACGCTAGGCCAAGAGTGTCTGGGTCTGGTTCAACAATATGCTCTTGACAGCAATAGCAGCTCAAGGTATCGCTCGCTCACTACATGTCCCCTCCCTGCCAATACCCGCCTTGCCTCACATGTGCTGGAACAAGCTACTTGTGCATCTGCACTGCAGATGGCCCAGGGAACCGATCCACCTTGAAATAATCCTATCAAAAACCTTTCTTTTTTTTTTTTTTCCCCTTAACCCAGACTATTTCTTTTTCCCCAGTCTGGTTCACAAAGAAGCAAGCAATTCTGCTCGCACAGCAATGCACAGGGGAGAAAGGAAAAAATAACCTAAGCAGGTAATTCCAGAAAAAAAATGTACCATTAAATGTGTCTGCAAACTTCATAGACATTAACAGAACGATGCTCACTCCACTCCTTAAAGATAAGATGGTGTTATTCTCCCAGCAGCCCAAGAGCAGACATACAGAAATTATGCACCCTTTCCAGGCTGCAAAGAACATCTCCATTAGAGTTTATCACCTCCTGACTTGCAATCCTGTGCTTTTATCAGAGGTCTTGTCCTTCAAGGGAAAGGTCTGCGCTGAATTATCAAGGGACTCACTACCCGCACTTCTGACCTTCGCAAGAGAGTAAGAGACACTTTCAAATGGTTTGGTGCCAAAAGGAGATACTAAATCTGGAACTGCAATTCTTCACAAGGATGAAAGTGTGACTGATCTTCGTATGATTAAGTGACATCCCTCCCTCCCACCCCTTCACCCCCTCCTGTAGGAGGGAAATAGTTTCATGGCCGTAGCGATAGAAGGATTCCCATGTGAACCAGCACTTCAGCTCTGCTAGTGCTGACAAGAGATTGGCACTTGGAGGTAGGCACAAGGTTATTTCTCTTCTCTGGCTTGGATTCTGTTGGAAGCCCTCATATTTTTCACTGTTTCCAGATGTGTGTCACAGAGGTCTCTCTTCCGTATCAGAGTTTCAGAAGCTCTCTCTGGATCACTCTTTAACCCTTGTAGGAGGACACATTTGGGATCAGAGTCCTCCTGCACTTCCCAGACAGTCAGACACCACCAAGCACAGCCAGGAAACACCGAAAAAAACAAACCAAGATTTTTAAACTCTGTCTTGGATAGCTATTCTCTTGAGACCCACTGGACCTATGGCAACATGAAACAGGGGGAGAAGGTTCTGAAGGCACAAAATCCCCGTGCAGTCAACTAAGCAATCATTTTCTTCCTATCTTGACCTTTCAGGTAGCTGCTTTCCTCCCTTTTTTGTGAAGTCACTCTTTGGCTGCCAGTTCTGCACTGAGAAAGTGATTGGCAACAACTTCTAAAGCATCTTCCTACAGGCAAAATTACCGATTTCTATCAAAATCAACCCTCTCTCTCAATAAAGGAAAAAAATTCTCCAGGAACAGGAACCTTGGACTGGCAGCAGAGACACCCTGTGCTGCATGCAATCCTACTGCACGCAGTTTGGGTTACTGAACAGCCCTGCCAACAAACCACCGCATGGCACATTAGTGAGAGAAGTCCAGTGAGGCAACAGCAAAAGTTCACCATAGTGATTTGCCGACAAGGGAAAAGAGATGTGAAATTCCTTCAGACCCATGTGTGCTTCAGGGTAAGTCTGAGGATTTCACAGCTGGAACACTCCATTCTGACTTCCTGCATCCAGGGTTAATTAGTTCAAGCTTGATAAATCCCCTTATCTAAATGGCTCTGCAGAGACAGGCAAAGAACATCAAATAAAAAGGAGAAAAGCAATAACTCTTCCAGCATGTTTTTCCGCCTCTGGAACAACGACTGGGAGAAGCACGCACAGCCAGAAAAGCCATGTGATAGCACACATCTGACTGAAACCACGGAGGATACGTGCTGCAGAAAAGGGCACAATTCCTTCTTTTCCTCTGAAAGAAATAACCAAAGGCAGCGCTGGGACGATGCATCCGGGAGATGTGTGCTCAGAGATGCAAATAAAAGGAAAAGAACCGTCAGAGTAGTGTGTTGGGGTGGGTGTCAGGGACTTGTGCTCCACCCCAAGTGCTGCAGCGAGGGCATTGGCCTCAGTTTCACAATCTATTAAAAAGATAATATCAACTTCCTCTGGAAAAGGCTTAGACCTTCTGGACAGAAAGCACTCCCTAATAACTTGGTATTTTTATTTAGCCCTTAACGTGCCTGTCTGTTCAGCCAAATTTCATCTTGCAGAGATGAATGAACTCAAATGAATTACTACAAGAGAGACCTGGAAGGGCAGTGACTGATGAGAGAGGGCAGAGAGAGACCCTATGTTTCAAAGCCAGCACCAGCAGCAGAATCATTCGTGACAGCCTAAAGGATCCTGAATTAAGGCCAAAGAAGGTTTCAAGAAACAGCAGCACAAGGCTGTAGATTTGTAATTCAAAATTTAAAAYTTGCCAAGCATGACACATCTGGGGCAATGCTACGTCTCCTTGAAGAGGCAAACTGCAGTGCTCCTTTTGCAAGGCAGCACTCCAGGAAAAGCTGTGACCCCCCTTTGCAGTGGCAGGGGTGAAGCAGTGGTCCTGAGCCCAGGCCAGCAAGGGCCCAGTTCAGACAAAAAGGGAGCGGACAGAWAGCATCTGCTCCAGGATGTGTGCTGGCAAAGCACCCAGACAAGGGGTGCTTCTCTACTAGAGAAGTGGATCACAAACCTCAATCCAACCCTGAAGGCCCCTATCTGTTATCTCAGACTCTTATAAAATAAACAGTAAACCAAGAGCTTAATAGCTATGAACACACTCAGCCCAGTCCTGCAGTGCACTTGCTGTACTGCTGATATTTCAACCCCAGACTTCTCTTCAGTTTTCCTGAAAACCATAAATTGTACAGACTTACTGCATGGTTTCGTAACGTGGTCTTAAGTACTAGACCAAAACCATTGACCCAATTCTGTTTCTTAATGGACCCATTTGTATAAAGGTCTCCAGTGAAAGACATTCTCCTTCTGCTGACCAAACATCAAAAGCGAAGTCTTGATCTTAAAGGCAGAACAGTTCTTCATCTGTCCTCTGTGAATTGACTCCGCAGACTGTCGGGGAGGTGAAAAGGCTAGCAAACCTGAAGAATGTGGTTTACATCAAAAATATGGAAAAAGACATTCAAAGCTGAGAYGAGATCAGAGATTAGATTCCCCCATTACATGAAGCTCTGCTCACTGCAGTATTAGAAGTCCCCTTTGTGTTCCATGGCTCCAAATCAGTCCAAGGCAATTTAGATTCAGGTTCACATTGCTTGAACTGGATGAGATCCATCCAAGCCTGGCCCTCCTCTCCGACTCACTGGTTCACCTGGAGTTTTGGGGGAGTAGGTGTAACCCTGCAAGGGAACCTTCTACACCATTGGAGCTGCAAGAAGCCAGTTCTACCAGCCTTCTGGATATTATCACACTTCAAAAGATACCAGGTTTGCCTTAGCATGCAAATTATTCTTAGAGATGAGGACGATTTTGAAGACCAAGAGCACAGTCCATTAAAAAAATAAAACAAACCAACCCACAACTCAACTCAAGGGGCTTTGAGATTCCACCAGGTCTCTTCTTAGAAATTAGCAACCTAAGAGACCACCAAAATTTTCTTATAAGCTTCTGCTCCACTCCTGAAGTACAACACTGCAAGATCTACTGTAGTCACTTCAGGCTGGTGGGTGATCCTTTAAGGTTAGTATGAGAAGCATCCCACTGCTCTACCTGATTCTTCAAAATTGCAGAGAAAAGAGGAACACCCACTGAAACTTTCCCACCTCCTTCCAATTATCCCAAGGCCCAAAGGACAGGTTTAAGATTCTCTGCAAAGAGAAGTTTGCAGAAGACAAGCTGGAAGACCTGGCTAGAAACACAACTGGCATAGGACGTGATTTAAGAAAAGAAAAATGTATTTGGAAATAACATGTTGCTTATAGGAATCAGTGCAAATGCAAAGGGTGGCTTACGCCAGCAATGGCAGCTGCACACACAAAAGGATGCTGCGTAAGAGAGATCGACCCCCCGCATTATTTACCAGATGGAGTCATTCTTTACCTTTGGATGGAGTCAGAAGTCCCTGGTGAGGAACGGCTGGATGCATAAAGCCCTTCTCAAGAGAGGCCTCCCTGTCTTGCCACACAGCAGGGAGCCAGGCTTGGGCCAGCCTGGACCACCACCCAAAGCCCTCCAGAAGGGCCTCCTCCCAAGGTGCAGAACCGGAGCACTGCTGCCAGGCAGGGACATGTTTCAGGGAAAGCACGTGGTGAATGCCCCCCGGCKCTCCATTGTCCAGCACGCCTGGTACAAATTTCATCCCCCAGCTGCATACCTGCTTTGCCAAAYACTTGCGTGCACTGCGCTACAGCAGCTAGGATATAAACGTAACACGGTAAAAACGTTACTGCCACCCAACAGAATGAGAAGACTTGGAAAATGACACAGCACCCATACTTGGACACAAAGCTGCTCTTCCCAGGGAGGCTGGTGCTCATGAACAGAGGCTAAAACGTTTTTATAAGGATGGACTTAAGCTCTTTGCCTTCAACGTGAGGACAGATTTAACCAGAGAAATTTTCAGTATGAATTTCTACTATTTTTCCATTTTTAAAGATTTTCTGTGTCTGTGCTTACGACCGATAACTTTTAATCAGTCACTTCTCCAGTCAAGTCCTAATTAAATGGCACCATTAAATACACAGAATGCAAACCAGTGTCATCTCACAACAGCTAAATATGGGCAAACAGGGGAATGCACTGGCTCGTGGTGTTAGAGGTCCTGCTCTCACACGCTGGCAGATCTGAGACTGCAGATCTGGCATGATAAACTTGCCATGACAACTGTTGTCCAAGATAAAACATTTAGCCAATAATAGCAGCACAACACGAAGCAGTACACAGGACACAGACTTCAAGTTTAGCCTGGGAATGGGGTTTCTCAGACCAATTCCTGCCGCATGCGTTAGTCTAAAAGAAAAAATAAAAAAAATCCATAGCTGCCCAAGTACAACCTACAACACTCTCAGGCTTTTAAGTTTAATCTCAAATAATAGAGGGTGAAAGAGAAGACCYATCTGCTTACCAATACTTGAAGTCACTTTAACAAGCAACAGGAGTGAGAACAATAAGGAGCAAATGCCAGGCRATTCAGGAGTTCTTGGCACAAGATGTGTAATATGACTGATAAATCATTTTAGTGAAATGACTTTAATGAAGAACAAACACTAACTCTGTACACACTTATGTGTTCCTGGTGACACTAGTTTGAGACTCTGTTGGGGCAACACCCAAACTGTCTGTCTTGTATTCAGCGACCAGGATCCAAACCCTTCTCCCGGCCTTTGCAATAACACAAGATTTCGGGCGTAGGGGTGGTCAACATTCAACTTTTATTAAATCAGGACTAGCCAGATATAAAGCAGGGTGGGAGGAGTCTGTTTTTATCTTTGATTATCCAAGCACAGATCAAAGGCTCTGCGATACAGTAACACTCCAAGGGCTTTTGATAGTGAAAGGATGTTTGTCCGGTCACCATAGAGAAAGCAATGTAAAACATCCTGTCCATAGCACGATAAGGTATCAGGATGAGAAGCGGAGACGGGGCTCTGGGGGGAGGCAGTGAGAACTAGTTTGTTTAAGCGACTTGTGCAAGTTTGGCAGAGATGAGATATTAATTATTTCTGCAGAAGTTAGAGCCTGCCCAGGGTTCAGGCCAAGCAGACATCTGAAGAGGAAACATCCTGTGCACCAGGCCGGGTGATCAGTGCACATTTGATAGCAACACACTGTGTGGGCTGGATATCTCCATTTCTGGCATAGTAGAAGTATGTCTGAAATGAAGAAGCATGTGCCCGAGAGGCAGAGGGTCAAAGTTGTTATGGGAGTCCAGATCAATGTTCATTGTCCCCATGTATGTTAAAGACCCTTCCTTTCCCAAACGTTTCACTGCAAGTCGTGGCTGATCACCTTTGAGTCATCTCACAAGGTGGTAGCCAGCTAGGACAGTATATGGCAATTTATTGTGGAAATGTTTCCTTTCACATTGAACAGCCATCTTTTGATTATGGCTCTGTTCGATTGACCCAGGCACAAAGCAGGCAAATACCTTCCCTGTAAGCCCAAACTGGAGTCCATTAGAAACCTAAGTGAATTCTGGGTTCCTTTCTCTGATTTTTGTCTTGTTGCAAATCTACCACCACCTCCCCAGCAAAGACACCTGAGACTGCAGGTCACATCTTCGCACTCTGCTTGTGTTCTTCTAATGACTTGAAACATCCCAGCTGTCAGTGACACAAACATACAGACACAAATAAGGTGTGAGATCACAGCACTCGCTGCTCACCTCCCATCTCCTGGAAACGGAGAAGCAAGCTCACACACTACTGTAGGGACTAGCTAATACCAGCTGCCATGTGAGACAGCTTCTCGGACCAAAGCAGAGAACTGGGTCTCAGCACGGGCACAGGAGGAAGCCCGCGCTGGGCAGCTCCTGCCAACCCGCTGCCTGTGCAGCGCCAGTGACTAACCGCTGCAGTTATTCAGTAACCAGCAGGCATTCCCCAAGGAGCGCAGATGGGAGCTATAAACACACACACACACACGTGTGACTAACCTCAGCAGCTTTCCTATGGTCATCCTCATTCTCCAGCAACCGGACATCTACACCAAGGCAGCGAAGGTAGCGCCCGAGGCCTTGCAGCATGTTATCGCAGACCACGCTGAACTCCTTTGGGGAGATGGGAGCGGAGGGACACGAGGTCTCCTTTTTGGATCCTTTGCATTGCTACAGAAAGGCAAGAGAACCATAAGCAGCAGAACAGAAGGCTGATTTCCAGTACATTTGTGTTTTGCCTCTCTGCATTCACCCACCATGGCAAATCCAACTGTCCCCTCCCACCAATTTCCCGCATGCTCTGCAACACCTCTAGTTCCTCCTTCATGTCCTTTCTACATCGCCCACCTACCACTTGGGCAGGAGGCAGCACATGATGGGGCTAATTCTGCATTAGCCATTCACTCCCTGGCCAGCTGGCCACCCAAACTGGGGATCTGCAGCCCTTCCCTGGAGAAATGCCAACCTGGCCTTCTATGCTCTACACAGACATTCATTTTCATGAAGTCACAGAAACACATCTTCAAGACTGCCATTCCTCTATCAAATTAGACTGCAATCAATATACATGTGCCAAAGTTATGATTTGGGAAGGGGATCTGACAGACAGAGGCAGAAACAGGTAGACAAAGCAACCACATCAGCTTTGTTATCTTCGGAAATTTAAAAATAGGCAGTGCCTGAATCCTGTTTATTTTATTTTAAATGGCTGCTGCTGGGGAAGTTCCTGCAGTTGGAGACTTTGTCGTTGGGAGGCTCCCAGAAATACAATAGCTAAATTCATGGAGAAGGGAAGTTATTAAGGAACCTCCAATGTTCACCTTTGCCTCCAGGAATGTGAATCAGCTGGGATGACTGAAGGACACAGCCACCATTTATGCAGGGCCACACTGCCTTTGGAAGCAGAGAGTTACTGCAGCATTGCAGATTAGCTCTGCAGGAGCTGACTCAGGCCTGGAAATGCTGTGGGACACCACACAGATACACCTGGGCTGACCATGTGAACTAGCTCAGGTCTGAGAGCTCAATCTGTGTGATGCTGCACCTCCCAGAAGCTGGTACATGCACTCAAAGCTCTGGAGCACTGGGTAGACTGGACTGTCACCGGCTCCGGCAAGGACCGTGGTGGATGCRGCTGTGCCCTGAGACATCAGAGCGCTGTGATAACAGATCAAGCTGACCCTTCGATGTTGAGGTAGTTGGAAGACACTAACCCTGTGCTGCTGCTTCTGCTAAAACAGGTGTAAAGGAGCAGCAGCTGGCTCTTAGCTAGTGTTTACTCAATGGCCAGCAATGTCATGTAGCTTTTTTCTCATGTTTCATGCCAGCAGAGAGCAAAAAGCTTATAAAGGAGAATAGAGTCATTAGCCCCACTTCAGATAGTGGACCAAGAAACACTGGGAAAGAAAGCTTGGAGTCATGCAGGATGCAGAGTCAGGAGAAGTCTGCTTTTTTGAGTCCCAGTCCAGGTTTTACCAACTACCTCTCGGTTAATGAATCTGACTGTACAGAACACAAAGATGACCCATGAGTTCACAAGGTAATTCAAGCCTGAAGTACTTACTTTTCCCATCTCTGCAGCAGCCAGTCAGATCTGTTGTAACATACAATATTCCCATGAACATAGAGTGCTTAGGAAACTACTGAACAGCTTTGTGTTTTACTGCCTGACTAAGACTAATAGGATACTGTACATTTACACTCACTTGATAAGGAGGATCCTGAAAAGGTGGCTATAATCAATAGCATTTCAGTCCAACCATGGAAGGTAGTATTGACTTCAGGAGCTAAATACACATTTGGGACTACTCAGAAGGATACACAGCCATAGTGAGCTTTCTCAGTTAATAAACAAAACTGGTTTTCTGCTAATGTTTTCATAGGTGCATAAACAACCGGATGGTTGCATTTTAAAAGTAAAACTTTATGACTGAGAGAGAGGGACCAGTCACGTTCCAAGATATTTGAGCAGAGTCACACAGCTCCAAGTTACGGCCAGTGGAGTTTTAAGGCTCTGTCACAACATACATTGCAGGGGGAGGCCAGTCATGCAGTATGTGGTGGTGGGCAGGGAGACAGAGACAAGCCATCAGCAGAAAGACTTTTTTCGATTGTTTTTAACATTGCAGACTTCTACTCCAGATGCAATAAAGGAGGCATTCCCAATGTGAAACCACAGTGTAAAAGCTCAGTTAAAAGCAAAAATAAGGAAGTCAGTTTTGAAACCTCATTGATGCAACACCTAGGCCACAGAATTCAAACCCACACCACTGAGATGTGGAAGAAGCATTTCTACCAGCAAGGTTAGCTGGATTCTGCCACACAGATCTGCACCAACATTTTGCAAAGACAATTGCAGGGAAAATTGCAGGGAAAGCTGAACCAAGGCACGCAAAGGCCATGTTACCAGTAAAGGGGAGGCGTGAGGAAGATGTTTGCTGCAATAGTCCTGAGAACAGACTACAAACAGGCATGCCATGCATAGCTAATAGTATGACTGAGAGACAAGGCAACATATGATTTGCAGGGGACTTGAGCAACATGCAGCTCTTTGAAGATGTTTACAAACCTGTCCAGAAGGTGACGGTACTTCTTGTTTATTCAGCTGCTTCTTTGCCCTGGGTTTTATGCTTGGTTTTCCCACCAGACTCCCAGTCAGATCTGAACTCAAACCAAAGCTTGCTGGATCCTTACAGAGTTTCTCGTAGATCTCCAGCAAACAGTACGCATCTGAAGCTGAAAAAAATGGAATATGAGACTCATCTGGTTTCATTCAAAAGTAAAACACGCTCTCCTGATGCAATGAAGAGCCCTTACCTTTGTAAATACCACTGAACGCAAACAACCTGTGAAGCTCCAGCTTACTAACGTCGTACCCTGCACTCTTTTCCTGATTCAGTGAGCATCATAACCTAACACACRATCACAAAGAGCCAAGGCAGAGGAACTCAAAAAGGGACAGGCCCTCTGCTGTCTCTGACTCTAATGTAATGCAAATTGTAGTGCGCCCGTTCAAACCACCATGTAAGATAGCTTCAGCCAACCCATTTTACTCTCCATTGTTACTGAGCAGCGGCTTGCCCACGGTTTATTACCGCATCTCAGCTATGGGAAGGTAACTTCCCCATTAGATGCAGTATCTTAAAAAGTAATAACCGAGTTGTTTGCAATCACCTGCCCACACGCACTGCCATGCGGCCTCTGTTCCTTGCAACGGGAACTGTCTAAGTCTCCAAGCCAGTTTTACAAGTCCTGGTGATTAACTTTTGTGGGAACTGTGTCAGCTTCAAGGATAGTTGAATTTTACAAAGGGCTAGTTTGCTTCAGTAGACTGTCCTTTGATGCCTCAGGAAAATATTTAGTCCCAGACTTCTGACTCTGGGGTAATCAGCAATAAATTCCACTGGTCCCTCCACAGTACCGATTCTGTGCTGCAGTTTCTGACACCATGTCTACCCATTTTTAACCCTGCTCTAACAAGCACTTCACTATGACAAATGAACACAGCACTTGTTTCCCAGAAAGGCTGTGAAATGAGGCAGAAGGAAGTGGACTTTCTTCCTTTCTGTTACGGAGAGGAGTTTCCACTGAGGAGATTTTTCATCAGAAAAATCTGCAAAGCACAGGAATTCTTTCATAAGGGAAATAATGAATCACTGGACAGTTTAAACTTCAACCATTAAAGCTATGTCCGCAAAAGGACAAACATAACATGTGCTGGCTTCTCTGAACAGGAACTAATGTGCAAAGCCATTTTCTTCGTTTGCTACTCAACAATTTTCCTGGTGACAGAGAACAGACAAACACAGCCTGTAATGGACAATCTGTAGCACCTTGCCATGGAGTCAGTGACCAGACCTGCATAGAGGATCTGTTCCTCCCGGAGAGGCCGTTTCTCCCAGTTAGACAGCTGCTCTGTTTTATCTAGAGGTTTCCCCAGCACATGTTGCACCAAGAGGCTGAGTCCTTTCTCCGGCTGCCTGAACCCTCTATCCTCGTAGCTCTGCTCCGGGGACAGTACATCGACCTTCCGGCCACCCTTCTTCCAGTCAATGGAACTCTTCTGCAGCTGATGGAAAGAAGAAGATATAAAACACATGGTTATAAAACAACTTCTACAACACCTCGTATTCCAGTGGGTGGGGCCATGCAGCAACCCTATCATTTTTATCTCTTGCCTGGCATATTGAATCCCGTTGTCTCAGACAAGGGCTGGGATGGCATTAGATGTATAGGGCGTCTGGTTATTTGTTTAACAAACACACTTGCTCAGAAGAAGTCTGTTTCATAGCCAGGGAAGAAAAAGAAGTGCATTGTCGTACAGCATTGCATCAGAGCAGTGGGGCTGTGACTGTGACTTCTCAGAGGTTTGCAGGGTGCTCAGCCATGCTGGAGGCTGTTGGGCACCAACTGAATAAAAGAATAGCAGGGGTAGTTCAGCACCTTTCTCCTCCTAGTTCCAGTGAGAAAAGGTGTTCCTCTAACACAGTGGGCACGGCCTTTCTGCAGTTGCCTTTTCTCAGATTAAACTGAGGCAATAGCTGTTGGCAGGTACTTCAGGCCCTGCAGCACTTCCCAGGTTAAGCTATCAGTCCCAAAGATCTGGATTCACCCCAACCCACCGCCTTAAACACATTCTGTAAAATTTACCCATTAAAATGGTTGTCCTTAACATTTCTGCAGACTGCTAAAAACTACTGTGTGCAAACCCAGAGACAGTTGTACTTCAGCTGAACCGAAATCCCTGTGCTGAATCCATCAGGAGCCCTCCTACGAATGAGTTCTCTACAAATCGTCAACTCAATATCTGCTTCAATACTACATGATCTTGGAATATCAGAATTTCTACAAGAATTTACTCTTACCGAGTTCAAGCATGACTTGTGCTCAGAAGCTTTGTCCTAGCTGAATAGAGCTATGTCTCCATTTCAATTGCTTTTTCATAGCTTTTATAAAGGCTATGAAAAAAGTTATTAGTATATCAAGCTCTAACTTTTTAGTTGATGAAAACTAAATGCTTCTGTCTTTCTTTACAGAATCACATTATCTTTGAAATCACAAGCAGAAGAGGTCTATTTACTCATTTAGGCATCTCCCTGCCAATACAGGATACAAAAACACAACGCTGTGGATTCACGACAGTTATCTACGAGCACACGCAGGAGACACAATCTTCCGTATCTTCACATGTTCATCCTTACTTGTTTGTCTACTGTGAGTAGGTCCACCACACCTTGCGCTTGCTTATCCGTGTCCTTCAAAGCAGACCATGTGGCTGCAAGGCTGCTAAGGTCTCCAGACATCCCATAACCTGGAGAAAAAAAAGCCCAAATCACACAGGTAGGAAAACTCAAATCATGGCTAATGCACTGCAGCTTTTTCTAGTTCAGAGTCAAAATGCTGACAATATGTGTATAAACATTGGTGGAAAGACTGTTCAGATAGGGAACAAGGCGGACTCCCATCTCTCCTGCTCCTAAGAGATACTCTTGCAGATCAGGATTGGGAGAGAAGAGGTGGATGAAAAATGCTGAGTTTAAGATCAACTTATTTAAAATCTGCTAGGTCAGTTATGTATTTGCCCTTGAACTCCGGGTTTAACAACTCCTGCCAAAAGCCTCCAAACAGAATCTAAAACCAGGTATGGTAAGCCGGAGAGCTCAGCACAGCGGCTTTGGGACAGGGCCAGCAAATCCAGAAAGCTCTGGATGGCAGACTTCCCTAGACCACTGAAGGCTGGGTGCAAGTTGGGCTTTAGTATGGAACTAAGACAATCCCAAGTCTGAGGGGGGAGGCTAAATCAGAAATCTTGGGTCTGACCTGAAATGGAGAGACATTTCTATCATTCCCAGTTACACTGGTCACCCTGCTTCCCGGCATGGCAGCATTTGAATACCCGGGAATACAAAAGCTGGTTCTGTGATCAGTGAATTTAGAGAATGACAACCCCAAGAGGATCTAAGAATTACACAAAATAAGCTGTGTAAAGACCCGAGGCAGGGAGAAGAGACACACGTTACCTAGTTTAGTGATGGCTGCATCTGAATAGAGCATCTGGATGAAATGGGGAAGCTTCTCCTTCTCACCCTCCGTCTCAGCTTGCTCGAGGAGCCGTGGCAAATCAAGCAGGAACACCTCATCTTTCAGAGCGATTTGAAGGAGGGAGACACGGGGCTTCCCGACCATGCCAAACGAAGGCCTCCACTCCATGTCAATGCCAACAACCTGCCCAGGCTGCAACACGAACAAAAGCCTTCTTCACTTAGAGACTGCCTACACTTGAAAGTAGCCTGGGCAGTCCCTGTCCAGCACACAAGCATTTCTTTTCCAACAACTGCACCTCTTTGCTAGTGTGCAAACTGCTACAGAGACAAGTAACTTTCACAGCACACCTGAGTTACCCCTCCGGGGACCTTCCCTGSCACACCAATTCCCAACGTGCTCCCCAAATCAGACAAACCTAAAGGAAGCAGCTGTTCTTGTCTTGGGGAGGGAGACATTTGATGGCAGTGGCCCGCATACAACCCCATGTACCAGCCTGCTATGGAGTTTCTGCTCCTTGACCCTGCAAAGTAAATACCAGAGTAACACTCACCCGCAGCACCTTTTCCCAGCACTGCAGTGTCTCTTCCCACGTCTGCAGGAAGTGAATATTTGCCCGTGGAATAGGAAGCTGGTAATAGTCCTTCTTGCTCTCTTCATAATTATCTGCTTTTGCGGCCTCTTCTACCCTGCACAGAATCAGATGCAACAGCTTTAAGCCATGCAATGAGAGAAAATCCTGGATTGGAGGAACATCAGGAAGGCTTAAGCCCCTTATTTCACCCTGGCCTTCTATTTCCCCATGCCACTCAACTCTTTCTCTTACCCTTACCCTCACTTTCCTTACTTTCCCTGTAATCTCAGTCTCTTTCATCTTGAGTCATCCTCTCTTTTTATTCCTATCACAGAAATGGCACTGTATCCAAGACCTCACCATGCACATGCACTTTACCCACTGCAGAGAACACCCAAACCAAAACACTTGCAGGAGTCAGAGTCCCAAGCCCTGTCCTCAAGGCTCAGCTCTCTTTCCCAGAACTGATGCAACGTGGATGACAAAGTTGGGCAGCTGTTTCCACATTCAGAGACAACACATTTTAGATTTACTGCTTTTTGCCCTTGAGGTTAACATGGAAGTCTGCTAGCTCCCACGGTATAATACATAACAGAGAAGTCAGCTCTGATCAGCACTGTGTCCAAACAGGAGCTTCACACTTCCCCACAGCATAAACTGGCTCAGAAAGAGACTCTCAGACTGCTCCACATTAAGATCACTACCAGCTGGGAACCGGTGAACCTGCCTCATCATTTTACAGCGCAGTGGCTTGGGAAGGCTTCACAGACCTCCCTGATGCTATCCAGCTTCTTCTCCTCCATCCCCTTCCTTGTAAAATGTCCACATAGGTTGCAACAAGAACGTTTGTCCTACATTGCACAGGGATGAAATGAGAAAAGTTCAGAAACAAAGTTTCAAAATCTTCTATATTTAGGGGAAGACAGCCAGCTGAACCCACAGACCGAGCGCCTTGCTTGTGCTACTCCCTCCATTTGGGTTTCAGATGGCACCACACAGAGAAATTCAGTATCTGTGTATTAACACCCTGGGAATGTTGGAAGATGCCTGCAGGAATGAGCTAACTGATTTCCTACAACAGGATCTTACACAGCACATTTTCTTTTCAAAATGCAGCAGAGTCTCTTGAAATGGCCTTGTAACGGGAAGGTCAGCATATTGCTGTGGTGTCTCAGCCAGATGATGCAATCAGAAGAAAGAAACTAATAAAAAATATCCAGCTATTTTGGACATATCACAAATTTCTGGACAGTCTCTTTCCCATAGAGACTTGAAATGGTTTATTATTTGAGAAACTATTTACTAACCTTATGTTTAGGGGACTGTGTGACTGATTTTGTAGCACAGCAGCTTTCACTGTACAAACACTCTTTTCCATGGGTTTGTGTGCATGGGGAAGTCAATATTTGTGTAAAATATTTAATGAAGGTGTGCAGTCTTAGGTCTCCAGGAATATTCTCACCTGCAGAGCTCGGGAGCCGCATGTGGTGCGACCAGTAGCAGAGGTGATGTCATTTATACGCTGGTACCACCTTGCTCTCTACAGCGTGAACACCCTCTCTGGGAACCTGCTGCTTTGTTAGCTCAATAAATAAGGCAGACAGACTGTTTTATTAGGTTCCATGGCTCTGCTGATTTTATAGCAGCTACTGCAGCAGGTATCATGACTGGATGAGTAARCTAGGGCACAAAGGGTTTTACGCATCTGTCACAACTCCTTACGCACAGCAGAGTACATCCTAATCGGCATGCCTTCACTCCACCCATACACGACACAGGACTCCCAGAGCAGAGATGTAGTGATGTTTTTTATCTTTCTAGATGCACCGAGTCTGTGGCTAAGTCACACTCCTGTTAACCACTCCTTTGTGTTTTGAGGGATTACACCTCATGCAAAAACCTTCTGGCTCCCAACTGGCAGCTGGTGCAGCTTCAGGAGGGAGGAGGAGGGCAGCTCCAGCAATGCATCAGAGCTAAGCAGAAGCATGTCCTAGACAGACAAGAGTTTCCTGTGCTCCAAGAAAGCCGTGTACCATCTGGAGAAGTGGGCCTTTGCAGACAGTGTTTCGAGGGTGGTTACATCTGTGTCATATTTCCTGAGGTTACATGAGGCTTGAACATAAAAAAGTGCAGATCTGCACTAGGAGAAAGGTCAGATCCATGAAGCTCAGCACATGAACTGTTGGAGGCCATCTGTGAGACCCTCCCAAAATCATCAGCATTTAAAAAATAATAATACACTGTGTTCTCATTCACCTTCTATGTAATTCAAGTTAGTCCAATCTATGCTCCAAAAATACAATTTTTAGTTATGAAAGCTGCAGTTTTTGCATAAACACCTCTTCCAGGAGATGGAAATTTGCTGTAATGTTGAAGACAACAAACCTGATGTTAAACCTGTTGGAGCAGGTAACCTCGCTCAGTCTCAGGCTTGGTCTTCTTAAAATGGTGTCCTTATCCCCTAGCGAGGTGTCAGCATTAACCAGGCAGCCAGTAACAGATCCTAACTGTTAGCTGGAGTTTGTAATTCTAACATGTAACACCAGTAGGAAAGTCCTGCACTAAGAACATAAGGTAAGCACCCAAATCATCTGCATACAACCGCACATTCTGCAGTAACAGGAGAAAGCCCCAGACCACGTGAGGTAGCAGATGAGCATGGGCGTGCAGACTCATGCAGCAGCCATGCCAGGAGGGACCCTGCCTCTGCTTCKCACACCGAGAGCACGGTGCTGAAAGCGTCCAACTTGCTACCCAGGGAGCAGTGATCATCAACTTTCTGCTGGCTTTATTCCTCCCCAAACAGGCAAAGTATGATGTCATCATCAACTCCTCCTGGACACACAGGCCATTTCAAATCAGATTCAGATTTCCATCATATACACCGAGAAGTTCAGCTCCATATAGGAAGTTACTCCCTCATATTACAGGCTTCAAGGGCTACGTTTGCAGGATGCTAAAGATATGGGCTATCAGCTTGCACAAAGTTGTAAATAGTTACCTTTCAGGAGTGGTCAAGATTTTCCCACAAACTTTGCTCTAATCTCATCTGGCTTCTGAACTAGAAACACCAATCTCTGTGCTAAAAAAACCCCCAAAACATTTCACCAGTGAGGGTAAGAGAGAGACATGAGGCAAGTGGTGCCAAGCCCTGTCAAGCACAACACCCTGGAATAAGGTGACTGATATGTACAATGGAAGAGTCCTAAGGAACCCCAAAATTATCACCGCTTCCTCTCTTCTGTTTTTGACAAAAGCCTTGACTCTACCTGGAAACACGTGATTGCTCCTCGAATGACAGTAAGGCTTTGAGCTATGCCGCACTCCAACCACACAGCCCAGAGCTCTCCTCCATTTGCATTGAGCATTCAGGGATAAGTCCTCTTGTGTGCACAGAATCCAATTAGATGAATTCCTGCACATGAATGAGCGGAGAAAATGCTGCTTGATTGTAGCAGGCCAGCAAGGTGACTGAGTAATTACTCTGAACTCAAGGACTGTGGTAGCCTGCAGCCTTCCAGGAGTTCGGCTCACGAACACGCGTGGGCACAGAGGCTGCCGGGCTGTGTGTTGATGGGACTACCAGCCAGACCTCATCCAGCCCGAGGTTCCAGATCTCCTGTGCAGTCCTGGGTGAGATCCCAACAGGACCCTCATGCAGTATCGTCTGCAAGCTCTGCAGTTCCTCAAGACTTGCAGTAGCCTGCATATGTGCAGGCCTTTCTGCAGGACAGAAAAAGGCTATCTCTGAATAGGTTGCTTAAACATCTCGTGGGCAGAGTCAGTGAAGCATGGCAGATACACCATCACTCATGTGAGTATACCAGTGAATTACTGGGGCTCAGCAAACCATTTGCATTGAGTCATTTTTTCAAATACAGTCTTTCTTCCTCCATGCAGCATAGCTGAGCAACTGCCTGTGATATTGTTGCATGAAAAGGATGATCTTGGGCCATTTTCTCAAAGAGACACAGCACAGAATACCCAGAACCAGAACTACAAAGCCCTGGTACTCCTCCAGATCTAGCTCGCTGTGGCGATCAGACAGCTCCTAACAGTTCAGATGGCTCTACGCGCCTTCCTACATTTTGAGCCTCTTTTCAACTTTGCACAGCTTTGTCTACACACAGCATGGAACCTGGCCATCCTCTTCCCCCCATCCTTCCCCTCTGTTCCTCCTACACCAGCAGGTTCACAGAGATCCTTGACTAGGGCTGTTTGCACAGTTCTGTGCACTTGAAATAAAGGAGTTGTAAGAACCCTTCTTAATATAAGGATTTTTCAATTATTTTTTTGTACCCCTTCCTTTGTACTCTCATTTCAGGTCATGCAACAGGATGAAGGGGAGAGGAACTGCAGCTACTGCAGGCTAATCTGCTGCATACAACATGGGGGTCCCAAAGCAGGAGAGGAAACATGACGTTGTGTTATTGGGATTGCATTAGAGGAAGAAAAGGGGACAGACACTAACTGGGGGCCTAAAGACTTCTTAAGCTCACTTGGTAAATTTGTGCCGGAGAGTCCAATTTTATCCCAAATTCAATCAATGTGACCCTTCTGGGATTTGACCCCAAATGTAAAAAATTCCCATTACTTTTGAAAGCTTTGGATGAGGCAAAAATAACAAACTGGGATGAAAAATGGCTTATGAGCTGTCAAAGTAGGAAAAAAATAAATACAATTAGAAAAATTTCAGGACCTTTAAAATTATTTTCTTGGCCATAAGTCTCCTAAAAAGCATTAAACCAGATTACAGTACAGTGGGGGATGCAGAGTATATAGAAAACTTTGAGAGACATGTAATCAACTCAGTAAAATAGACACATATTCAGATCCTACCCACATCATTTAATTTGCGCTGTTGATCTGGCAGAGGGAGTCTGAGGACCCCTCTGCAGCATGAAGCAATCTCATACAGCTTCTAAGTACTCAGGAGTGAGTTTAAAATGTACCTTTCACAGACATTTCCAGGCTTATGAAAAGCAAATGCAGCATGTACATGGCCAAGATGTGATCTGAGTAAATGGAGGAAGTTTTTGCAAAATTATCTCCCCAAGGAAACATTATGACAGATTATCTTAAGCAAATATGTAGTCCTTGTATGATAAGTAATCTACATTGAAAAGGCATGAAACAGTATTTACCTCTCTTGGATCTGAAGCTTTTGAAGCTCATCAGCTACTCCATAAGGTAGCATCTCCTTGGGCAAATTGCAGCGTTGTGCCCATCTTGCCGCTGTGTTCAAATCACAGTAATTGATTAGCAACTGTATCAGGTGCCCTTGAAGCCATCGATTCTCTCCAACTGTGCTCTGAAAGGGGAATCAAGGGTGAAGGAAGACTGTCAGTGCAATTTCCATCATGGGTGCTTCTACCCCTTCTCAGGAGACAGCATCCTCCAGGGCGTCCTGGACAAGTGCAGGAAGGAGCAAGAACCCCCCCACTGCAGGACTGATTTTGTTCAAACCCAGTGAGTGCTGCACTTCTCTGCCAAGAGATGAAGAGCACATACTTTAACTGAGGGCTCATCAGGGTACTTGCGTTCCCTTGACAGCACGGCTATTTGTTCAGGGAATGCCACTTTGCAGGTGCAGCACAGAGAAACAAGGGTAAAACCATACCATTTAGCCTGACTGATGACTAGCATATTATTTACTCAGATACTGATTATATTAAGCAAAATCAGAACCAGTGACTGACCAGACAGTAAAGGTCTTTCGGCTCATTAGGCAGGTAATTATGGAAGGGGTAAGAGTTTGGATTGTTTTAGTCCCATTTTGTGCCTCTACATAGCCCTGAAGTGATGCTGTGACTTGATGTCCTGGGAGAGGCAATAGGATGGCTTAGTCTCTCTCCAGGTAAGACAGTAGCATGGGGTCTCCTCCAGCCTYGGGAGTATTTGCACGGGTAATTAGGATTGCCAGTCACACTCGGGTTACAGGTAGGACACATCAGAAAAGCTTTCCTGAGTGACAGACTTTGGTGTTCACAGCGAGGAAAAGGCTCGCTCATCAGCCTACAGCCCATCTGCACACACCGCTGTGAAAACAGGGGCACCAGGTCCCTCCTCCAGCTGTGAAGAACTAGGGCTGGGTGCAAGAAATTCCTCCCTTTGTGTCTATTCAAGGCCTCTGTGGACGTAACAACTGGATTATTTCTTCAGCCATACGGACAAACACAATGATCTCAAGTGTCGCTGTAGGAGCCTGCGTTACATGCACCTGCAAACAGGGAGGGCAGTTTAGGACGTTCCCCGTTCCCAGCTGTTTTCTAGCGGAAGCGAACGTGCGCCCGTGCCTCGGCACACTGCGGGGCCCGGGGGCACAGGCACAAACCCAGGGCTGCCTGTGGTACAAGCCCAAATACCCAGCTGCGAGCCAGAGGGGCTGGAGCACGCCACGCTGCCCAGCCTGGCATGCGGGAGCAGCCATTGGCAAGGGGCAGGGCAGGCAAATAGGGCCCATAACAGTCTCCACTGCGACAGCTGGATTCACCAAAGCTCTTTTGTCTTGTTCACCCTGTTGGCGGATGCAGTTGTAAGAGGAAATACATACACAGTGACACCGACAGTCATGACAGGTACATGGGGGTGGGAATAGCCCTCTCCTCCTGCCCAGCCAACCCACCTGTGCTTGCAAATATCCCAGAGCCACTGCAGCCAGATCAGCAACTCACTCCTCTTGCCAGACTGATTTACTCATGGATCTGCCTTAGAAGTTAATATTGCCAAGAAAACTTAATTGCTAAAACAAGTTGAAACTCTACGTGGTGGATCAGGATCTGTAGCTATATGCCTATATTGCTGCTGGCACTACCAACAAGTATTTTTCAGTGTAGTGAAATGCTCAGATAGGCACTTAAAGTCCATCCCTGCCCTCTGCACATGCCACTGCCGTCTCTGCTTCACTGCCCACCAAGCAGCACCTGCAGGGTCAGTCTGCTCCCAGGGCCTGCAGCACCTTGGCCTTTCTCCACTGCATGTACAAACACAGCCCGGCTGGGTGGTAGGCTGGGGCCATGGGGCCTCATTCCTCACATTCTTTCAGTAACTAAAAGGTGAGAAGTTGTCTTCAAAGCAGACACCCTGCACAGAGATCAGGAAACAAACCTGTTGATGGCCCCAAGGTAAAAGGGAAGGAAAAAAAAAAGTGAAAAAGAAAAAAAGAATGACCCACCCCATAGAGGTGCAGGAGGGGGTAGAAGCTTGGAAGAAAACCCAYAGAGAAATTTGGCATCCCAGGTAGCGCACATGAGAAGCCAGCCTGCTCATAAAACCTGCTGCCTCAGCACTAAGGCTGCACCCCTGTGACTTTGCCAAATGCCAAACCACATTTCTTCTCGTGGATATGTGGAGGAATATTTTTACTGCTGCTCCTGAGAGGTTGGTGGCACAGCAAGGAGCCAGTGTCAGTGGGACGGGGGTCCAGCAGCTAACCAGAGGCTCCGCTACGGAAGAGAAGCAGGAGAGGGAACCGAGGGAAGGGGCAGAGCAGGAAAGGATAAGCTATCATGTTAACACTTCTTGCCCTCTACATTCCCTCACGAACCTTTCCTCCCGGCCATGCCAGTCCTGATACTTTGTGCATCTCTCGCATCTCTGCCTCGTGCAACTGAGCTCAGCCAAGCACCTAACACATGAAGAAGGTTTGAATAACTCCTCCTGCCGCATTTGCCAAGCCACTTCTCAGAGTCCTTCCCAAAAAGAACATATTTTCTTATTAACATCACAGATCAATTCCCTCTTCTAGCTTCCCCCGTGTCCATCCTATTGTCTTTCTGCCTTTTTCCTAGAACACAAAGTCTTTGGGGTTGGATCTCTCTTCAGTTCACCCAGAGTCAATTCTTAATAAATCTCATTATGTCAGCTTTATTTCTGGAAATAATGAGGTACAGATTTTTTTTTTTATTATTTTAATGATAACAGATTTATTCTTTCAACCACAAAAACAACTCTGGAAAGAAGGTTAATCTCTCCAGAGATACTACATCTTGCATTCTGAAATGGAAAATAGCTTTGTTTGTTTTTTACTGAAAAAAACCCCAACATTGCTATAAAGGGGAAAGGCTTCCACCGCAACAGCTTTGCAAGAAGCAAGAATGTGGAAACTTTGGCCCCAGAAGATGTGGGCACAGATGCAGAGACAAATGTTTCACTAGGGATGACATTTCATGTATTTTGTTTTCAGTAAGTGAACACTTTTCAAGAGGAAACTGGCACAGTTGTTCTGATCAACATCAGCGACACCTCCGAGCAAGAAAAGATTATATATACCATGAAGCTTGTTTACATCCCTCTCTGAATTCTAGACATATCATACGTTCTTTAATCCATAGGCACACACAAAAACTCCTGACACCAACGATAACCCATGATTAAAGCTTTCCAAAATGACTGCTGCAGATTACCTACCCGTAAATCCTGTCTTACCCAGCCGAATGCTTTACAAAGCTCACAACAACCAGTGCAGAGCAAGCTTAGGAATGTCCTCATCTTAACCCATAGCATCAGCAATTCCTCCATTGTTATCAATAATTTTTGATCCAAATAATATCCAATATCTTCTTTGGAAGTCACCCTAGCCAACCCTCGATTACTTTTATCTGTGTGTGTTAAGTTGTATTTCTATCCAACACAATTCTCTGCTTTCCCTCAGTATCTTTTACTGGAGAGTGAAGTTATTCACACCAGTGACACTGGCTATTTGCAGAGTCAGATTTTAATTTAACTTTTGAATGTCTTGGCCAATTTCCCCTGTTCTCAAGTGCTTCCAGAATCAACAAAAAAAAATCCTGTTAGTGTAGAGAAAATGTCAAGTAGAATATTTTAGAGCCAGCAACTTTAAAAGGGGAAAAAGAAACCTGGACTTTGAAAGGACAAAACCACTGCAAGCAGTGGAGGACACCAACAGCATTTCTAAATTCACTGCGGTACTGCAGGTACTGTGCGGACACGTTTGTTTAAAGATTCTCTGGAACATCCTACTGTGTTAGTTTTATTGTTACTTTATTTTATTTGTGCTCGAGATTTCTGTCTTGAAGTTAGCATGATTTGTACTACATGGAGAGATGCTGCAGTAGTATGTGACCACTAGCATGTCATTGATGGGAAGTCCTTTATGCATGAGATTGGAGCTGGCACCCTCAGCGCCAGCTCAGACCAGGGTCACAGCCTGTTCCGTGAGAGAAGGGGGATCCTGACTTCTGGATATCCTACATAGATGGCACTCAGATAAAAGATGCCAACTTTACCCACACTCACTTCTGAACAGGGTTGCTTGTGAAAGCAGCAGGCCACTCACCCATGGCCAACGCACAAAGACAGAAGCATGAGAAAGCCGTGCTTTCTCACCACTTGAGCTGTTCTCTCGCTCACTGGCACTGGCTACTCAGATGCACTAATTTATGAACTGAAGAAGAACAAAATAGCCTCCATTCATATCCCAGAAGACTGACTTTCAGATAGCATCAGTGCGTCATTGACAGAGCCACACTTCAGTGTTCTGGAGGCCATTACCACATCAATGGCGGGGAAGTGGTCTTTCTTCTCTCTTTCAACAAAGCTTTGGCAATGTGGCTCCCTGGGGCATATTCACACTACCTAGCTTCAGCTTTGTGAATCAGGAGACTCGGCTTCCCAGTCTCCCCATGCAATCAGCTCTTCCGAAAGGCAGTTCAGAGGAGTCTAACTTACAATATCACTTGAACACATCAAGGCAAAGGCAACTCTTAAAGCCAACTTGCTGCTGTACTGGGGCTCCTCACAAGGCGCTTATTGTTCCTGGGCAACCTGAATGAAGCTGCTAGCTTGTGATGAGTAGCTAGGACAATATTGTGTGATGAGACACATCTGGCTCCATTTTTCTCTCTGCAGCTCACACAATCTTGCCAACGCAATTTCTCGTTCAGAAGTCCAGACACCACTACCAAATGGCAGCCAGAAGAAAAAAAAACGTATAGCTGTCTGTTAAAATTTACCCGGCTGACTGCACAGCCAGCTACATTTCAGCCAGCAGGTTGGGGGAAGTGATTACTCCCCTCCGTTCTGCACTCATGAGAACACACCTAGCCACGGTGCCTAGTTTTGGCACCCCAGTGTAAAAGAGATGCTGAAAAATAGGAACGAGTTCAGTCAAGAGCCACTGAGATGGTTAGTGGGTTGGAGCACTTGATGTAGAAGGAGAGGCTGAGGGAGCAGCCCTTGTGCAGCCTAGGGGAGGCCAAGTTGGGAGATATGGGGGAATATAATCGCTCTCTTCAATTTTATCATGGGGGATCATAGAGAAGATGGAGTCAGAGCCTTCCAGAAATTCCAGCCAAGCCTAAAGGAAAAAAAAAGGTGACAGTGAGTGTGGCTAAACACTGCAACAGGTCCAGAGGGGCTGTGGAATGAGGCAGGGCCCTGCAACACCTTGTCTAACTAAGTTGGCCCTGCTTTGAGCAGGAGGGCAGACAAGAGAGTTCCACAGCCTCCTTCAAACTGAAATTAGCCTCTGATTCTGTGATTAGCACTGCTGTGCATTCCCCTGCACTGAGACTCGTCTCCACACAGACAGGCGGCTTCTTGCAGCGACTGCTGCTTTCAAGTTCCAAGCACCTCCCGGGCGAAGAACACCCAAGATCTCATCTACCCAGAATACAGGATGGTCCTGATCATGCTCAACAATACTACACAGAGATCCAAATACATTTCCTGCACTGGGATTCCTTCCAAATTTCTGTCAGGCAGCCCCTGAGGGAAGTCATTCATCTTTGCCAGATGAAGTCATCATGTCTCCAAAATCTGATCATGCTGCCACAGATGAGAGAAGGTATATAACTGAGGTAAAGAATGAACTCTTCTTTCAAAGTCTGATCTGAAGAGAGAGTACTTTCAAAAAATATTAAGCAAGTGGTTGAGACATTTTTTTAAACACAACGTTGGACATCCTTCATACAACCTTCACCCAACTCACAGAGTCATAACAGATAAACTGTCTGCTGGTAACGGCTCCACTTCACAGGGCACATGATGCTTCCTACTTCAGAGATGAAAGGCTCCGCACACAACATTTTACTTCAGTCAATCTGACACGATCATTACCAGATTTCACTTCAGTAGCTGACCAGAACATGGATATCAATGTTCCTTGGCTGGAGAAGGCATAAGCCCAGAATTTGAGCTTTAAGAGAGACGGTGTAACACTCTAGAACAACATTGCTCCTAACTGCCCAAGTGAACCGTCAGGCACGCAGTCCCCCAGATGCTTCTGGACACGGGAGGATTTAGTAAAGAGGGCAGCACAATACATCTGTAAGATGGTAAAGCTCAGCACTGACACTGAGTCACGTTACCCACCAGCATACAAACGCAGCCACTTAAATGCTGTCCTGAAAAATTGGCCTTTACTGTCTGATTAGCCACCACGGCTGCGCTTGCAGAACGGCATTAGCGAAGGGATCCTGTCCCTCCGCTCCTGTCACTGTGGATTTCAGAGAAATCTCCCAGGAGGGAAGGCAGCCTGAGGCCGTGTTGGTAGGAGCCAGCCAGTGCCACTTGTCTTCGGGATCACAGATCAGTTCACGGTCTTGTTTAGCAGTGTAGGTGTAGCCTGACACTTTGGAGACTTTCCCAGTAGGAAGATCAGAACTTTTCTTTTTATTTTAACCCACAATTAACTCATTTTCCTCAACTACATCCCACAACAATTCCAGGTATGCTCATACACAAAATCAGGCTGCATTCACCTGCAATACTTGTTCCTCTCCACTACATGTTCAGGGAATGTCACAGATGTACGTCTTTAATGAGCTATAGAGTCAGGCTAACCCTATTAAAATAACCTTTGTCTGGAGATGTCGGCCAGCAACTAAACACCACGCAGCTGCTCGCTCACCCCCTCCCTCCGGTAGGATGGGGAGAGAATCGGGAGGGCACACGAAGGAAAATCCACAGGTTGAGATAAAAACAGTTTAATAATGGAAATAAAACAAAGTAGAACAGTGATAATAACAATGATAACAATAACAGTAACAAAATATGCAAAGCAGGCGATGCACAACACAACTGCTCACCCACCATGTGTCCCGAAAAACCGCATGTCCCGAACGAAGCTGCGTGTCCCAAACACCAGAGCCCCTCCCCACCCCTAGTTTTTATACTGAGCATGATGTCACACGGTATAGAACACCCCATTGGCCAGCTGGGACAACCGCCCCAGCTGTGCTCCCCCTCAGCTCCCCCTGCACCTGGCAGAGCAGGGGAGGCTGAAAAGTCCTGGTGCAAGCACCACCCAGCAACAACCAGAGCATCAATGGGCCATCAACGTTCCTTTCATTACCAAACCCGAAACACAGCCCCCCCTCCAGCTACTGGGAAGAGAGTTAACTCTGTCCCAGCCGGAACAAGGACAGGAGAAAGAAATAATTGCATGCCATCCATAAAAAACAAAAATACAATTCCTTAACAAATAGTCCAAGGTAAGTTTACCCTACTTGCTTTTTAAGGTATAATTTCTTTTTCCTTTACTTCAGTGTGAAGTCTGTCCTGAGGGTCTGTGCTTCTCCCTGTAATCCCTTTCTCACAATCACTGCAGAGGCGTCTTCTGAATTCTAACCTAACGCTGGCCCCAGAGTTGCTGAATATTATTCATCCCAGAGATCAGCAAAGGACCAAGGACTTGTTCTGAATACATAAGCCACACAGTTTTGATATGCTTCCAGATTTCTCACACCTCTTGCTCTCACGATGGCAGGCTGGAGATATTTTCTGGGAGCATTCCAGCGCTTGGCAAGACTGAAGATGAATGAGGATGGGGAAATTGGCCAAACTCTTTCAGAGCACAAAGTAGTATGTTACTTATCACAGTAGATGCTTTGTCTAAGTCCAATAACACTGTGCATTGAAGACAAACTGGCAACCCTTATCTTCCCAGTGTATTTTGAAGTAGCATTTATCTATCCGCCTTTTGTCATTATGTCGCACACACACACGAATAAAGTGTCACTGTGGCAAATGGCAAATTGTGCTCTCCAGTTTAAGAAAGTGAGGGCTCCCATCATATACTGTACATCAAGTGACCTGCACTGCTAGTGAGGTTCACTGAGCCTGGTCCTCATATGACCCAACATAATTTCTCTGGTCTCTCAACCCTAAGAAGGTTTATACAATTGCCAAGCACTTTCATAAACTTTCTACAAAAGTCACCATTACATAACTCTATTTTAGTTTGTATCTTGAAGCATGGAAGCCCACACGAGGAAAATACGACTTTCTGCTAAGCTATGAGGCTGCCTGAGGGATTACTATCAAACGTGATTATTCCAAAATCCAACTTAGCAGAAGCGTACGACACCCACTCGTACTACAAGATCTGTCTGCAGTAACTCCACTCCAGCTACAAAAGCACAGCAAGGGACTGCAGCGACAGCCGCACGCTGCCAGAGCTTGACACCATTGCGGGGACAGGAACAGACAACCAGAGCATTACTTCACTACAGGACTGCGAGAGCTGCAGATGTGTAAAGAGGAAGAGCCTGCAGGAATGAAACCACTGTCACTGTATCTCCACTGCTGCTGTTAAATGAACTCGCAGGATTACACTTCATCAGTTCGTCAGGATGTACATGAGCTGAAGCCACCATGACGCCTTCCCATTTGTTTTGGATAGCCCTAATATTAACCCTAACGAGCTAAACCAGTATACCAATTAACCCAACCAATCACTCAATTAAATGTTCCCATACATAGTCACATACATAATGAGAATTCATAAGCTCCATCCTCCTTTCCAAAAAGATGTGGAATTCCAGCACATTTACTCCCCAGCGGGGCGGGAGGATTTACTGCTTGGGTCCAGCCTGTGTCAGCTCTACACGGCCGATGCAGACTTCAGGAGGAAGGATCTGCAGATGGGGGAAGAGCCTCAGAAACCTCTTTCTCATTCACTCCCTACTCCATTCTCCCTGCTCAGGTCAAATTCCAAGTTATGAGGCTGAGCAACAAAGCAGGAATCTCCTATTACTTGGTCCTGGTTCCAGATTATTTTAACAGCTTTCTACAGGGGTCCTCCTATACCAGGATGCATCATTACTCTGCCCGCACCTATTCCTGATATATGGCAATTCCCCTCAGATCTGCACTTTTCTTGTGGAAATAGCTGCATGGAAGAGTGGTCATCAAAGAGCTCCAGGTTCTCACCTGGATCACCACCTTAATTAAAAGGTCCGTAACCTCTGAAGAGGAAATAACTTAAAATCTCCTGTGTTCATTGCCAAAGAACAGAAGCAGCAAGCTAATTTCTTTGCTTCCTATTAATCCAGCCCTGAGCTTCACTGACATCAGACTTCTTAGGTCTCTTCTTTGCTGCTGCTTCACTTCTAAGCATGTTTGTGAGAGCTCACGACCTGCCTTTGAAAGCCCTCCTCCAGGCCACGCTGGAACTCCTCAGCGATGCGCACCATGGGCTATTTCATTCATCTTCCTGAGCCTCGCTGTGCCTTGTATTCACACCTAGCGCTCTCCCCGGCTCCGCTCTGCTTATGGATCTGTTCCAGCCCAGGCTTGCTTCAGAATAGTTAGGAACTTGGTTTTAGGTTCTGTTCTCTCTAAGAACATGCTAATGTGGCATTCCCAGCAGGGGACAGTTTTCTATTTACTAAAGTCTTCAAAGTGAATAAGCAAAAATCTTGACGATGTAAATACTTGCTCAGGTGCACTAACTCTTCCCATCATTAGTCTATGAAAAATAGATGCCCACAGGAAAAACATGGGTTACCACTTATTTCTATTTTACCATGTACAAACCTCATCTGGCTCATAGCCAAAGCAATAATTTGCAGGATCTTTACCAAAAGCAAAGCTTGGCAGTAGATTTTTCTCTCCTTTAATCTCTTTTGGTACATTTAAACTCCTGGTGTTTTTTGTTCTGAAGGAGAAATGCTTGAGAGGGTTGACTGAATGAACTCTGAAATTCACACCCTGGCAAATTGGACTGATTTCCTAAATCCATAATTACAACATTCCTCAGAGATATGCATTCTTTCACAGCGAACAAGGGAAGATTAGTTTCCTGTTTCTTCCCATTTACATGACTTCTCCATCAAGAGGAACTTTTTTTGTTTCTAAACAATCCTCTGTTTATGTGGTTCTCTTCTTGGCAGGGAACTGGTGAACTAATCGTGCCTAAAAGTATAATACAGCCAAACTATCAATTGCAAATAGCCTGACCATCTTTGTGCAAGGCAGCTGATTTGCACAGGCCTTTAGAATCCAATATCTATCTGTGGAAGCACTCAGACAGGTACCGATCGATTTCAGGGTTTTTAAATAATCTGGGATGATTATTGAATGACCGGATAGTTTTACTGCTGACTGGATAAGAACGTAAGAGATCTGTGCATGTGTGTGAATATGTACAAGGCTTAAGACTTTAGTAAAACTGGGCAAATGTAGCCCCCAAATCTGCACGTCCCCAAGCATGCAGAAACTACCACAGGGCCAAAGTATCGCGTTGTCTCATGCCACAGACCTGCAAACAGGAGTTGTMTCCCACTCTCAGAGTATGTGCAGAGCCCTGTTGACGACCTACTTGCTTCCCACTTTTAAAAAAGCAGTGAACACATCCTTTCCTTCTGCGCTAGTAGGCAAGCTCCGCGTCCCATCCTCCCCTTTGCCTTTCCCTATTTCTGCTGGAGAGGCCAATGACAGTGCTCTTGATAGGGTTCCCTTTGTCTTAGAGCAAAAGGAACACGAGGATTTGCTCGTTTTAATTGAGGCTGTCCCCATTTTTACTTTGTGGTATACAATCCTATAGCTGATGCAGTTTGGAGTCAGTAACAGGTATCCTGGAAACTACTATATTAGACTCCTGATGTAGTTTTTAAGGAGCTTGGATGTCCCACACGTTCCTTTAAAGTTTTGGATGATAGTCCTTCCTATACCGTTTCCTACTCCTAAGACGCTTCTCCCATTTGGCTGAATTAAACATACCACGAGGGCACATCAGGCACAACCGCTTGCTGATGCTCTTAACTCTTTAATCTAATACTGACCTCTCAACCTACAGCCATAAGCCAATTAGCCTCTTTTTTATACCGTACCAAATCTCTTTCTGATGAAGTTGTGCTTTCGAATGAATGCATGCTAGTGACAGAAATGTAATTATACTGCTTAGCAGCAAGCCAGCCCTGTCTGGTTGCAGGGGGTTTAAGGTAAGAAAGCATCTCTAACATATCAAAACAATTTAAAGTAGATTTTTTCCCCCAGTGTGTTCTCCCCAGTTTCCTTTTTTCACTGTCCAGTACTTAATATGTCTGCACATAAAGGCTATTTGGCCACAACTTTTAAAACTGTGGTCCTGAGCTTTCAAAGGAATTACTTGCCAATACCTCACTGAAGCAGAAGACAGACACCCATAGGCTTCTGCTGAATCCCCAGAGCTTGGCCCTGTAGATCCACACTTAAGTAAATGTGAGCTGATTTTCCAAAGTTATTGAGCAAACACATCTTCCATCACTCCAGATAAATTTTTGATTGATTTTTTAAAATGTTTTTGACATTTTTGACAATTTGGTAGCTGGGACGGAAAAGAATGGCAGTTTTTCTTAGCTTCTTTGTACCTACAGTAAAATTCCATCAGAATTCATTAGCAGGTTTGTGCTTAACCACAATTTCTTTATCCAGAAGTGGCTAGATTTGTTACTGTAATTATCACGAGGCACACCAGCTCTCCAGGTCTTACAGAAAATAATTCTCTCTAAGTCATGTAGGAGGTACATGAAGGTATTTACATTTAACTGTATATATCATCCTTTGATAGACTTTTCTTTAGGTAGCAAGGCATGGAACACACTGCATGTTTGGCTTTTCCCATCTATTTCTCCCACAACAGCTGTGGGTTTGCTAAATGAGAAGTTCCCATTTCTTTTAGACCAACGGTGCTAACTTCATTAGTACAGATGCATATTTTACTGCTCTCTATCCAGAAAGCAGAACGTAACTGAAGAATTACGTTATGCTTTTCCTGAGACAGTCACAGATGTGCCTGTTTTCTGCATCAGCCATATCAGTAAGTCCTTTTGCTTTGCAACTCTGATGTTATTTCAGCTATCAATAAATATATGACACCGTTTGCAAACCGAACTGAAAAATAGAAGGAAATCTATACTTTGCCTGCTACTTTTATTGTCCAGTTTTTCCATGGTTTAATATTCCCTTAGGCACAATATACTTTTACATCACATTGTGGCTATATGTTCTCCCCAGAGACCTCCAACAAGAATAGTAAATCTAAAGAAAAAGGCACGGGGTAAAAGCAGAGGGATTGCTAAAACACTCCCACCACCACTGAGTTTCTGGTCAGTCCCTGAACAGGGGACAAAACGCAGGAAGAGGAATGAAAGGAGCAACAGGAGCAAGAAGTGGACACTGGGGGAACAAAGACTGCMAGTTCTCAACTGATACAAAGCAACTCCCTCAATCCTGGCTTCACAAAACAGATACCAGATCTTAAACGTTTCACTGGTCCAGGTCTAAATACCATCTATTTTGCAAAATGGAAATGGAAAAGAAAAAAAAAAATCTTCTCATTTTAAATGGCAGCTGTTAGGAAGCTGCTTAAAGTTGTGGAAAGATAAATGCAATTCTTTTGCAGATAGCTTAACAGGCAAACTGCAGGCAAAATAGAGTCAAGGAGTAGCTCTTGCATATTTATATACACACCCATACTCGGAGCTACCTGGGCTCAAGTGGGACAGCTCCTCAGCTCAAGCACCCTGTTGCAGCAACACTAGTAGAACCATGAAAATTTATTTCAGCTGATGATTTCTCCCTGAGACTTTTAAGGCCAGAAGGAACAAAACCAATCACCCACTGGTTCTAATTTCCTGCTAAAAAAGAGGCCATAAATACTAGCAAGGGACTCCACACAACGGCTGGTTAAACTAGTTTTGGTTTCTACCTTCCAGGAAAACAGCCAGTCTAGATTTGACGTCTGAGTGATGAAATCCATTATATCCCTGAATAAACAGTTCACTCTAACACAGAGCGAAAGATAATTTGACATGCAGACTTATACCAAAAGACACGTCATTTATTAATCACCTCCTGAATATCATTCCCATTTGCACTGCACAGATTGCTTAATTCCCTACAGATATTAAGTTCCTTACACTACAGGGATGTTGCTGTACTCAAAACATTCTTGAGTCAATTTAAAAGTTTGCCTAAACTCAGGAGTCCTACAGAAGGACACTAGATGTGGATATTTGCAAAGTGGCCTTTTTGACCTCTTGTCCTTATTAAAGATTCCCCAGAGCAGGATTACCGGCCAGGTGTTCTGGCCACAAAAACTTTAAAAAAATAATTGCATTCTGCCCTTTAAATTCCCCTTAAAAATTACCTCCTCAAGCGTAACAGCTATTACATTTTATTCCAGAGGTAGTTACATTTTAATTGAGGTCAAAATGGTCCTGTACAGAAAGAGTGCATTAGGATCTTGGCATCAGTCACTGAGGATGTTTGCCATTTAGAAATTAACTGGTTAAATAAATAAGATTACATCAACTCCTTGCTGTAGTGTAAAGATAATTTGCACCTATTAAGGACCAGGAATTGTCAAAGTTTTTTCAAAGTATTACACATAAAGGAGGGCACTTTCCTTTTATGTTTGGGCAGATTTCTGAATATTATCTGAATATTATCTGTAAAGTAGCATAACAACCCTAGAATTTTAGTGGAACTAGAGTTATACGTTTGCTACGAATTACTAGCATCTCAGCCCCGGTCACCCAGAGAATGAGCTGGCACAGTGTTTGATTTTCATGGTCAGAAATTTTAAAATAAATAAGTTATCTCATTGTCACAGCTGGAGAAGGAGAGGAGATTAGCTGCAGCCTCTCCCAGCACTGAACATGGTGAACAGCTGGCTCCAGGGTTCATCTACTTCATTCTCATGGAAGACCAGAGCAGACTGAATAGCTGCAAAACAGGGGCCTGAAAAAACCAAGGGCCGCTCTTCTAGGTGTTGTATCCCCGCACCCTCCTCTCAAGTCGCACACGCCAAAATGAAGGACAGAGTGGTTCCAACCATTASCTGGCAAAAGGGCTGGCTGATGAGCCACAGCTCACGGTAAGTGCCCAAAGAACAAGCAGCATCTTTTCAAACACCAGCGCTTTTTCTGAGCATTAATTTTGGAAGGGTTTAAGATTTTTACATTTGAGAAACTAACGGACAGTTTCCCCCATGCAAACACTAGCGCAGAAAGTTTTTTGATTTAGGAACAAAAGGTCCTTTGGCTCAAGGTCAGTAAAAGTGGAAGTACCATTTCTACCGCTTCACTGTCCCAGACACCTTGCAAAACAGGTGATTATAACACTGACAGTCCTAAATAAACTAATTGGTTTTAACCCTGCCCAACACTGATTCTAGTTGTTGCCCCAAACAAAGAGCTGCATTGCAGTGCACCGTCACCCTGTGCTGCTCCATGGGAGAAGGAATTTCATAGCAAGAAGTCCAAATAAACGCACGTATACTTCTTGGGCCAAAGTACCCGAGATTACATTTTCAACTGTACCAACTGGTTAGCTCTGCTGCAGTCAAACTACTCCCTGCAAAAATACTCTGGACGTTAGAATCATCGAGCGAGTGTGTGGCTTCTGGGCTCTTAACTGTTCAGAAATACCCATAGTATTCTGTCATTCCCCCTGCACAACTATCTCAGCCTTTCCTCATCAAGCTGAGACTGTCTCCTGTGGGTGGCATGAGGGCCTCAGAGCCTCCTGGGCAGCTCTCTCCTCACATAGAYGGGCACAGCTCCCACGTGGAACGAGCCAGTCCTGAAGGCGTGCGGGTGACTCCACACAAAATGGGTGCTTTGGCACTTACCAACCAAGCTGAGTCCAGAAGGGCACAAGATCAGCCCCAAAACAATCAGTGAGAACACTGCACACTAAAAGCGGTGCAGCAAAATACCAGACCCTCCTATTCCCAAGCTCTCTGTTAAACCAGGAGAATTTCAGGTCACCAACACACAGGTGTCTGGTGCTATTTGAGATGTCCTCGGGCCCCAGCTGCCACCGAGAAGGGAGTGCTCCCCGGTAGGTCCCATGTTGTATTGCCAACCTCATGCAAGTATCTCAGATATCCTCTGACACCTAAAACACTGGTAGAGGTGACATCTGCAATCAGAGTTGCTTCCCTACTATGCTCCTCATAGATATTATTGTTCTATGTGTGTTCACTTTTTGAAAGCTTGGCAGATGATTGAAAAAAGCCTTCCATGCTTTTTAGTCTCAAAGTGATTTTGTCCTGCAGAACTTCCAGGGAAACATCAGCATTCAGTAAGCCCCTCTTGCTGCTGGCCAAGTGCTCTCTGCAGTTGCTGGAAGGATGAACCTTCCCGAACACATCAATCACTGTCATATATTGGCTGTTCTGTGGTTGCTCTACCCAATTCTACCGTTTCTTTATGCAGCTGATTAAAGCTATGAAAATATGAAGCACGCAAAAATGGAAGCAGAAGGGCACACAGCAAAGCAGACAGTTGGCTCATGCCCTGCCTCTTTTTTTCCTGCCTATCTACCATCAATATCCTACACACCTTCCCCTCTGCTTGTGAAGACAGGCACTCTCCTGTGAGTTTCCATGCAGCTCAGAATCAGTTAGGCAAGCATGAATAGCAATGCAGCTGGCACTGTGCAAGAAGAGTACTCTTCCCCTCCCTCTGCCCTCCAGGTATCTCTGCTTGGAGAAGATGATACAAACGGTAGCTCTCCTCCTGGGCTAACCAGGCTTGCCAACAGGCAGTTGTGACGAGGGCAGTTTCCCTAGGGTATGAAGACATTTTGATCCCTTTGCTTTCCCTCCTGCCTCCTCTGCCTGCCTACGGCTGCCATCCCTGCCTGCGCAGCCACAGCCTGGACAGCAGATCAGCAGCGTGGGCGCTGGCAGGCGGAGGGGGCAAAACCAGTTTGCTACAGGGCTGGAAACAGGTTCTGTTGGCCCCACAATTAACTACAGAGTTTCTGCCTGTTGTAGGAGCAGTCAGGATCGCACCTTCGATTCATCCCACAGGGCAGGAACAGGAAAACTCTGCACTTGTACTGCTCAGGGCAAACAAMAAGAAATACCAGCCCAGAAATGCCTATCGCCCGCCATACTGAACATGACATGGCCAGCACCACTGAGCAAGGAGAGACACCACTTTCACCAGAGCTCTCGATATCTATATAATTTAAGTCTTTTGTTACAGCTGCAGCACAGAACTAAACAAAAATGGGCTTTAAACCCATGAAGACTTTCAACCTCTTTGGACTTAAAATTGAAAAAATTATCTGAAAATTCTGACTGAGAGTTTGCCGTTGTGGAGTCTTTTGGGAGTTTTGGTTCCCATTCCCCCAGGTGACCCAGAAGTCACACTGCATCCCATCCTCTGCTTCCTACCCAGCGCAATGTGTCTTTAATACTGCAGCGCCAGGCAGTGCTTGGGAGATACAAATTGTCTGTGAGCCTGAACTAAACATACCAGTGGGACATACAACACAAACTCTCTGCAGCTCCACAAGGAGCCTAATGGATTTTTTTGGTCAAAAACATGTCAGGTCATAGGCGAAGCTCTGAGTGGAAAGTTGAACGTTTCCCTCATGTAAAGCCCAATCTTTCAAAGACAATAAAGTCCTGGACAACCTTAGTTTTTGCACTGAAAAACAAAACTTGTTCAGAGATTCCTCCTTTGTAACTTCCTTTGTTAAGTGCAGCTGCGCTGCCAGCAGCGTGAAACAGAAGCCTACCTGCACATGCGATTATTTCGGTTTCCTCCAGATGCATAGGTACAGATTCTGATCGCTTTAAAGTGATGCCAAAGACAGTAATCTCTGATAGCACTAAGAGTCAGGACTGATAACAGGCAAGTTTAAGCACTACTCGTGTGATAATTACATAGTTGTCAAAAATATATAAGTTGGCAGCATGCAGAAAATACGAAGTTTGGAATACTTTGGGAAAGCAAAGACGACATTCTGCCATGGTCCATCATGCACTTGAGCTCTGTGTAGTTCTCTAGGGAGCTGTCTTACAAGGTACCAAACAAGCACTTTTCAGAGAGCATCTATTCCCAAGCCTCCTGTCTCCACAAGTGATTGACACGGTCTGCAATCGTGTATGTTAACTGGGAGGTTTTTCCCACTATCCGCCATAGCATCAACAGAAACCCCTTCACTGCATACACCAAAGTACATACAGAAGTTGTGACGAAGATGTCTGCTACAGTTTCATGGCTAATCCCATCTCAGGTCTTGATCCAGCAAGGCACCAGCACTTGTGCTGGCCTTTAAGCTTGTGAGAAACAAAAGGAACCCTGAAAAGTTCTTTCACTGGATAAGATCACTGAGATCAAGAGGCAAGACCTCTTCCTTTCCTCACAGAGTCTGGCCTCTCACATGGGTATGATAAACTACACACAGAAGTTGAATATTCACCACTGAAAATACTCAGTAGGTTTAACAGTTGCCATTAAGCGCTGCTGGGCATTTTATCACTGATCTCTGTCTTAAAAAACACATCCTCGTGGCCTTTTGAACTGTTCTTTTTCCTGCTGACCCATGAAAGAAAGAAGAAACATCTCATGTTTAAAATTCAGTCATTTTGCTGGTGTGTACAGACAATGCCGAAGATCTCAAATGCATGAGATAATTAGTCATCAGACTGGCCTGTTACCACTCAGAGGCCCACACTGACCATTCAAATGGATTTTCAAAGGAATACTCTAGCCGATGGTCAGAAATCCTTAATGGCTGCAGAATTCAAACTGAGAGGAGTTACACTCACCATGAGGTTGCAATTCCATAGGGATATCATGGACACATAAAAAATCACTAATGGTTTGTCATCATGGAATTTCTTGGTATTTCATTGTCACATACGTATTTATTGTAGTATCAGGCCAGAACTTGGTTGCCTGAACTCTCCTGTTTATACACCAAGAAAAAAAAATACTGCTACCCTTCTTTCTGTGTTATTAAAATTACTTGCATCCTACAGCACAAGATGTAGAAGCCACAATTTCTAACAGTTACCTAATAAACCTGTTGAAAATTATCAGAGTGGAGCATGCAGAGGGAAGCTAATATTTGTCCCAGTTTACTCACACACCTTGTTAGCTGCCTGAAGAGAACTCTCTTTTCCCCCCTCCTTGTAATTAATCAACATATTTGTAGTGTTCATTTACAGATAAGTGCATGAAAGTAAAAGAATGTACTTAATAATCTTATCTAAATATTCCAGCCAAATCAGAGCATTTTTAAAGACATAACAGGAATTAAAGTATAAATTTTCTTCCTTTCTCTTCCCTGCATGTACAATTTTGCTTTATGCTTATGAAGTTATGAGAAAGTGCAAAATTGTAGGACTATAATATCCAGAGCTGGATATTCTGAACATCTTAAAATAAACTCCAAGCAAATAAGCCTGAGAAAATGGGAGAGGGAAATCCATACTCACCTGAACATGATCTGTCCAATTCTCCTGAGTCATGGTTTTCTGAAAAGACAAAACTACTTCTGAGCCGTCTTAGAAAAGGGAGAATGCTACATACAGCAAGCTGAAATTTAACACACCGTCTTACACACTGGCATCAACTGTGATTGAGGAATGCATTCTGGAGCACACGGGAAACCTCTGCTTCTCGTATGTCACCAGCCGGGGCATGGCAGAAAAACACAGCTTAGATGAAGTAATTCAGACAACTGTTACACTACAGCACATAAGACAAAAAAATTCATATGCAATCAAAGTACACAGGCAATGGCAGGCCCTTACCCAGCAGTAGCCTGAACTCTCGTTATTACCCAGAGCTGGGTCCTGGGCTCGTTTGCAGAAAACTGATCACCTTAAGAACACTCTGCAAAGTGCAGCGGCATCTCTGAATGCCTCAAAGCTCGCATGGTGCTCTTGCAGTGACAGAGACATTGCTGAGCAAAGCTGAAACAGGCCATGGTCTGGTGGAACACACGGATCATTGCTGTTGCCTTTACCTCAGATTTGCAATATGTCTATAGACCGTTCACCTCAACAGCTAGCCCAGCGGAGAGACATCCCATAGGCTCCAGGAAAGGAAGTGATCTCAGGGATCGTCTGCAAGGCTGAGCCTTCAGAATATAAAAATACAAACTTTTCTCAACAGCCAACTCATGAAAAATCCTCTGGAATCATGAGGTCTAGTAAAGGAAACTGCTAAGTTAATATCCCCATTCCAATGTAGTTCAGAGCCAACCCTGGSGAGAAACTCAGGATGGGACCTACTCTCCACTCTGCCAAGAACACAGGCAGCATGAGACTGAGCAGCCACCAAGGCCTGAGCCTCACCCCCACTTCTGTCAGAGGTAACGATGATTACTAGTGCCACTTTTACGGAAAGGTACAAGAGCAAACAGGGAGTAAGAGCCTCAAAGAAAACATCTTTGAGATATACAAGCATGTAATTTAAACACTAGTGAGATAAAGGAGCCATTTAACCAGACCTCATACACAGCTGAGAATGGTAAACAGAGAACACCAAACAGCTCTCAGAAGAAGAGTGTGTCCAGAAACAGCTGCCAAATGTACCTTAATGGAAGTAACTGGCCAGCTTGGATACTTTAAATCAAGCAAATACTCCAAAACAAAGGAAATAGAAGGCCAGAGAGAGCAGGATCAAGAATCCATTCCACTCTGCTAGATAAATACACCTGGATAAATGCTTTCTCCTTTCTCATTGCAGATGACCAAGCTGTCTAGAATGATGTCATCCAACATTAAAGCTTTGAGATGCAGGATGTTGAAATGCTCAGTCCTCCCCAGGACTTCTGTCAGTGGATATGGCAGGCAGCAAAGACGGATCAGAGCCTTCACTGATGGATCAGGAGGTCTTGGAAGCAGAACTGGCTGTGCCAGAATGGCGCCATCAGATCACGACCACTCAACCCCATCTTAGCGTTCAAAGTACTGGGGGGTGGGGGATCAGAAAAAATGCATGCATCTGCCTTCTCCTGTCAGAACATCAAACGAACTCTCTTTTGAACAAAAGAACAGGCACTTCTGGAGGAGGTGTCTCATTTCCTGAAAACTGGCGCTCTGAAGACTGGATCAATAGTACTGTAGGAACATCTGAACAACCTGTTGGGCTCTTAAAACTCTGTTAAAAAAGCCTCTGTATCTACAAGGAGAAAGTCTTCTATGAACTGCAGATGAAACATGACTCCATGTTTGGCAAATACAGCTTGATCATTCAAAATTCAAGAAATGGAAACATTTTGCTATGATATTCAGTCTCTTGTGGTCCTTGTCCTTCACAATCCAATTGATACACCTGGATACAACAAGTGCAAACTGTTTTTTCCAGAAGGGGCAGAACAAAAACTTACTCTCAGCTGGTACAACCTGTCTCCAGGCACAGGATAATGATGAATGCCAGACCATCAAGAGAAGCACCAAAACTGCCCTGTTAACAAGAAGAGAAATGTGCTCCCCAATGCAGCGTGCTCAAGAGCATCCAAAGGGCAGTGACTTGGCTCAGTACACTCATGAGAGGGGAGGAGAAACCACAGTCAAGTAATTCTGCAGACAGTCAACCTCCAAGCTCCCTCCTAGAAAGCTGCTCCTTAGAAAGAATTAACGGCATCTTCTTATTTCTACAAGCCCTCAGTGCCAGGACAAGTACCAGCGTATTTGGAAAGAGAATTTGGAGGCTGGACAAAAGTAAAGTTAGTTCAAAGAGTGGTTCAGGAGCTGAAAGTACTACCATTTTGCTCAGCAGTAACAAGGCTGTTAGCACAAAAAAAGCTTCTGTGGCAGGTTTGGGCCATACCTATCACAGCCAGGCCACAAGTACCAAAGCAAAGTGCCTGCAAAGAACCCAGCAATGTGGAATGCCTAAAACCTAGTGTTCTTAAAAAAAACCCAACACACAACCCCCCAAAAAACAAAACCACCAAAAAACTCTTTAGCCAGTATGCTCCTGCTTATTTGAGATGACTGAGAGAAACTGAACGTATGGAGAGCATACCCTGACCTACCTACATGTGTCTCAGAACACTGCTGAGGATGCTGAAGTGAACAAGCATCAAGCTCTGAGCAATCATGACACGCAGTCATTAGAATATGAATGGATGCACAAATTATTCACTCAGAGAAAAAACAGGTCCAATGGTAGATCCAATGCATTTCTATACAATAATAATCACAACGAAAACTTGCTCATATACTATTAATACATTTCAATTGTATCAATTATGTTATTCAAAATGCAAAATAAAAAAAAAGCCTCATTCACACCCATGCCACACATACAGAAACGTACCTCAACAAATCTCTTGTAAAAGAGGTAATTCAGAGTTCTCAAGTGCCGCTGATTTATGACATTAGGGCAGAGAGCTAAAAGAAGGAAAAAGACATTTAGGTATACAACATAGCTGAACTTCCTTGAAGTTTTACTGTCTAGACATTACATTTTTCCTTCCCCAATTTCAAACTCGGTATGTGAAAGGCAGGATGCCATCACACTTAAAACAATGACGGACAGACACACACATTATCAGCTTATCTAAACTATAAACTGTTATTTACACTTTCAACCATGATTAGCAATGCTAATCCTCGTTTCTGATATCGCTGGTTCTACCACCCCTGAATGATAAGATCCACTTGCTGGTTCAATATGTTTCACAGTCAATGACTTCACACCTTTAATTAGGTAGCATCCTCATACAGGCACCACCTCCAGTCTCTAGAGGCTGCATTCTTTCTGATTTAATTGGAACCTGTGCTGTTAATTCATTGAAGCAGTTTTGAACATGTTAGGATGTAAACTTGTGGCTAAAGTTTATCCGATAAAATATATATCCATGAAAGAGACTCCATATCCATACAAAGAGGGAGGTGACTATTGTTTTGCTGAGCTAGCAAGCAACAGTTGTTGTTATTATTTTTATTACTGTCATCTTCATTAGATATGCCTCATTACAACTGCAAAAAACAAGATCTTCACACAGCACCTTGTTTTGAAATCCAGTGCAAAGAGAGATAAGCGCAGAAGATAAAATACATTAACTAGGATTAGCATACGTATCTGTCAGTTCTTGCTAGATGCTGGTATGCATGTACAGGAAAAGATTTAACCAAAGCCTTCATTGGGGTTTCAGTGGCTACAAACCATCTCACTGGTAGTCGGAAGGAGCAGGACCAGCAATCAGAAACAGTAACAGAAAACAGTAAAGTGAAAATTCTCTGCAGCCTCCCTTCAGTCAGCATACACTGGGAGAAACTAGTGTTACCGACTCAAAGGGCCTCAGAGCTTAGCGCTCTCGGTGCCCCACACATGGCATGCCCGAGGATCAAAAACTGAGAGAATGAAGAAAGATCTCTGAATACCAGACCCTGGAATCAGAGGGATATGAATTGATGTTCCATGGGTTACTGCAGCTTCTCAATGTCTCTTGAAGCATCACTTCATAACTTGGACATTTCCATCTCAAATAGAAATGTTTAAAGCTGTTATTTTTAAGTTAATCTTCCACAGTGTGACAACATATCCTTGCCCTCAAAGGATCTGAGGAAATTATTGCAATTATCCTGCAGGATAGTATCCCAATAAATATGGTGATCTTTCCTCCGGACCTTATCCCAATATCTGAAGGGAAGATCATCAGCTCATGGAAAGCAACACTCTTTAAAGAAGGTAAGATCAACATAAAAATTAATAATATCACCACCTAACTTAAAGATTTCAAAGCACTGCAGAAAGAAACACAGCATGACTGCTCTAGGTCACCAAAAAGATCCATTGAACATTTTTTTCTTTGAGCTTCTAGAGAAAATATCCAGAGGACAGGACTTGGCAGAACTGAGGGATTTTAAGTGCCCAGCTATCTGTGTGGAAAGTAGGACAGAGGAACACAGATGGACTGGAACATTTTTGAAGGCACTAGTGACATTTTCTATTCTGATGGAGCAAAGGAACTGAGTTTGAATCCAGTTTTCTATATTTTATTACAAAAACCAGAGAAGGACTAATCGAAAATGTGAGGCTGAACGGTAACTTGGTAAGAGAGACAATGAAATGAAGAGTTCAAAGCTCTAAGGAAAGGAAGAACAGCAAAATAAAAACAACAAAATGGACTTAAACTCAGAGAACTGGCAGGTAAGATTTCATGTGAAAATAATTTGTAAGGGGAAAAGGAGTTAAGAAGAGCTGGCAATGGAAAAATTGGAAGTGAAGTAAGAGACTTAACTGCTAAATCAGAAGCTCTTATTGATCTCAAACACAAGAAGGAAGTTAAAAGAACGTGGAAACTAGATCACACACATACAAAAGAACAGCACAAACACATAAAATCAGAAAGCCCAAAGTAAAACGTGAGATGCATCTACCAAAAGCCATAAAGGCAAGAGAAATTTCATATAGCCTTTTGGAGGAAAAAAACAACAAAAATCTAATGGTAAGGCTAGAGAAGAACTGGCATAGGTTGTATAGGAGATGGTAAACTTTCCACCTTGGAGGTCTTTAAGAATAGGTTCCACATTCCATGTATATCAGAAGTAACAGAAGGAGCTCCTTTGGCTTTGGGTGTCGCAGGTGGTACTGCAGAGTCATTGCCAGGCCTTTTCCCTGCAGTTTCATGACCATCTACACCTTATATTTGCAGAAATCAAAGCGCTTCAGGGCAGAGCAACTTACTCAAGGTCAAACACATAGTTGAGTGAACAGGAGTCTGAACTCAGGTCTCCTGAGCCAAAATCAATGTTCTGTTGGTTGGAGCAAAAGACAACATCCTAAGCTTTTCAGAACAGGGACCATCCTTCTATTCAGTGTTTGTACAATGGGGTTTTGGGATCACGACTGGGTTGTGGAGCACTAGTGGTATACAAATGGTATAACACTATGAAAGCACCTCTCTGGGCATATGTTAACTCTTAACCTGGCAGTTGCAACACAACAGTGCTTCATCTGAACTACATTTCACATCTGGGACTGACTCAGAAGCAAAAAATCCAGACYGCTCTCAGCCGTTAGCAGAGAGTTAATGGCTATTAGCAACACAGAGGAAGTAAAAATGAAATCTATTTGTCACGCAGGGTATGAAACCCCCAATACACACTTATTTCACTCGTGTAACATCGGTAAGATGTGTCTACTGGGGACATAGTGCAATATATTTTTAGGTGTGGTGCGTGGCTACCACTCCCAGGTGATACGCGATGCCTGCTGAGCTGGGACGTGGATCCAATCCTCTCTTTACACTGCCCTGAGCTTGACTTCCATTCACAATGAGACTCCTTCACCCTGTCCTGGCAAAACAGAAGGTCCCACACAAAGCATACTTTGGGGACAAAATAAAGGAGCCTTTTTTAAATAAAATCAGGGTACCTGAAACACTAGAGGCTTTTACCATGGTATTGCTAAGGATTGCCGGGGAATCTGATGAGAAGCAAGCTGTGCATTAGTCTCAGTGTATTATGAGATTAGTCCCTAAGTGCGAATTAGTAGAGGGTATGGCCGGACTCAAGGAAACCTCTTTTTGTTGTAGCCTCAAAGATGCATTAGTGTCTCGCCCCAGACTACACCCAAACCCCTGAGCTACCTGCTAGCTTTGCTGCCTGGAGCACTAGCTGACTGGAGGAAGAACAGAGCATAGCACAAGGGTTTCAATCTATGCCTAAAGGAAAAAGTGCTTTGGTGTGGTCTTTAGACATATGTCTGGATACGGTAAACTCACGCTCAGAACTGCAAGGGTGGCATTGACAAAAAGCTTGGAGCCACTGGCCAGCTTGTCTTGGTCTAGAGCAGATCATATTCTACTGCTTGTAGTTCAGTAGACAAAAATGTAGCTGAGAAGGTAAGGGCCCCAGAAAGGACCTTGGCATGTTCAATCCCCTTCTCCTTCAGCACCTTGACTCTGCAGGCACTGTAACCTCAGGAATGGATGGCTCCTATCTTCTGACGTCTAAGCCTACAGGTTCTTCTCAGTCACAGTGCTATGCAGCGATRTGCTGATATTTAAGACGAGAACTAAAAGACTCTGAAGGAAAATCACCATGGAAGTAGGGGGAAACAACCCTTGTAAAGCAAATGTAAAGGAAAGGAATAACCTTCTGCCCTGTTCTAATGAGGAAAAGGTAAAAACATTTGAAATTTCCTCCTTCCAAAGGCATTCCTGTAGAGTTATAACGGTCATTCCTGTCTCCCTAACACAGCATCTTTTGAAAGTGCCTAGAGTAGACTCCCACGAGTCCCTGCTGGAGCTCTCCCTGGTGACTGCACTGCGATGTGCTGGCAGCTCTCGCAGACCTGATGAGGTTTGAGGACAGTTGTGACTTACCTGAGCAGATGCACAGACTGCTGAGCAGCCCTCGTCTGCCCTCTACTGCCCCAACACTAACCGAGTGATAACACTTTATCTCACAAATCAATTTCGGGGCTTAATAAGGAAGATTCACACTAAATTGAAATTAAAGGTTAAAYCAAAAGGTTAAACTGGTGGTCAAATGAAGAGAAACATTTCTCTTAGTTTATGCTAAAAAAACTTTTTAAAGACTACGGTAAAAACATGTTCATAGCATTAAAAACTTAAGGTGCTCAGCTAATTTATTACACTGCTACAGGACAACAACTACTGTTAACTGTGCATTCAGTTACCATCTCTTTTCTATCAACACCACTATTATCTGCTTTATTGTCTTATAGGCATTAAGGCCCAATATATGAGGACAGTTATACTTTTCAGAGTGGTATAATTTCTACCTCATACCCAATGGTATTTTCAATCAAAAATGCCTCTGTGGTATACTGGCTGTGCAAAAACACAACAGAAATTAGATTCAACCATTTCAAACCTAGGCAGAGTCTGTTCCCTCATCTCTAAGAACTGTTTTGACTGAAACTTGCATTTGTAAATCTAAGTCAATCTCACAGGGCCTCCAAAGAGTATTAAGTAATTAGCCTGCAAAAGCTACAGGCTCGTTAAACCAGAGCATACTGATCCACGTGTGAGAAAAGACTCTATAAAACTTAATTTCCTCAATCACATACCATTTCTGCCCAACTTCTTCCTCCTCCAACAAAGCTAATTAAATGGAATCCACACACAGTTTATTGGGACAGCTTTGGGACTCGACAGAAAATCTTTCACTTACCACGCACTGTTTTGTGTGTTAACAGGAATACTGGAATACAGTTCAGAAACAGAAGAGGTGGACTAATAGAAGGTGATGGTTTTTTTTTTCCCCCTGAGGTTCCAGACCTTTTTTATATCGGGCCACCTCCTATCTGGCTCTGAAATTTAAGACTGGCAGTTCCAAGGACTGTTTCAAATCTTAATGGCTGATCACCACCTAAGTTTTGCTTAGCAGTCAGTGAAATTTACTGTGAGTGGATAAGAGTGAGCTCAGGTAGTGAAATATGAAAGTAGATTGGGAACTGCAAGAACTGAGTCACATACAAGTTTGCTTTCTCATACCAAGAAACCTTGTCCTCCTCCAGCCTTTCTCACCGAAAGCCACTTCCCTCTTCTGCTGCTGCTCTCAGCCTCTTTCAGCGAGTAGGAGTCATGAGTGAAGAGGAGACAGAAAGCAGCAGAAGACTGTGGCATCGAACAAGCCCACAATCAGGTTAGGTAACAAGAAGTGTGAATTTTACCTCACTGCTAGCTTTTGGTGGAGCTGCTCAGAACAAGAGAAATGAGGTTTTTTTTAAATCTGTACATTTTACCTAGCCTGCTTCCTTTTTGTACGCTCTTTCATCACAGTCAGATTTACTTCCACTAAAGAATGGATAAAGAACATCCAGAAATTCAGAGGAAGGGAGGGGAGAGAGGTGGGAAGAAAAGGAAAGCCATGCTATTCCAGCTGCCACCATTTCCCAATTCAGTTCAAGCAGGACCAGCACTGAGGCAGAAATTCCTCTGTAGGCATTCATCCCCTTCCAAGGCATTTCAAAGGAGACTAAGATGGCCACAGTTTAGCAAAGTGTGAAGTCCTGCTCTGAATTACATGTGATATTACGTAAAAAATAAACACCTACTTTCATATATGGGACTATAAGAGTCATCCAATACTGGTTTTAGCTGCCCCAAATCTGGCATCTTGTCTAAATCAGTAGCCCACATCCCCTCTCACATCAATAGAGGTGGACAGCCCCCTCAAGTGACTTATCCTGCACTGTAGACACTGCAGTCTGCACAGGATAAATCACTTTCTGCAAGCGTAAGAGGAATGGGACCCGTATCTACTTCAAGGAACCTCCTCACCAGTGAATGTGTTGTGGAGGACCAGCAAGATTTGGCCATTGTTATCGACAACTACAGCATCTGGGACACCATCACCAGGCTGAGGCACACTACCATCCCACAGGGAGCACCTGAGATCAACAGCTACATGCTCCTCTCCTAGATTTTTTTTTTTTTAATTTCTCGGGATTTTGCATCTGAACAGTCATATCATTTCACCTCTACAGTTAATATTATACTCTTGGTGGATCTTTCATAAGGAAAGGGGAACAACTCAATTCTCTTTACAGATCATAAAAGACAATACAGCCTACTGAATGACCAACCTTATAAAGGAGGAAAAATTACTGAAGACTAGTAAACTTCTGGGAAGGTTTTAGATTTTAAATAAATCACCCCCCTATGTCTCAGCTTTCACAACAATGTGCAAAGTTTAATTATATTTACTTATCCTCCAATGAGGGTTTGTAAGGATTATTTTATTAACTTTTGAACACCAGTCTGAAGATGTGAAGATTAATATGCAATATAGTGTTGCTGCCAGGTGTAATAAGCCCACAATTTGTGGTTAGAAAACACTTTTCAGTCCAAGAAAAGAGAATTGCATATCTTGGGCTGATGATGGAAAGCTTTGCAGGGTAAAACCTAACGGTGCACCTAAAGGTGTCTGACGCAAGGTCCCAAAAAGGAGAAAAAAAGACCAACAGTCCCCGCTATCAACCAAAATGAAACAATGTAAATTTTCTTAGATAACTGGTAGTGAAGCAGATCTATTCAGTGATGTAAAATGTGTTACTTCTCTCAGAAGGCTGCAAGAGCCTTAAAATTCCCTACCTCCAACCCTAGTTTATGCAAAGAATACAAAGGGCTGTGAGGCTCCTGCTTCCCATGGGTTATCTCTTCCCAGCTGACAGACCCATAACTCAAGAAAGCAGATCCCCAGATGAATAATGACTTGCTTCTTATGTGAGTGGAATGGAGTCATAACTCAAAGCTGACCATCATGTGTTTATGTAGAGCCACTCTGAGGTCAAGATTTATTTCATATCATGAAAGAAGTCTATTAGTCACAAGCACTTCATTCTTCGACAGCACAAAGTGATAATTCCCATAACTTACCAGCTTTGTTTTTCAATATCATTAATTAAACCCTGAAACTCCCCATGATAAATTACAGCAGAGATTCCTTGCTGAACATGGAAGAAGACAAATTGACTTCATCTGTTCTTTATTGGTGAGATAACTCCACAATATGTTGCAATATCACATACCTGGATCTACATTAAATCGGTCTAGGAGCCTGAAGACCAGCTTGCTTAGCATTTTGCAGTTAAATTTATCTGGTTTGTACCTGGACAGGCCTTGATATTGTCTGTAAGCAAACAAACACAATCAGAAAGAAACATCTGTGGAATCACCTAAAGTCTGTTCCCCAAATAGCAGATATTTAACAGTAGAGGTATTACGGTTTGCTAGGTGTTGGTAAGAACAGTCCCCTGCCTTTCCCTAGTTACAGCAAAAAGCCAACAATACGACACAAATTTCCCAGTCAATGACTGAAGCAAGTCCAGAGGCTTATTTTAAAGAAAGAGAAAGTGAGCAATTCCCTCTCGTCTTTTTTCAGAACTAAGACTGCAGCTATTGCATCTACACTGTGAGTTTGACTGTACTGTTGGCTTTGTGACTGACAGGAGCTATTCTAGTGAGAGGCAATTTAAAAATTAAAACACACACGACTATTTCACGAGCACATGAAGGTTAACCACTTGCATCTCTTGTTTTTCTGCCACTTCATCACAGTATTATCTTCCTGCAAAACCTGTACAACCGATACTGAAACTCACCCTTGTCTGCAGCAAAGCACGAGAGTCTGATTGCTACAGCCTCCTGGAGGAAGCTTTGATATTGTTATATTGCTAAGATCAACTGCACAGGTTTCATTTTGCACTCCTCTCTCCTGGCAGGAACTGAGCATCTGTCAATAGGAATGATACCTCTGTCTTATGGGCTGAGGCGCTTGAGAGGACTCTGGCACAGACACCAGAATTTCCCCTTTCTCAGCTGAAAAGTAAATATATTGCACTCCATTACGCTGAGAAATGATCTGAGATAGACAACTAGAGAACATACTGTCCTCTGACAGCAAGCTGGCCCCAGCTGTTCAGAAAGTCAACAAGCGTTTCTACCTTGTGATGTCTCTGATATTAAAACCAGGTTCACACCACGTGTCCAGGATCTGCAAAAGCTTGCTCTGGAGCTCAGGATATTCTCCCACATAATCTTCCACCAAGTTAGTTTTATCTTGGAGCAGTAGTGGCGTACACATCTAGGAGAAGAAATTACATTTAAAGCTCTGTGCCCTGCCTTTGACCACCATGTTCCACAGACTGAGCGCTGCAGCACGCAGAAGGCACAAAAGAGGTCCATGACACTGCAGACTGAATCCTGGCAGAGGGCTGTCCCATTCCCTGCTGCTCAGACATGGCGAGCGAGCCACAAACCCCCTGCTTAATCAACCAGTGCTGCCTAAAAGAGTGATGTGACATTTTCAACACAAATACCAGCCAGCACAAATGATGTGACATTTTCAACACGAACATTAGCAAAGCTTCAAAATAGCAAAAGCACTAAACTCCATCATAGTGATAACCACTTGTCAATAACAAAGCTAGAATATTTTATAACAGTGGCTGCAGCTAAAAAAACAGTCCAGTAAGCTGTAATGGGATCTAACACTTCCTTAGATGTAAAGGTACATCAGCAATGCAGCAGTTACTTCTCTGGAACAAAGTGAAGCCTCAAGTGAAAGGCAGCACAACTTGGAGGGCCTTGGTGGATCTGCTGCTTAACAAAAGGTGGATCTGATGACAGAGAAGCCTGCAGGGGAAATGACTCACCTTCTCCACATCTTGATCTGGCTGTAATTTCAGCTTAATACTCAGTATGGCTGCCTAGAAAATACAAAAAAAGTTGTGTATTTAGGAGAACAACAACACAGTGGATAAATGGGCATTATTCCAAAGCGAAGTATATATGCTATTATACACATTTTTAATGTGTTAATTATTTCTGTTAAATTTTCAAGCACAAATCATATAAACATTTGGCCACATACACTTCCACTTAGAAATGTACAAGAGCACTCCTGGCAGAGTTGCATATTCCAAACARCAGCATACCCTGGAGCAAAAATTAAAGATCAAGTTGTCTGGCAGAAAGAGAGAGAAAGTAAAGTGCTTGGACAAAATCAGCTAGGATGGATATTTTCTACCGATACAATTGCAAAAAAGACCTGACCCACCACATCTTTCTGAGTTAACTTTATCCATCTTGCTGTGCCTTTTGAATTTTGTAAAATGGCTGCATTTTGTGAAAGCAACTCAAGATTTAAAAGACCCTGAAATCAAGAGGTCTTAGTTTTTATAATTTCTGCGTAGCTCCACACCCCTGAAAGTGCTAAGGTTCACCACAATCAGAAAGACGGTAAGAACCGTATTTTTCCCTTTTGTGGTATCTACGGATCTTTGATAAGCCAAGACCTGCCACGCTCACAAATTAACTCAAAATCAGTATCTTCTGCAGATGAGGAAACTCTGCAATGGTGAACTGCAGTAACTCAGACTGCGAGAAGAACTGGTTCAGCCACTGTCTATCCTGTCCCAGCTTGGTGATTACAGAAATGCATTAAGATCTAACTGTGCATTGCTTGGGAGGCATATAAACTAATTAGGATTTTAAGCAGTTAATAGTGTCTAATTTCTGTAATGTGTGGGAATACTTGGATCTCAAATACAGAATAAACATATAATGGCTTTCTTTAATATAGTGTATTGTTCCAGTAAATAGTCTAACAAGAGCAAGAAGCCTTCTAGCACATTTTTGTGTTAGTACTGACGTAATTGTGAACTAGGTAACAAGGATGTTTTACATGAAGTGTCCTTATAATTACTTTGCAAAGTTAGGCTGTATTTTCCAAAACGGTTGTAAACAGTGTTTGAAAACACGACATCTCTGCCCCTACTGCAGCATGCATGTAATGCTGAGCAACAACAGGACAGAGTACGTAATCAACTGAGTTCACAAATGCCTATTTATTCAGATGAGGATAAAAACAGTATGTTAGGGCTTAGAGGAAAAGCTCTTATCTTCGGGACATGGTTTAGTGGGCATTTGTACTGGGTTGATGGTTGGACTTGATGATCTTAGAGGTCTTTTCCAACCTTAATGATTCTATGATTCTATGATTCAACAGGTTTCTCTGCTATCTGTGATTGATTTTGCTTTGAGAGAAAGATTATGAAAATGATGGATTTCTTTGTCAAAATAGTTGCATTTTAGAACTGTTATTTGTTAGAATATATAAACAAACGTAATACAATAATAAAAAATGTGCATTCCCCCCAAGCAAACACAAACCTCATCATTACACTTCACCTGCATGAAACTTTTATAGAAAAATTTAACCAGAAAAATAACCTAAGTGGGGGTAGGAGCACACCTTGAAACACATTTTCTGTGATCTCTCCTAGCATTCAAATGACACCTCAACTTAACTCATCACTGGAAGCATGTGTTCTGCAGACCCAGCCAAGCAACACAGACAAAACCTAACAGCTCATCTGAGCATTGCTCAGAGCAGAAGCCATGGATTACATTACCTTCTGGGAAATTCATGCATGTATTTCAGCCACTGCATCAAAGACTGAGTATACAAAAGCAGACAACCAACACACACCATGTAAGTTCAATCGTTCGATCTTACTGTCCAGAAAGAACAGAGATACCCAGTTATCAGTGGGAAAACATTTTTTTTTCTGTTTGGTTTGTTTTGGGTTTGGTTTTGGGGGGTTTTGGCATTTTGGGGGCTTTGGGCATTTTGGGGGGCTTTGTTTGTTTGGTTTTTTAACACAAAATGACACTGCATCGCTGACAGTGTAGGCTTCATCCCAAAAAGAGAAATCAACAGAAGAGCTTTAAGTGACAAAAGCAGGAACTAACGTTAATGCAGTGACTCTATGCTACAAACCAGATACTGAATAGAAAGGCACATTATAATTTCTCAGCCCAGCTAACCCCTCAACCAAATCTCTTACTCCAGACTTTATAACTACTCTACCTGTTTAGAGGTTAATATGCTACTCTGCTCCAGAAGCACCAAGTATCTTTTCTCTTAAATTATCAGATTAACATCACAAAGTTCAAGCTGAGTAATTATTCTCAACTTGTATACAAGTTGAAGGTTGTTACTTCTGTTTTGGACCTGAAGAAGGGGTTTGGGTCTCCAAAGCTTTAGCATCTGGTTTTATTTTCTTCCCAGCTATCTCAGTTTGCTGAATTAAAAAAAAAAAAAAAAAAAAAGACTTGCAACTCTTAAAATTTTGTTTCACCATTTGATCTCATTAGTACCTTTTATTAAACAAGTAATCCGTTAGTTTTAACATGCAAGCATACAATCGTCTCCCTAATAGCTTTTTAATGTTCACATGCATGTTCAGATTAACGTAATTGCAGCACTGTTATCTAAATGGCATAGTTTTATCTCCATCTCTATTAACCGTACAAGTGACTTAATCAGATGAACATGCGCCGTGTCAGGTTAGGTTTTCCTCTTTTAGTGGATGTATATTCGACCCTGCACCAAAGGGTGTAGAGCAACGAGTATTCATTTAGCCAAAGCGTGGAGGGACATTGCCTTCCAACCCCAGCTGCGGCAGGCCCAGCTCACACCACCACTGCTGCAGGTCAGAGGAACTTCCAGCAAATCACGCAAGCTGGTTTGTAACATCATTYTAACATCACCCAGCTAAAGTAAACGACGGAGCAGTCAGACAAATTGTGCTGTTGGCAGAAACCTCCCGCAGCAGGGAACGCCAGCAGCAGCGGGGCAGCAGCCCCGTCCATGCACAGAGCTAAATGTGGAAGGAGACGCATGACCCGGGTCCTAGGAACAAACAAGCCGGCTGGATTGCAGGGTGTAGGTACAGGGGCTGGCTGGCTGGATAGTGAGGACAACTGAGATAAAATCAGCATGTTTACAATAGGAATAATAAGAGAAGAGATATGAATAACTGTAATAAAGATGAAAGTGTTTGGCAGCTGTGTCTGTGGTCTCAACTTAGAGCTATTTTAAGATTTTGTTTTGTTATTAGCATGTTTTGAATTGTTTCACTCCACAAACAAGTTTTGTGTAAAAGGACCCTATTTTTAACAGTCTGTTTATAGATGATAAGATCTCCAGAAAAGCAACACCTCATTCACAGACTCATTTTGTAGTTAGAAAACAAACACTTTAATTAGGCAGACAGCGTGCTGTAACTTAAATGGTGAGAACCCCCCTCCCCACCCAAGAAACACGCATTTCCCCATATGCAGAGCTGCACTCCCCAACCTGTGCTGGAAGCTAGCAGTCACGTTAATCCAACTGCAGATCCTCAGACTCAGGTTGGATCAGCAGGGCAACAAAAATGCTAAGCAGCAGATACCTCCCCCACTTTACCAGCTGATCAATAACAGCAAAAAACCTAGCTACGACGCCGGAACATGGAAAAGCTCTGGTGAACACTAACGTTTTGTCAGCTTATCAGGGTCTATTCACCCTCCCTCAAACGATAAAGAGAACATGTTATAGTCCTGACTGGTGGTACAAGGAGTCTTTTCACAAAAATACATTTCATACATAGAGAGTTTCTAGCATTTAATCTAATAACAGCAAAGAATTAGCATTATTAGCACTACTGCTGCACATAAAAGTGTTTAACCTATACTAAAACACTCCTGCCCCAGATCATAACAGARCCATGGGAAAGGTTGGTCACTATCTTGCCTTGCATCCCCCGGGCGTGTATGGGAGAGGTACCTGACGAAGCCACTGCTTAGTACAGGAGAAAAGGTGATGACCCATTGCCTGATTCAAATCCCATCAAAGTTCGTGAGTCTTCTCATAGTCCTCGGGGAGCTTTGGGTCATTCTTTGATTTAATTATGGTGAAAGCGAAAATCATATTTGGACATTTTGTAATAGTTTTGTTTCCCAAGGATAAACACCTAAAAACATAGCAAAGGAGGGTTGGATGAAGATGGGGAAGAATTCAAAGCTGAGCAATACTACATTAAATTATATCTAAAATATGTGTAGGTGCATTGACCATAGGATGGGGGAAGTTACCCAAACTTGACGCATTCAGGCCAAGCCACGAGCACCAGACCACTCTTCTAGTCATGCGATTGCAAAAACAAGAGTATGGGAAAATGGGGAGTGTTTTGAAGTGAACACACAAGCCCAGAGCAGCCTGCACCAATACCTGATCCTCTCTACTTGTTTTGAATGCAATTGGCTCTGTCTCATCTAAAAATGACTATTCTTTCCATATACAGTACGAAGTGCAGGAAGCCACACAAGATCTTATCTGCAAGGGCATGTGCACTTGGGTGGTGTCTACACTGACAATTTAGGCAATTTTCCCACGGTGGGGTTAGCATCAGAGGCATAACCTTTTGCTAGTAGCACTGCTTGGAGTGATGATGCAGGACAGACACAAATGGTTTCTGATGACTCCTGCATTACTTAGCTCTGCTGCAAGCAAGTCGGGACAACACAAAGGTAAATATGCCTGTGCCTGACTTAGTGTAGTATTTCTGAACCAATGATGAAGGAATTTCTGAAAACCCATAGAATAGACCAAACAACAGAATGAGACTTTGCAGAGGAGGATCCAACGTCAACTCTAAGAAAATCACAGTCAGCAAAGCCTGGATACATAATAATGGTAGAAATAATTGAGTAAAAGGCACACCACGTATTAATCATTGGGAACATCTGTTTCGTGTTTTGGAATCACTCATTTCAAACTTGTGGCTAATCAGCTTTGCTCAAACTCTCAGAGTGCATCACTGCACAGTGTATGACATCAGGTTAGATGTTTAATTACTTCCTCCTTAAAGAGCATACAATATACACAGCTGTCTTCAGGAAGATCTTCAGAAACGAGAAAAACATGAGATTTCCCAGGTCCACTTTCAAAAAGAGTATGAACGTATTTTATAAGGAGTGATACCGTCAAAATGAAGTAGTGACAGGTTACTCATATCTAAAGAATTTGAGGTAGAGGGAGAGAAGTAAAAGCCAAGGTTGGAATATGCGTGTGCACAGGTGAAGGGAAGAGGGAACTGAAACAAACACTTCCGTGATTTGTCTTCCTCAGGTCACTCAAAGCAGTTTTAAGCCTGGTTTAACTGGTCAGTGGATCCTCACAAATGAGTGATCCTCTAGAGCACTGCCCAAGTTTCCTGTGCACACAGGCCACCCACCTTCACCAGATCCTCCAGATCCAGACTCTCTGTATGGCTGGAGCTGCTGCACATTCGCACCTCTTCTCCAAGAGCCCGCTTGCTTGACGAGAGCCCAGAAATGCGGGCAGTAGGAGCAGAATACTACCATCTGAATTATTATTTCCCAGCAACACTCAAGCTCCTTCCCAACCACTTCACCAGACAGACGCCCATAGCAGAGGCAGCTCCAGAAGACACGGTGTTTGGGAGCAGGCGGCAGAGTGGTCCATGGCCCGCAGGTTGGCTACCTCTGTTTTGGAGTGGCATGAATCTAGCAGGCAACGTGCCATTAAAGCTGTCCTTTAGCAGTAGATTAAGCTAATAGGAAAAAAGGGTTGAGACTGACATCATCATCTTTACATGAGAAACATCCCCCGTAACATTTTCCTTGTTCTTCTTATCGATTATTATTTTTAATTTAAAAGAAACAAAGAAATTCAAATGCACACACTTTAAAATACAGTAAGAGTTGAACAAGACTTTGTAATTAAGGTGGTGAATGGGGGAAAGAAGCAATATCAGAGACATTTTCACCTTCCTGAGAACAGCTCAAAAAAGTCAGAGTGAAGAAATCCAAAATCTGAATATTCATTAATGTGCTCAATCAGTCTTAACACTGATATGTATTGACAGATTTGCAAAAATACACCATGTGTACTCAAGCACCGTGTATGAAGTAGGACTACAAACAATAACATCCCTGAATCGGTGTTCAAAACATCACTACACTGAAAATTGAAGGTCATGTTCGTGATTGAACTATGCATTTCTACACCTTAGCATATTTGTATTCCTTTAAGTTTAACTCTTTGGTCAACCATCCTTTCTACCGAATTAATAAATTACTTCTGTAGTAGTATGTATTGCTGACAAAACCTCTGAATTCTTTGTCTACAAAGCTTTTTCTCTGGGTACTCCAAGTTATTTTATGACAAATCTTAACAACTGAATTTTAATAGATAATCCACATTATCTTAATTGAAAGAGCAAACATTAACTGAATTTAACATAAAGAATCAACCTTCATTATTTGTAGAAATTAACTGATTAAACATTAGCAGAAAAAATATACCCTGTTTTTGAAAACAGAGAAATCTGGATGCACAACAACCAAAAAAAACTGTTAAAAATTAAATAAGTCCCTGCCCCACTAATAGCTTAGTCCAATATTCTTGTTTAAGAGCCAAACGGATGAAGGGGAGAAAAATGCTGCTAGTCACTGATGCAGAGAAGTCAGAGTGGGAGCTCTCTCAGGCCCAAGAATATTTCTGGTTGTCAGAGGCTAAAAAGATTATTTATTGTTTCCTTCCTAAACCCAGCTCCACTGCCACCTGTTCAGAATTTACTATAAAGCTGTTAAACAAGACGAGAACTTTGATGCTGACTGTGAAAACAAGTTTCACTGTATCTGACCCGAGCAGCACTCACTACTGATCCAGAAGCAAAGGAATTTGATTTTTTTCTTTAAGCACAGCTATCTTTTTACCTTTATAAGCTGTTTAAAAAAATGTAAATAAAATAACTCAGTGGACAATAGAGGGCATTCATCCCACAGAAAGACAGCCGCCACCCTTAGACATGAAATATCGCAGCACATTAAGTCATGAGACCCCGCTAATCAAAGCTGACAGGGTCCTGAATGTGATTTCTGCTGAGACTTAGCGATATCATGGGGCACTGAAGCATGCACAGCCTGCCAGACTGCCCCTGTTCATGTGACAATGGCTTTTATTCCCGAAAGGGGCCTGCRAGTGACAAGAGTCCTCTTTGTCTTTAGGCTCCCGCATTCGCAGTGCAAGTGAGGTTCATTCAACCAGCCCCAGACACTCTTTGAAAGGCTGAAGTGTAACATAAGATGACCATGAAACACTAGCTTGCCTTCTGCCTACCCCTCATTCTTCTCAAGCACAGCCTGGCCTATTCAGGGCCGCTCACAGACTCGCTCGCGCGGCATTACCCCCGCTCTGCTGAATCCCCGCATTGTCCCGGCCCCACCAGCAGCCATCGCCCTCCCCACAAAGCCGGCCACCGGCAGCCCCACCGGGCTCCGGCCCGGCCCGGGACAGCCCGGGTCGAGGGCGGCGTGGAGCCACGGCCCGTGGCTTCGGAGGGCTTCTGCGAAGGGGACGGAGCCGCCACATTTCACCTGAAACTACCCGAGCGGGAACGTTGAACCCTCCTGTCTCCTCACGCCAGGCAGGCCACGAAGAGCAGGCCCGGAGCCCCCTGCACAGCTCCAGAGCGCCCTGCAAGGCCCCACGCTGCCGTGCTGCCCCAGCAGCTGCAAACTTTGCTCACAAAAGAATGGATAAAAACCCCAAACAGGCCAGATGCCTCAAAAACCCACTTATSTGTCCCTGCTTTTTCCTTTAACTCTCACTGTATCAGCTCGTTTTTCTGCATCACGGGAGCACTAGTGCCATCCGCTGGCCAGCGCTCCCCTTCAGGTGCCTCCTCGCCACAGCTACTGTTTCATGCTGCTAAATCAGAATGAAGTTACCTCCACCTGCTCCATCTTCCACCAAACCCCCCATTGCCTGCACGCAGCGGATGGTTCTCCGGCCGCCCCCGCGACTCCCGCCCCCGCCGCGCCCGGCAGCCCTCCCGGCCGCCCGCTGCAGGACCCCCGCCTGCGGCGGCTCACACGCTGGTTCAGCTTTTGACCAGCTCTACTAAAACAAGGCATACAGGGAAGACCAGATGTGCTTCAGAAACAAATAACCACCATGGCTGTCCTCAGGGATCTCTGGGATCTCGTTTTCTGAAGAGATCTTTCTCCAAAACCTCTGTGAGGGAAAGGAGCCGTAACCCCAGGGCAGAGCTGGGGACCTCCGTGGTTCGCACACCACAGTAGGAGATGCATCAAAACAGGCCAAGGGAAATGCACCAAAACAGCCTGGTGTCTTATTGTAAATACAGCAAGAAAATAAATAATGACAGCAAGGATTCATAAGGATTTCTGTCCTTTCAGGTGAGAGACAGAAGAGCCAAAAATCCTACATGTGAATCTGCTTTTACTGCCCACCTGAAAGGGGGAAGAGCAGGACGAACAGACACGCCACAGCCTGCTGCAAGTGCTCAGAGCCCTAGTTCCAGGTTTTTTGGGGTTAGTTGCTGTGAACTTAGGTATGATCAGTCCCCAAGGGCAGTAAAAGATTTCCTGTTATTCTTGAAGATAATTCTATTCATCCTTCTGGCAACAAAACAAAACTAGAAGAAAGTTATGGCTGAGGGTAAGCAACAGTTGAGGTTTCCTGTTCTTCACACTGGGAATGACTAGTAAATGAGCTTTTCTGTGGAAGAAAGAACAGAAAAACAATTCCACCAAAAAAAAAATTTAGAGCTTTCCAAAACCAGATCTAGAAAGAACTGCATTTCTAAGGACAACAATAAATATCTTTGAAGCCATGAACTTAAAAATCACACTTGAATATAGTCAAATACTACACTTCTGTTAGGATTTTCACACACTCACATTCAAAAACTTATTGAGCAAAAGAGTAAGTTTCAAGCAGCTACCTGTGAACTTCTAATCAAATATGAAATATCCTTGTTTCAGTATTCAAAGAAATCAATAAGAATGGAATTCCGTGATTTCACTTGGGAATTTGGCTTTACTGAAGAACAGGATTTTAAAAATGCTATTTGATTTTTTTCTTTTGCTAAACAAGATCAAGCTGTTTTACACCATGAAAGTGAACCATCTTCCTCTGAGAAAAACAAACCTACGTTTTTTACCTTTAAAAAAAAAAAAGCATTAACAGTTTGTTCATGAGAACACTCACAAAGCTACCAAGACATCATGGTGATGCCAGAGATGCTGCAACTACTTTAAACCACAGGGTAAAACCTATCAAATTCTGGGTTTGGTGAACTCCTGCCAGTGTCAGCCACTCAAATTCAAATACATGAATAGTAACACATTTTGAATATGAGCCTCAATGGTAAAGAGGCTTCGAAACTCCTCAAACTGAGAACCCTTTGCTTAGGGTAATCACATGGGAACAGAGATTTTCCAACCCCTCCTTGCTGCAGGCAGATTGGAGATAGCACAGCAGGTCTATGACCAACTACTAAAATCCCTTCTTTTCTTGCCAAGGACAAGGAAAACAAAAAGAACACAACCATCCCCTTAAATTCTCCAAATTAAACCCTATTAACCTATTACTTTCAGAGATCAAAAAAGGGGTGGAGGAAGGATTCACTGGCATTCTGTACTCAGCCATTAGAAAAAATGAGGTTGAACACAGCCTACTCATGTACATGGGAAGACCATGCTAAGCTGTACCATTCACAGTGTGCAGCTGCTGTGATGAAACGCAATTCACATTGAAATGCATCCAAAAAAGGACACAGACATTAACAGAGAACTAGAGAGCTGGGTAGGTAAATTTATTTGAAAGACATGACCCACCTCTTTGTAACTGCCCTTGTGATAAAGATGACTGACATGTCCAAGCAAATAGTTCCGGTCTGCTGTATGGAGCTGGTAAATGCTAATCAGAGGGTCAAGAAGATTAGCTGGGCACTGGGCTAGTATTCTGAGTACACGGGCCTGCAGCTTCTTCAGCTTGATGCCAGACTAAAAAAAAAAAAATGAAACACAGATTTAGTAAAGATGGCTACAATTCAATGGCAGTTGAAAATGCAGCTTGTTTAAACAGTGGAATAAGCCAATTCCTTGGGAAGGGATTCTCCAATTTCCCCATGGAGTCTGCAAGCAGAAATCAGAACAATATGATACACATTTTTTTCACAGCATCCAATTTAAAAACATTAAATGTTTGCGGGATAATTCTGGAAAAGGCATATGGCCTTGTGCAAAAGTAAAATACGAAACTGGAAAAATGCCCTCTTTTACTAACACAGCTATTTAGAAATTCTCCCCTCTAGTTCCCAGCAAAAAATCTTTGAATCCAGCAACTCCCCTCAAGGGAGATCTCACCTATCAGGCATAAGAATTCAATTTTCATTCCCAGGCTTGCTCCTGGGTGCAAGAAGGGCAGGAAAAGCAAAAGCATCGTCAAAAGATGCACAGATACAAGTATTAATCTTTGTGTTCCTACATGATCATTCTCTTATGACATAGGAATTTCAGTGCCAGTAGCACTTCACTGCACTTTGCAGATACTGTAATGGCAGAGCTCAACATCTAAAAAGAGCCATTTGGAAAAATGGGAAATGAAACAACACAAATATAGAAATATCTTGCAGTTCAGAGCCAAAAGCACACAAAACAGAGAGAATCTCAGTAGGTCAGAATATATGAAAGAATAAGGAATGGTAAACATTAGGACATATAATCTGATGACCCAACATTACAAAGCTAATCATTCAGCTGCTGAAAAGTCATACTGTTACCATGTTCTGCATTCCCGATGATAAAAGCTCCCCACCATATGGCAGGAGTTAAGCAATCGTACAGTAACTGGCTTCTATTTGCAGAACTGGAAGAATATGCAGAGTAGATTACTGCAATTGGTTTTATCCTGACAGCAGGGATGTGAGTTCCAGTGGGAAAGCCTCCAGCCCGGCAAAGGCTGCAAGATCATCGCTTGATCAAAGTGGTTTGATCTGGAAAGATGGAAATCCCAGCTTGGAAGGGGAAACAGAGCTCTTGCACCACAGCTTCTAATATTATTTCATTTTCAGGCCAGCATACAACAGATAACATCATCTCAGTACGAATTTCACACCTCGTCACACCGTGTTTGTATGAGACTACAGAGAAGACACTGGACTATTGGAATAAAGTGAAACTGGGGGGGACACTTGAGGGACATTAAAATCAATCGCCCCCTCCTTTCTCCCGGTTCTCTTGCTCTCTCTTTTTCTAACCTGTTGAACAGCAGGATGCTCTTTTATCCAAAGCTGCAACTCAGTGGTGATGTAATACCCGAGGGAATGCCCCTTCCCCTTCCAATCACTGCTGCTCTCCAGCATGTCCAGGAGTCCTGCCAATGGGTCCTCCAGTCCTGCAAAGCCCCGCCTGATTTCTTCCTTGAGCTGCTGAGATACAAAAACACATTGTCATGTACAAAAAGATTAGTGAATCCTCCCTCCCCCCAGCTGAACACAAAGCTTTATTTTTTTTAATTTAATCTATTCAGAGAGGTAACTGTTGCTATTCAGCCACCATCCGTGCCTCCAGTGACTTTTCATGTCATTACAGATTCCTTCATGGCTCACTGCACCTCAAACCCAATGGGAAAAGCAGCAATTGTCCACACTAATTATCCCATAAAGACAGAGAAGTTGTTCTGTGGGGCAGACAAAGGGGCTTGGGATTTGGGGGAGGGGGAGAAAAGAAGTGAGCTCGAGAAAGGGGTGTTATTAGGAAAAAGGCAATACTGAAGGTAGATAACCAGGCTCAAAAACCTACTCATCTTCTAACAGACCTACAGCTAATAAAGCATATAAACTCCTCCTCCTCATTCTTGTACCACAAATTTTCATATTTGACTTTATACCCACTTCAGCCCCAATGGCATAATGCTCCTCACCGTAACAGGAATATTTGGGAGTATCACAATAGTTTGGATTTTACACACAAGATTAAAAAGAAAGGAATATCAGAGTTCAAACACTGTCAGATTGCCATCCTGCAAATCTATGCTCCTTTCCTCCAAACCTACCTGAGCAGGGTATTTGCTGTCGACTACCTACTGCCACTGCACATCAGGCACTGCGCACCTCTGCAAGTCTAAAGGTCGTACGAAGGGGCTTGGAACATGGGAAAACTCCACGCCATAAATCTTAGGAATCCCAGGGTGATGTGTTTAGAAATGTGAAGGAATTGGACACTCACTTTGTGAATGTTAATAGGCTACTTACTACCCATCTGGTAGAAGTGATAAATTAGCAGTACTGAGCAATATCTTTATAATGTTTACATTAGAAGTAGTTTCCAAGGAGCTCGGAGGGTTGGCAGGGTGAAGAAGTGGCATCCTTCAGTACCCATACAGGACCTTTCACCGCATGGTACATGTACTGGCGTGGAGCAAGGCAAAAGCAGAGACAGAAAACAAGAAATCACTAAGAGCAGCTGCTCTCTTTCTTTTCTGGCTAAAAAGCAAAATCCAAAAGATGCTCATTCCTGCCTGCAGCCAGCACTTGTAATTTACTGTATATGATGGCCCCAGCCGTAGCTTCCAATGGAAACAACATAAAGTTTGAAGAATGACATGGAAAACAAAAGAAAATCTACAGAAAATTTGCCAATGAATTTGTTCTTTTTTATTCATCGACAATATTTACTGGAAGACAGTTATTTTCCATAGTGTCTTTCATGTCTGGAAAAACCACAAAACCTATCGTTTACAACAGAAACTGTTTCTTTCTCACTAGATTATCAAATGCAGTATGAAAAAGCTGATGACTAACAAAGATGTGACTTTAGATAACAGATTTCTCCCTGCAAGTATTTTTCCCTGTGGCAAGAATTTGCGATGTTAAACACAGGGCTCCAACTTCACTGCGAGACTCAGCAGAAGGAAAAGGCAAGCTCTTATCCAACCACAAATATCCAACACAACAGCCAAAGGAAAACAAAGCAACTCGCCAGCTAAATTGCACTGTTTATAAATGGCCTCTCTTCTTTTTTCTTTTTTTCCCCCCAAAGCCCCACTTCAGCACATTTAGACTGAACAAGAGCTTTTACCACACTGCTCAGCTCCTCTTTGGGCTGGAGTCAGAGCCCGGGCTTTGGCAGGATGGACTCCAGCAGACACCAGGTCCTGCGAGAGCACAAGCCTGCTTTCACACGCGGAGCATCTCCGAACGCTGGCACAACTGCCAGGAGCACTAGCTGTTGGTATCGAGACTGAGTCTTGACTTCGTACCAGCTAGACTTCGACAAGCAGGGGAAGGGCCTTCTTCAAAACTTCCTAGAAATCTGAAGACTTCAACTATGGTTTGAGGGAAAAAAAAAAAAAACCAAAGAAAAAAAGGCAGGAGACACCTAAATCAGAGAGGAAAGAGTGCTGTGCTGCCTGGCTCGTCTCTCTGCCAGAGAAGGATTCCTCTCAAACGTGTAATTGCCATTTCCATTTCAATTGATTCCCATGGCAGGGAATGCTCCTTGGGGGATTTCTACAGCCTGACAGATCATGGGAATAGGAAAATTTTGCTGATGCTCAAACTACATACTCCTTCATTCAGTTTTGGTCCCTTATTTCTAGTTACACAGCTCAGGGCAGTCTGTTGATGTTTCTTGGTTATTCCAAAACTGTCTTTCCTATGTAGGAAATGACCACTTTTATAACCGTGTTCCAGAACCGAGGTCATGCCATGCCATATACTCTCCTTCTGCTCATGGTCACTGATTTGAGACCAACGGGCCGATTCACACTAGTTAATAGACAGTATTGATTTACATTCAAACACAGCGAAAGGCAAAGAAGCTCCCTGCCATTTAAATGTCAATGGAGCAGACTGAGTTGTATTTAAGTTAACTCCCCTCATGCATTTGAACCGGACAGTGGGGTGTAAGCAGCAGCACCAGGCACCTTGAGAGCACACAGCGGGCAGGGCAGCAGCTGCCCCTGAAAAAAGCGCCTACACTTGCTGTGGGTGCAGTGCCTGAAGGGTGGCCATGCCCTGAGCATGGATTAGCCCATCTCGGTGACAGCGTAACAAGCCCGGGTCAGAGACCGTTGGGGACATTCATGCTGTGCTCCCCACCTTAAAGGCAGCTGCTGGTGTGCCACCGCCTGGTCCCACCGCAGCCCTCCTCATCTCTTTCAAAAGGCTTTCCTCATGGTTCAGAAACGCATCCTACAGGTTCCGAAACACGCTTCTGCCCGTGCCCGCAGCCCCGCGGGCTGAAGGGTGGGCCCGAGGGGGACAGACCTGCCCCACCGGGGAGCTGCAGCCTGCACGCTCTGCAAAACCACGCGTCTCACTGGGGTGACCGCTCCAGAAGCAAACAAACTGAATAAGCGGAGCTGCAAGTCTGACTCACGGGGATCCTCAAGCTTTTCCACCCTCAGCAGGAAAGCTGCGGTGCTCTCTGCCCAAGGACACGTCGATGGGAGGCTTTGTCTTTTTCAGAGTATTTTTCTTCACAATCCACACACATCCCAGGGTACACAGTACAGAGATTTTGATGATTACTCTTTCCTACTGTTGTTTTGTGGGATTAACTGCCCTCAAGACCTAACAAATAATATTTTTTTTCCTCCAACTCTAACAAAACTTGATAGAAAGCTCAAGGCTTCAGAGTTGCTGAGCTCAAGTCTACGTCGGTGACTGACCATTTGGAAAGGCACCTCTCACACTGTGTTTCCAGTTGTTTAATTATTCCGGCTGGGAACCACAGACTATCAGTAATGGAAAGTCTAAGTGTGGCAGACAAGGACCATGACTAAACACTCCAGACACCTAGGATGGAGCATGTACACCAAGGTACTCAGCCACGCCGGCCATCTCACACAGGACACGTTCCTCATGGCTATGTGGTGAGCTGCAGGTTTCCGGATCTTTTAGAAAAAAACAGCTCAGCTATGAACCTGCCTGAACAACACAGAGTTAAACATGGGAAACTCATCACTAAGCTGATGCATTTAGTGTTTTTGTTAGTTTTCAAGCTCCCAAATTTAGATGAAGTATATTTTACTCCCTATGAGAAATCTCCACGTAGAGCCCATAGGGTGCTGTATAAAAATACAGCACTAATTTTAGACAAGCAGTGTAAATTGCATTCACCACTCTAAAAGGCAAAACCAAACCAAATCAGAAAAAATAGTAAAAATACTTTGAATACGAAGGCTTTGATATCATTCCACTTGGCAAAGAGCACTTTTCTACTGACTTAAACCCTCATTTTTTCAGCTACTAGAAATATACTTCTCCCTTCCCCAAAGATCGTCCATTTAATGGACAAAAAAAAATGTTTAAAAGAAAACAAAAGCAACTTTGATTTTTTTCCCTCTGTAATTCAGCCCTGTAAACTTCAGCTCTTTTATATGAGCCCCTGAGTTCTTCACATCACACAGAGCTACCTTTTCTTTTCACTTCTTGCTGCAAATGCATAGGTTCTTCCCCTGTGTGCTGGAACTGAAAGCAATCATGAAGAATTGCAGGTCTGACCTAAGCGTTCTGCGTCTGGACATGCTCTGCATGCAGTTATTAACTGCAGCGTGGAGGGGAGGCTCGGCCTTACCTTCATCTCTCTCTTTGTCCAGAGAAGCTGAAGTGTTTTCAGCAATAGGAGTGGGTCCTGGCCTGGAGGAGGGGGAAGAGAGAGAGAAGGAGAGAGAGAAAAGGGGGGAGAAAAACAAAACAAAACAGATTTATTGGCTCTGTACAGGCAGCCTGGACACACTGGTGCATTGTTTCAGCAAAGAGAAATCAGCTACTCCATGCCACCGTGTTTGAAACCACCAACCTTCCAACTGTCAGTCAGGATTAAAGTGCTAAAATCCCTCACTCTGAAATCCTAACAAAATAACAGACATCATCCATGCATGGCTTTAACTAAACAYCCACACGGGCTCAAATACTGAAAAGCTGTATTGGTGCATTTACAACTAAATCATGCTGCTGCTACGCATCAAATACATCCCCACCGGTCGCCCCCCACTCCCCCTTTTTAATACTAGAACAAAATGGTCCTAGAAGAGTAAGCATCTTGCACAGGTTGGAAAGGATTACCAACACACTAATTTTTAATGSAATGGCTCTAAAGCGTTAACCTCATCGCAACCTGTGGATGGAAGACACGAGTGGGTGAATTTATGGGAGGATCAGCCCCTATTTGCTTGGCAAGTGCAGGGCAGCCTTCGTGTGCCGGAGAGCTGAGCTGGGCCGGGCCGGGGCTGGAAGCAGGCTGGGCTCTGACGTGATTCGGGCAAGATGGTGCTTGAGGAAGAGGAAAGATGAAATGCTGCTGTGATTAGTGGCAAGGCTAAAAAAAAGGGTGATCAATTATTTCAAAAGAAGGTTATTTGGAATTTCTGTCTTTTATTTTTCACCTAGTTATTTGAGAACTTGCATTCAGTTGTTATTTTGTATCTATTATCATTCATCATACCAATATTATTCATCATACCAGTATTTCTGAACCACATGTTTAGGAATATTTCATTTTAAAAGCAGTAACATTTTTGATATCTGGTTCTATTTAATTCACAATCATTTACTTACGAAACTATGACTCAGAATATTCTGAATGAAAATCTTCTACTGCATCAACAGTTTAAATGTGAAGAATGAATTTAAAAATCTGAATGAGTTCTCCAAAAACACGCCTCATAGATTTAGTGCACCTCCCCTTATGTTTTCATAAAGCCAATAGAAAAATGTTAAACTGAAAAGGAAACATCCTTTCAATCACCTTCTGCGATCTACAGTTCCTAAATAGCTCATTTCCAAATGCTAGATTCCTTGCTTAGTATCCCATCTCACTTCATATTTCAGGTCACAAAAAGCTACTTCAACTGTGAAAAGCTCTACCTCATCCAATGAAACTCTGAAGCACTAAATTTATAAAATATTTTAAGTAGTGAGCTTCTTACTGGTCGAGCCAAGAGAGTGATAGTATTCCCATTATCCACTAACCTCTGGGAAACACCAGCCAAATTAAAAATGCCACATTTACAATTCATAAGATAATATTTTTTCTCATCTCTGGTTGTTCTGAAATCTTGAACTGTCCAAACACTGGCTGTTCTCAGCTACTGCTTCTCCTTTGGAAAAAGAAGTCTCTTTTTACAACAAAACAGAAGAAAATCCAGATCCCTACTCCCCWCAAAATTAGCAACTAACAGTCAAATTCAGCCCATGTGCGTGTGCATGCATATATACACACTCTCCTCTTGGCCTGACTCCCAAAGAAATTTATACACACACAGGAAAAAAAATTAGAATGCAACCCAGTGTGTAACCAAATACACTGTAAATCTGAACTGTAATTAATGCAGTGAACAAGCCGGAATGATACAGGAAATGAGAGCAGTTAGGAAAGCAGTGTTTCACTTCAGATACAGCCAATAATTCAACTTGTTAAAAAGCTTTCTAAACCTCAATCAACAAAACAAGCCCTTTTCTTACGTGACTTTTTCCTACCTTACCTCCCTGTAACTGAAATCTGATCTCACCGTTTTTTCAATATACAGATGCATGAAAACCGGCCCTCCAGCCAATTTTAAACAACTCAGCATGTTGCCAGCATGCCGCCGTGCGAGCACGGGTAAGTAGGAAACAACCTTCCCCCTCCCCAAGCCCGTGAAGCGAACGCACCCATAATGTAGTTATTCCTGTGAAATGCCTGGGGAYGCTGCCGAGCCCCGGGCAGCCAGGCCGGCCGGGTGGCAGCGGAGGCCAGTGCCGAACCGCTGCGGCAGGAGAAGGTCAACCACGGGGAGGGCAACCACCCATCTTCTGGCATGACCTGACYAAAAGGTTTTGCTCTCCGTTCAGTCTGTGCATAAAAAAGAGGCAAATCCCACTCAATTCTCCAGAACAGGGATTGAACAAGGAGAGAAAACACTGAAATATTAACTGCGGTAGGCTGGTGTCAGAACAGTGCTGTCTCCTTCCTTGCCTCGTAAAGCCTTGGAAATAGCCAAGGATGAAATGTAGTCAGAGGCTAAACCTAACAAAATAACTGACAAGCAGATACTCCTAGAACCAAGCACAAACTAGAGCACAAACACTATGCTTTGCCTAGTCCCACCAGAGTGGAAAGCCACTGCAGTTCATGCTGGACCTCGAGCTATTGTATCTAGCTACCCTCCAGCTAGGACAGAAGATGTAGATGTGAAGGTCCACATCATTTTGGCTACTGAAAGAAATGAAGAATTTCTCTATTCTTCCTCCTGCAGGACTTCTTTGGGGGACTGGCCTCCTCTTGGTTCTCCTGGCACCCCTAAAGAGTGAAAATGACTGTCTTTGGCACGGATAATGAAGCAGTAACAGTACTGTTATGTTCCCATTGGAATACCAGATAGGATCCTGCTCACCCACATCCGAGAAGGAACCAGAGAAGCAGCAGGAAACTAATGCCAGGATATCCGACAAAAAAGGACAGGACCTTATGAGGAGTTTCATAAGCCTTCCAGAACAAATCTGGAGAGCAGACGATTGCTCAACACAAAAGGGAGAGAGGAAAAAATACAAGGGAAGGAAGAACAAAGCAAAGCAACTGAAAACCAAATGGTCATAACTGAACCACAAATGCATCTGGGCTCAACTCAGAGGACAAGAACAGGAAAATTCTGGAGCGACCTCCAGCCACAGTAGTAAGAGCAAGAAGCAGCAATTACTGAAGATACACATATTAAAACAGTGACAGAACAGTGCCTGCAAAAGGAAGGGTAAGTCACAGAGGCCAGAAAAACGCCTTCATGTCACATCAAGAACACCCAGAATCTCCACTTCTAAAGGAAAGTTAAATTCTGCAGAGACTCTTACATACTGGAGAGATATCCAGCTATCAGCAAGGGTCATTCAATGAGCAAACCAAACAAAACAAGGATGAGGCCATCTAAAACCATGTAAAAAACAGTGTGGCAAGTAGGAGAGCATCAGCTCTCTCTGCTCCCAGGTGTGAGCAGCCGGGGACGGCCAGGTCTACCATGCTCCCAAACTGGAGAGGCTGTGTGGTGCTGCATTCGCCACCCCCCCACCCTGGGCCACTTGCTGATCTCAGAAATTCCCGTGAAACCTTGGCCCTGGTGTACCGAGCCTGGCGGTTGAGCGCTCCTTGACCGTATCAGAAACTCTGCATAGCTGAGATTGGGACTATACTCCCTCTGCCTGGCCCAGGCGTCATCTYCTGACACCCTTATCTGGGGCTCAGCTCAAGTGAACAACACTGAAACCTTGAGAATTTTAGTAACTACCACCTGGGACTGTGGCCAGGATGGAAATTTACAGATGACTAAAGCCAGTCACCTTGCGAACCTATGGTGGTGGTCCTGAGCGAGGCCCTCTGAGCTCTCCTGGACCGCAGCGGGCTGCGCCCAGCACCTCCCTCTGAGTGGGACGCCTCTCAGAGCTCACGACCTCTCGGGTCTGCGATATTCGGAGGACTGTCACCGCAAGCTGACAAGGGGACCTGGGCTGAAACCCTTCACTCCTCCAGGCTCAACCCTCGCCCATTGAGAGAAATGCTGAGACATTTCACGTGAATATTTCTTCACCGAACTCGAGGGGAATTTTTAACAGGTACCTTTTGTACATTTATATATATATTTCTGTCTGTGTGTATGTGTGTGAACTAACAGTAAGCATAATTTGTAATTAAGTTGTACTTGTAGTAGACTCTACTAACATTTGTAAGTTCTAAATTAGTTAATGATTAAGTGCTGCTAAATTTTATGATCTACCTTAAAACTGTGAATAAACCTTACACTGCTGCTAAACACATATAATCCCTTAGACATAAACCGTTGACCAAGTCTGAGACTAGGGTTAGATCCAGCCGGGTCTACTCTGAACCTCGTGACTCAACGGAAGGGTCTCCTTACCCTTTTTGTATTAGAAATAAACTGTTGTCCAAGTCTGAGACTAAGATTGGATCCAGCCGGGTCTTCTCTGAACCTCGTGACTCAACAGGAGGGTCTCCCTTACCCTTTTCGCCCTTGGTCTCTGTACAAATCATTCCAGCTCAATTATAACATGATTTTAGTTTGTATACTTCATCCCTGCAGTAAGTGATAGAGTGAACCTTGCCATCAAACTCTGTGAAGTCGCGCTTTTATAAATCTCTATTAAAACCACTTTCTGCTAATACCTTTCTTTGACAGTGATTCTTTAAGCGGCCTCTAAACCACTCATTCGCGACAGGCTGAGATGTGCCCCAGGCAGCTGATCCCATTCAGTTCCTAGACCAAGCTCGAAGAGAAAGTGCTCAGCCTGACACTGATCCTTCACAGCTCTAAAAAAGGGAGTTGCAGACCATAAAATCTCTGGCAAAGCTTCACCAAAGCAAGGTTATAGCACTTTGGTGGAGATCTCAAAAAGACACATCTGCACCCACTCCATCAAGACACAAAACCTCGATTTCTTCATCTGACAGTTTCTCCAAATAGCACGTTCCTGTTTTAAGAATTTTGACATTAATATATTTCCTTTCAACTTTTTTCATTCTGAAAATAAATTTCCTCTGCCCTGAATCTGGTACCAAAATTGGAGGAGATGGTAAATTAAATCTTTTCCAGTTCTCAATATCTGTGGTTACATTTCAAAACCATATAAACCACAAGGCTTATATTTTTGAGTTAGAAAAGTGCCTTTGAGGAAAGCCATAAACTACTTTCTGTTCATTCTCTGTTTTTCCTTTGTGCATACATCACTCAAAACCTGCTGTGATCACAACAAAAGCGGTGCCCGCGGGCTGGTGAGGTAAAGCAGTGGTTTTACTATTGCGTCCTTGCAAAATTCTGCTGCATTATTCACCGGTTCTGCTAGAACACCCTGGCAAGAGAAACCCACTTTCTGACTGAGGCTCCTTGTGTGTCTCGCATGGGGAAAGTGAGACATCCAACCCCAGAGGAGGGAGTTACCAATGAAAAAATGTCTCAACACTTCTTCTTTGTGTCAAAAGCCACTAAATGCCCCATGGCCCAAGACCTGGAAGAATTACAGTTAACTAATTAAAAGATAGAGAATGCAAGAAAAAAAAATCAAACAAAAAAAAAGGAGGCTAATGTGACTGAAATGTAGGATCACATCCACCAAGCAGTCAATTACAGCTGAAATTCATGGACAGAAAAGGTCAAGAACATAATGCTAATAGTTAAGTCTTCTTTAGGCAGACATCTTATACCTCTGCCTTCAAAATTAACAGGATTTTAATAAATATTTAATGGAATATATAACAAATCCAACCCACCCAGTAAACAATCAATGAATTTTTGCTGTTGTCTATTGTTTTGTGTGTCTTCTGCCCCAATAAATCCCTGAAATCTGTCCTCTGTGAAAACTCCTGTTAATCTCAACAAGCTTTTGAGCTATTTTTCTGAAAGGAAAATAAAGCTTCTAGATATTTCTATGTCACCATAGGCACAGCTAGCCCATTTGCACTTAAAATCAAAAATATATAAATGTATAGGCAATGCATAAACTGGGGGTGGGTGGGTGAGCAGAGTTATTCAGCCAACTTCTGTTTCAGCAGCATGATGGGTACACCCAACACTGTGTAATTTAAATTATATCTGAAAACCAACAAATAGTATGCTATGTGGATTAAGAATTAATCAGTCTCTTATCAAAACCTACTTTATCTCAATTTTTTTCAGAAAAGTGTCTGTAGTTCACACCAAGAGTGTGCTAATTTTATAGAAGAGAAGGCTGATAGGGAACAGAAATAATATCACTTTGATGATGCAAAAAACGAACAGATATATTTTCTAGTGACAAATTTTGAATCTCTAAGAATAAGCTGATTTAATTCAAAAGATACAAAATTCCTCCATAGAAACTCACAGATTTTTACACCTTCTAGGTTTTCTTGCTGTGCTTACTTTTAATGAGCACACGTAGCATAAAAAAAACTTCCAATTTTGTTTAAGTATTTTTGAGCTTGAGAAAACGATTCCATATGGAATTCTCCTAACAATGTGAAATGACATTTAAAAGACACCAAAAAATTTTTTGAACATACAGGTACTATGCAATACGCATTGTAAAATTCTGGGTTGTAATTTAAAAAAGGAAACAAAAGGTAAGGTGCCATATTATTTTAAAATTAGTAGAAAGACTTCAGAAAAAGCATGTATAYGTGAATATGCGGGTATTAGCTGGTGGGGCATGGCAGTGCCATTCTCCTGTTGCTTTGTAGAAGGCTTTTTCAGTAATTTCTTCTTACTTGGATTTATCCCAGGGTCTGGGGAGAGATACCTGACATGCTACATAATCACGGAGTGGGTAAAGATGTCATACATACGAGACTTAACGGTCAACAATCAAAACAGGTATGATATAGATTAATCACTTTTTTAAAAAGCAGTTAGGGTTATGCTGTTGCAACAGTGTTTGGTCCTGCCACGACATCCCTCGTGCTGAAGACTTGCCTTCACTCTGACAGCAACGCAAGCGGGAGACGGGGCCTCCGACAAACCCAGGAACGAAACGGGGGAATCTCTTTGAAAACTATTAGAAATTCAGAGGACGAGAGACCACCCACTGCCCCAGAGCATCCCCACCAAGCATGTTCCCCAGAGCTGGGAACCTTGGGCAACTTCTCGCTTATAACTGTTTCTTCTGGAGTAACTGTCATGTTTCCATCGCAGGTGTATCCAGTTAAAATACAACCTTGCAGCAAGGCTAATGTAACTCTCTCACCTGGTTTCAGAGGGAGCATCAGAAGCTGCAAAAGACAGAGGCGGGATGCGGTTGGTTTTTTAGCCGGTCAGAACCTGATAGATGCAACACCCTGAGAAGTGGGTTTGACGGTATTGCTGCTCCATCCCCCTTGCACCAATCCATTCTCCATTTCTTATTGAGAACACGTGTTCTAAGTGACTTTTAATGGCATTGCTGTAATTTGCCTGTATTTTTCCAAACAGTGCCAAGGATCGTATTCCCTATTTCACCCACAATGAAATGCAACCCCTGCTTGCTTTGCATCCACACTGATACAGGAGTACAGCTGAGACAGCCACTGCTTTCTGCAAATCCAAGGTCAGTTTTTCCCTGTTCTCATTCAATTCACTTTCTGAATGTAAAAGTCACAAAGGGTTTTGCTTAATAGACATGGCACTGTACCATTAACAGACATGGCACTGTACCAAATAAGTTATAACTGGGCGTGAAGAGGTAAATAAAAATGTAGTTTTCAGCATAAAGGATCAAAAAAAAAACAACCAACTGAGCATGCAGCCAAGAAGGCAGAGCTCCAAACTACCGAGAAACCATGGTAAGAAGACCAGCACCAAAGCAAGGGCTTTAGCAACCGTTTGGCAACCACCGTGTTTGCCCTGTATTCTCCCCACACCTCCGTGCTCCAAAACACACATTGCTTCGGTGAGGTCTGGGTCCACCCCTAAGCCGTGGCTGCAGGGACGGCTCGGACTCGTCACGTGTGAGTGTCTGTGGATGCTGCTGGAGCACCTGCGGCCCGATGCCCGCGGTACTTCTCCCCAAATCAGCGCTCCACAAATGTTCTCCCAGGGACAGGGAAGTGAGCGTGGACCTGTGCAGGCATTGCACCCTGCGCATCAATTATCCAACGAGTGTCCGCGTCATCTTCTGATCAGATCTGCAAGTTCACCTGAACCGAGGGGGTCTATGGCTCTTGGGTACCTTGTCATTACCAGTTAAATTGTCTACAGTTGTCTTAAGGGAGATTGATTTTTTCAGGAATACCTCTCCCATTCCAATAACACCATGACCAGGATGAACTTCCAATGCATCCTTCTCTACCCCTGCACGTTACTGTTAAATGTAAACTAGCACCATCCTGGGGATGGGGAGGATTTTCACTCACAAGAGCGTCCACTTCTATTTCAGATGCACCTGCACCAAGGACATCAATGGCTCTTTAATATTTTCTCATGGCAGAGTCTATGTCTTAGGAAAAACAGATATGATAACAGTTCACTTCCAAGAACACTATGACTAAGGAGTAACTACTCGGTGATTCATCCCAATCTCCACYGACTTCAATGATGAGACTCCCACTAAGAATAAAGCACCCCAGGGCTATTTGCTCACAGGGAAATGTCTCCTGTACCAGTGCCTGCAGACAGGCAGAGGAATGCTGCTGTAAGAGCCTGATCAATTTAAATGTTAATTACATCCCACCACTGAATCCTCCAGTGCAAAATTTACAAGAGGATCAGATGTCACAAAACTATTTCATTTCAGAAGCAGTAAATTGTTCTGCTTTAGCACCATTCCTAGGGCTCCAAAATTCATTCACCATGCTCAGCTACGATTCCTTAACTGCGTCTCCCGCAAAAGACAAATATGCTTTTTAAACGTATAACTATGTGGGTTTAGATGAATTCAAACAACAAGGAAATGAAGCAACAAGACAGAGAGGGTCCTTCTTTRTAAGGTATGTCTGGCTCACTCCAGCCTTTGGCTCGGTTTCCAATTTTAGTTACAGCTTTCTAATCGACAGAGCTTTGAACTCCACCGCACAGAACGCTTCAGATCTCAGAAGGGAMGTAACCACATGCAGCTACCACAGCCTTAAAAACTCTATACACCACACACCTCCCTATAATTTTAACATTAAAGATTTAGCCTTTTGGGAGGTCTGTGAGTCTAGGTTCACCAAAGGGAAAGCATTCATYACTTGTTCCTCCAGTTCTTCATTGACACATTCGGATTCACCTTCTGCACTAACACAGCCAGTGGAATATCTGCATCAGACAGGAGGAAAAAAAAAAAAGGAGGGAAAAAACCCCCAAACTCAGTAAGTTCCTYACTCGTAATCACCTGATTATGAACATCAGCTCATTTTCAGTAGCCAGAATTCTCATGTAATGAATGGTTCCTTATTTCTCCATTTGTTGACCAGCTGTGACTGTTCTGATACGTTTCTTCCAGCCCTGTGATGCCCTGACATGATAGTCATCTACTCCYGCTTGCCAGAGGAGAGGAGATCTGCAGGCCATGGCTGGGTTTCCCCTGCAGTCTCTCTACAGCAGATGAAGTACTCCACAGCCGGAACTGTTACTGAAATAGAGGTGTTCACATCACCTAATGCACTGCCACGATGTGGTCCAGACAATAAGTTGAACTGTAGAACGAGTTTATGTTTTGTTTCATAGGCCAAACAAAAAATGTCAGGTCAACCCAAAACAATTCCCCCTACCCCAGTTCTTTCCCTCTATCAAAAGCAGGGGGGAAAGCTTCGTTTCAATCCGAGTGAGACGGTTGTTTCACTCAGCAGGGAATATTTTGCTTCACTTTAGTGGYGAGGTCAGCAACTAGAAGCTTATCTTCTGGTGGTTCTTCGCCATCTTTCAGACAGACCTGATTTAATAGAAACACCTAATTCCGTTATGTACCTTGCATGTAGGATAGCAAGGTGCAGGCCAGCAATTCCTGAATTGTAGTCCCTGGTTTTGATCTACTCTATTAATGTGACAGAATGCAATACTACACCACAGGGTTAGCTCTACTAATTGTATTTTCTCTAACATCCTTGCAAAAGCTTATCACAAAGCATCCAGCTATGCATTCAATGCTGATTTCATGTTTCTCATTGGATTCTTCTAGAGAAAAGCTGGAATTCCTCAGATGCCACTAGCTGAGCCCACCCCTTCCTGGGATCACTATGTTAAGCCATATACTTGGTCTATACTGCCAACTACACCATTATTGAAATGTCAAAATTTAGAAATCAAACAGAAATATGGCTAGAGAATGAGTTGCACGGGCAGAACACTGAGAAAGAGAAACTGCCATGCTGGAGAGATGAAAGGGAAATGAAGAATAGTGGGTAGAGTAAAAGTGTATTGAAAGCAATACAAATTTTTCTAGAAAAAGAATCCATTCTTTCTCAATGGCAGTAAAAGTCAGTCTTTAATAACTAAGGGCAAAAGAGATCCCTTCCATTCTGAGAAATTGGAGTTATGAAAACATAATAGGAAACCTCACAATTTTGCTAATACATGCTCTATTTCTCAGTGAGTCAGAAGTTCACATTCTTCTAATGCAACCTCCCCACTGAAAACAATCCCCACACTTCAAGCAAAAGAATAATAAAGCACACATATGCTTCTTATAAAACAAGCCTTACAAATAACCATGGGTTTTGTTTTCATAATGGCTAAAATTCATCATTTCCCCCCCCAAAAACACAGATCAAACAAAATGCACTCTCATTAAAAGAAAAGACTTTCTTGTCTGAGCAGAACAGCCCATAACATYTTCCTCTCATTTTTTTGGTGCTTTTTGTCAATGAAGAGGAAGGAGAGTTGCGTACCAGACACGGCCGTGTGAGGCAGGCACGGCTCAGTGCACCTCCACCCCCGGTACTCCAAACAAGGACCTTCCTCTCCCCCACCCCACCCCAGCCCCAAGGGGCACCCACATTCCTCTCCCACTTAGTGCACACAGACACCTGAACAGCAACAACACCTAGGCATGGCACGTGGCATGTGAGCAGAAGACGCCCTTCAGATCTGGTGCTAACTAAAGAAATAAAAATGAAACGTAACCAAGAAGTTACCCAGCTTTGGGAACAGCCTCACACAGTGCCCGAGGTGACCCACTCTCAGGGAGCAGAAACATCCCTTCCCCTTGCACAGTGGCCAAGGAGAGCACCTCGCACCGTCAGTCTGAACACGCACGTGGGTCACCACCTCAAACAAACAGAAGTCATTTTTGGATACTCTCAATCCACCCTGGCTTGACAAGGAGAAGTACACCTATTTTTACATAAGTGGCAATTCTAAAAATAATACTAAGAAGTTGCTTTCTAGGCAAGTAATGAAATCGAAATTAATAAAAGCCTAAAAATATAACAATTGTTAGCCTTTTGCAAGTAACTGGCAACACTTYTAATGGTTTCCTCATCTGTTAGATGGGCTATAATCTCAATATCAAGGGTTATTAAGCACCAAGATGACAATACAACCCCTGGCACAGGAGGACTTGGAATTGCGGACTGATGGGAGTCAGGGCACACACCGGAGGGGAGGACAGCAGTGCATTCCCTCATTCCCTTCTGATTTTTACACCCTCTCCCTTCAGTTTCACTGCCAGGCACAGCCAGAGAGGTGACTGAAGACACCGAGCTCAGTGGATCCCTGTCCTCCCAAAACCACGGCTTATGTTCTTGTGTTCAAACCTATTTAAGTAAAAAATAGTTTCATCGTAAAATATTTCTTTTCCTCCAAAAATTCAGCCAAGCTTTTTWAAATTTCTTTAGCCAACAGCTCCATGCATTTTTTCAGTGATAAAGAGAAATGGTTTTCGTTCGTTCCCATAAAACATCTCAGTGTTGAGGAGGGAAGGGTAAGGAGCGAGTCACCACGCTGACCACACTCACCGCCGTGGAATGAGCCATTTCTCACGTCCCGCTGCTGAGCGGTGGGGACTGTCCTACTGCACCTCCGCAAGCCCAGCAGCAGAAGGGATCTGTCATAGCCAGGGTACAAGTCAATGTCCCTACACCAAGTTAATGGCACTTTCGAGGAAATGGAAATTCAGGAGTTTAAAAACAACATTCAAAACAGCACTCCAGAAAACTAACAATTTCTTTTTTCAAGCTTATCAATCCTGCAAAGTTGAAGAAAACTAACATTGTCCAGGATACAAGGGGGAACTTCTTACATATGTCCTTATTTTCTGGCTACTTAGTACTGAGTCTGTCAGGAACAGCAGCAGTAGCAGGTCTAGTGGACTGAACTGCAGTTTGGGAAAGAAGCATCAGATGCAGAGTACTAGCATAAAGTTACAAAGACATATATTTTTTTTCCCCTCCAGACGTCTCTGGAAATCCCCAAGTTCTAAACCTAAGAACCTTTAACTGTCTCTCCTAAGTAGTTTTCCATGAAAAAAACCCAACTGTTAATACTAAAAAGCCATAGTACATGTTGTAAAGCCATCCAACTTTCTTTTTAGAACAGTAATAACAGTTTGATTCTTGTTTAAACGCCATTCTCACATTTTCTTCTGCCAGTTCCTCACTTCTGCGTACTTAAGAAGTATCAGCAGATGCTGAACGGGGGCCAGAACCTCTCTCCCTTTCTGAGGCCGATGTGTACGGTCACGTTGCTGAACTCCAGCAGTATGGACCAGGCAACCAGGCCCTTTACAGAATCAAAAGTGCCGCAGCTTCATCCCTGCCAGCAAGGTGAAAGGCACCAAGGGCATCCTGCTTCTCCTAGCTCCTAAGGATTTCTGTTTCTGTTATCTACACAGTTCCATAACTGGCACTGCTGATTCAGGTATTTCATATCAGACATAGAATTTGTTTTCATCTGTGGCTGGATAACCCAATTGCCCAAAGAAACCTGTAGGTTACACCTGAGAAAGACAACTTGAGCCTGAAGAACATTTCAGCTTTTTCTGCCAGCATTTCAGAAGCGCATTAAAATAACACTTTCAGTAAAGATGAAATTCACTTTTTGTTGTTTTTTTACTAGCTGAGACCATTCCGATCACTGAAGATAGGTAATCAGGTTCAAGGAAACCTGTAAGTATCCAAATGAGAATTAAATTGTTTTCAAAAATAGAAGYTGAAATAAGAAACTTTTACATGTTGAGACCTGATGTCAGCAAAGTATTTAGACTGTGTTTAAGCACATGTTAAAATGCACAGCTAAAAACATTTGGTCCAGTTTCAGTACCTCAACACAAAGGCTCAGACCTTCAGCTGAAGAAGTCCATGTATCTTAACCTATCCCAAGTGACACCAACTTATTTCAGCCAAAGCTTTAAACCTACTATCTCCTTGAAGGAACAGCTCCATGGATGAAATTCTCACCCAACGAAGTTGACATGAAAATTTCCATACACATCAACTAAGGAAGAATTTCACTGGGCTTGGGTCCACATCCTAACTTTTTAATCCAGTTTTCAATTAATGCTTAATTTCTGCTTAAATTAAGGAGAGTTTCACCTAAGTCAGGGTTCACATGAGCTTTCTATCAAGTTGTACCACGAAACACTTTAAACATTCAAAAGACACTCCAAATCTTGTGTCACACAGAAGTGAGGATGGAAACATTTTTGTGTCATGTGTTGTGAGGAGTCCAGCTTATTTAGTGAAGCAAATAAAGGTGCAACTGAGCTTTCTCATGGGAGCACAGGGCTGCAGCTCACCTGGGATGGGGAAACTGTGCTGGAAACCCTTGTACCACACTGCTGGAAAACACTGACAAGTTCTGCTTCAGAGAGGAAGATCATGCCAGAGCTACATACAAGGAAAGCAGGAGTGCGCATCATAAATACACATCTCCTTCTGATGTTCTTTCCCTGTRGTGTGGGACATCGCTCTTTATAAAAACTGCTTTTGTAGATCTTAATACACTGACCAGTTTTCTACCGGTAGAAAATGAGGGGGAAAAACCAAGACTGCAGCACCTCCAAGTTTTCTGGCACTTTCTCTTTCTGGAGTCAGGTTATCGTAACAGCTCTAATTCTTTCCTTAGCACACAGATTGACTGGCAAAAGCTAGAGCTGTCAGCTGAGTAAAAACTCCAATTAATGGTGGGTATTAGAGACAAGACCAGCATCTTGCAATTACAACTGAAACYAAATTTTCCAGCAAGGAAAAAGCCCACAGCTTTTATTGCCTGATGCTTGACAAAGGTGGAATCGAAGGAGGGAGGTACGACTATCGGAACAAGGCTAAGAAATTTAAGAACACATTACAGTTTGCCACTTACTGCTTTTATTAAGTATTTACTTTGAAATTCACAGCTTTCTAGTATCTGTGTGAGAGTTCCTCTTCATATGCTCTACCCAACACATGTTAAAACTTGTACGAATCCTTCCCATTAGTTAAAAAACAAAACAAAAGMTGAAGTCTGCAGCAGATACTAGTGTCATCTCCCCCAGTGCACGGGTATTTTTAGCCTTAACAGATCTGCTGAGAGGAAAGATATAGAAAACTGAAACGAATGCCTCTTCAGATTTTATCTCTGTCAATTTTTTGTAAATGTAGATATGTAGGAATTACGTACAAATGCTTCTCCTTTCTTCTTCCTTTCTTCCACATCTCCAGTCTGAGCACCAGGGAGGATAAAAGGAAGACATGCTAACCAACCCACCAGCAGCATCTCACCTCTCACTCTCAGACGGTGAATGACGGTGCCCTGCATCACACAGCACCGTGTCCTGGAGGTCACCACCTGCCTTCCTGAAGTCTGTGGCTGGGAAATTCACTTTTCCCTCTGCTGCTCTTTCCTTGGCACAGGTAACAGCGGGTAGCCAGCAATCACCTCCTCCAGGCCAGCAGTTCCCAATCACAGCTGGCTTATTTTCTGTCGCTCAGGCTGTGTTTCCAAGAGATGATGTCTCCAACACTATTACCAGCTCCGTGCATTACTCCTTTTCTCCTTCCTCCTCCTCCTCTGCCTGCATGGGGAGACAGGCTACGAGTAGCAGCCGCACAGAAAGGGCAGATGTGGGCATCCGCGATGCATGCTCTTGTTGGGCAGTATATTGAACTAAACTGATTTACTTTAAATGCTAATTTGAGAAAATATCATAGCTTTCTTCTAATCGAAAATATGGCCTGTAAAGTATCTTTTCAGCTTCCCTTCAGGTTACATGTAACATAATTAAAAGACTCAAGTAAACAAAGTGCAGAAGACCCATTTGTCCAGGCTGAATCAAGCTCTCCACAGGCAGAGTGCAATTCCTACTTCGCTTACGTTGAAGAAAATAATGGTRAAATTCCTATACTGAAAAATTCCTTCTTCCTATAGCTAATTACATCTCAGAGTGTTACGTTAAAGCTCTGTCTCCAGTACTGATACTCAATATTACCAGAAAAAGCAAGAATCTTCAAATAACGTGTTCTTCATACATATCTCTGCTCCTGTTGCTGCTTTTGAAAATCTCATCCTGAGGTGCCAGGAACAGTTCCAGTTACTCCAAAGTGTGCCCCAAATGATGAATCTGTTCCCTCCATGCACAAAGCTCTCCACGTCACCTTTAAGTGATTGCAAAACAGCCAAATGCTTTTCCATAAGCCGGCTGGCTCAAACCGTTCTTCTTTAGGACACGTTACAGACGTTACACRCGGGCTCAGGCAAAAACTTGCCCAGAACTTCACACTGCGCTACCATTGACTAAACAGCTTGCCTTGGATTTTTTCAGTGTTTCTGGTACTAGATACAAGGCCGAATAAAAGGTATCACTGCTACTTAAGATAATAGTAGCGATGGCTATTCACTCGCAAAATTTAAAGGTGCACCTTCTTAGATAAAATTAAAAAAAAAAAAAATCTTTGACAGGTCCTACACATGACTTGCAAAGTTATAGCTCTTGGGAGGTTAAGTAGAAAAGAAAGGATACCTGTCAGCTCACCACCAACATGTTTGAAGAGATTTGTTGGTTTCTATGGCAATGGGAGGGTAACGTGGCTGCCTGGTTACAATTATGACTGACGCACATCTCAAACAATCGTTCTCTTCCTGTTCGTATGACATAAGAAAAACAGGATGTTAAGAGGTGTTTATCTGAATGAACAAGATAAGCAAGCTCACTGACATTTATAAAAGTATAAGATTTAACTAACAAGATGTTATAGATTTCTGTGGAAAAAAAAAAATCCAACTGCTGCACTGCTGAATGTGATTAAATTATGCATGGAAAGATCCTTTCCCTCTGAACCCGCAGGAAACAGTTGAGGAGCTGTTATATGAGCCATGAATACCAATGGAAAGCCTTTTTAGTGTGAGATACTGAGTTACACTGCTGAATCAAAATTGAGAAAAACAGCTTAGTGTGCAATGTCCTGCTGCCTCCCAAAACCGTATTCAGCTCAGGGACCGCTGATGGGCTACAGAGAATCAGGGTGCTGCGGTGGTCCTACTGCTAGACGGGGAAGCCAGGCTGGTTTATAAAGCAGTTTGTGGCAATGAGCACCATTTCACAGGCATTTCTCAGGCCTTTCACTCAACCCGAGTAATCATCACAGGTACTTTGGAGTGTTTTAAATGTCTGTCAGTGCCTGAGAGGGAACCTTATCACTCCTCATGGCAATTTCATCAATGAGGGAACTTGCAACATGCCCAAATCATATAGCAGAGTATGGTGCTGCAATCACTGCTGCCCACTAATTAACTGGAACAGCCCAGCAGCACACTGCAGTTTAAAGCAGAAAACCAGCTCATGTCCAAAAAGCACAACAACATTGTCCCAGAGGTGGTTCTAGAGCAGGGGAAAGGTACTGGCCTTCACAGCCATGCTCTTGTCACCTGTATGCATGGGCAATACACCCAGCTAGAAACATCCAGCTGCAGGGCAAGATGATGATAATGTAGCCAGGAACTGGTTGAAGAGACCGCAGGTGACCCAGTGTCATCTCGCATTTGCTTTAATACATCACTCCTTTTCATTTGGGAAAAGAGAACTCCCCACAAGCAGGGAGAAAGGATGAGGTATACTTAGAGACAGGCATATTAGAAAAACCTAAAAGAAGTACAGCTTGGAAAGTTAATTGCCAGCAGCTGCCTTGCTGCGGTAGCAGGAAGAATGGGGCGTTCAACAAGGAAGCTGGAATGGATAGGTAAGAAGCTGGAAGTAGGACATCCCTCTGCGTTTCAGGAAACATTTGGAGTATATAAACCACGCAGAGCAGAATGGTTTACATGGAATCAAAGAAAAATAATGAAGGAGAAGGAAAGCATTTTTCAGCCTGACTTTCCTGAGGGGTCATTCCTGTTTAGGAACTACCGAGGACTGCAGATAAAGTCTCCTCTGTCCTCAGCCTCACTGGAAAATTAATACTGCTAATTGTTTTGGCTTGGGATGTCCAAGAATTAGCTAATACCTGTCAAACAGGGAAGTTCAACAATCTTTCACATACTTATTTGTTCATAGCTTCACCTATTTCAAATGCACATATAATTTAAAATATAATACTCACTACGGTCTTTTACATGTCATCATATCCCATGGATGAACCAGACCAAACGCCACAGAGCTCCGATCACTCAGAAGTACAATCGTGTCATTGTACACTGCGAGACACAGGGCCTGACACTAAAGACCTGATACTAACAGTACTTTGTTTTATAGTACATCGACCACCACAGACCTATTTGACCACATAGTTAGAATAATAATGATGTAATAGAGAATGTACAACTCTTAAAATAGAAAATGAGTACAATCAGATATTGAAGTGAAGGGTAATAAATATGTGGACTCAGTAATAGTTTAAACAAGTGAGCCGCAGGGAGTAGAAGGAGGTAGACTGAGACAGCTCTCCAAGGAGAGCACCATGCAGTTGCTAGGGATTAAAAGATCAAAGTGCCTGTGCAGTGTCACAACAGCTCCATCCCGAAAAGGGATCACGCAGTGTGAGATGTGGCTGAATGCAATACTTACCTTCAACAATTCTTTGTGCTATCTAGAGCATCCCCCATCCAGGGGTTGCAACAGACTTTATGAGCCATAATAGCTTGCAGCTGGTTCAGAGGCAGCTGGCTTTGGACCTCTGGAAGCACCAAAGCAAACACATTAGAAAGTCTGTACTGGCTTCCCTGGCATTGCAGAAACATCACCAAGTTTGACAAAAAGCTACCCGAACAACCTAACACTCTCTGCGTGTGTTTGTGAGCTGCAGTTACTTAAAATCCTTTCCAAGTGGTTGCCCTCCTCCACCACCACTTTCTTTATTTCAAAGACATTTGAAATAAAGATCTTTGAAATCTCCCTACCAGACTTGCACACAGCCAAGGACGTGCTGATCTCCCAAATGCAATCCTTTTACAGTCCTTACTGCGTCCACTTTGACGCTTTCTTGCAAGTCAGTGATGCTACCAAGACATACCCCAGAGCAGCAGCGCTGAATGAAGCACTATCACAAAGAGCTGCCAACAGCATGTATTACTTCGAAGACAACAGCCCTTCATGTTTGTGTTTTTTCTCTTCTACATTGAGCAGGTGTTGGTTTCCTTAAAAAGCTGCACTTCAGCTGTACATTACAGTTTATACGGCACAAAGCTGCTGCACTTCTTCCACACACGGGCACTGGGAAGTGAAGTGGTTTACCCAAAGTCTCCCAGCAGAACCCCCAAAGGAAATGAGAACAGGTGCCCAATTCTGACCTCCCTCATTTTCGCATCAGTATGCCTCCATCTGTTTTAACTTCTAACGTATTCTAGCCTGGTATCAGCCGCTCTGGAAACCCAGCGTGCAGCCCCCAATGAAGRCACAGACCCTCCTGGGTGGCAGGGACCAGGGGAACTCTCCACGTCCCCCACGAGCCGTGCCTGGAGCCGCTGCGCGTCTGTGCAGTCTCCTCTTGCCCRTCGGGATTCCAGCTGCACCAGTCCCATCTTCTCAGGGCTACCAAAAAAACCCACACCACAGTCAGGATTTCATTTACAAATCAGTTCTCTAAGAGCAGGCCTGATTTCCGAAGTCCTTTAGGAAGCAACGGATGACTTTTGCTACCTATGTTACCCGTATCAGAAGACACAGGGTAGAACAGATCTGTATAAGAAAGTGGATTTCTACTTACTTTTAYGTAAATTTTGTTTTCCCATTTGGTGCACATATTTAAGTCAGTATCAAAGAAACAAAATGGAAACCCAATCATTGTCTCTGGCTTGGCTGGCTTACAGATCAACTCCCAGCCTTTAATTCTAGGAAGTGAGTGACCGTGAAGTCTCATGACAGCCAAAGGCCCCCCTCTTTCAATCTGACTCGCTGTTTGTCTTGGAAGTAGCCAGGTTAATGCTGTCCCATTCAGCCTGCAAGGGAATGCGGGGCAGATTGAAAGAGGGAAAGACAGACAGAGACAAAGACGGACAGAGAGACACTGCAAAAGACTGAGAGACAAAGACCGGCGGCGGGATGAAAGAGCATGGAACGAAGGCAGGACCCAGCCAAGCCAAACAAAGTTTTCCTTGAGTGATTACATCTGCTGGAGAGTCCCCAGCTTGCACTCTYCTTGCTGAGAAATTCTTTTAATTGTGTCTAGGACATTTTAAAAATCTCAAGAAAAGCTCCTCTGTAATCATGAAAGCTCTGAACTGTGTGAACTTTTGTTATGCTGAATTACTGATAGCTTGCTACATACTTCTTGAAGTAAAAGCTGAAAACTGCTTTACAGAAGATTTTTCTGAGGTAGAGCCCTAGGGAGGGAAAACCGATAATAAATCTTAATTTCTTTTTCTCCAAGAAAAAACAAACAATTTAGAAAAATTCTTCTCCCTCCCAATGTCTGTGTAGCTAAACACAAAGAGCATCCAGAAGAAAATTAAAAGAGATACCTTCTCAAATCAGGCAAAATTAAATAAGGTTAAATGAATGATCTGTAGAGCCAAAGCCTACAATTCTGTAAAATGGCTTCCCTCCCTAGAAGTCAACAGGGACGGTGGCTCTTCCATAGCCACTAAAGTCGCTCACTACTTAGCTGATGGTGCAGAGTGGGCAGTTGGGCAAGGGCGTATATCCAGCACCTATGCCGAGGCAGTACTGTATGTCAGACTGCCACAGGCATTTTCTTGTATGTATGAAAATCAATACTTGTAAGCCAGAAAGACAGATTAATATTAAGCAATTTTCAAGTTGGCTAAAAGAACCGTGATTCTGCCTTGATCAGACACACTCCTGGGGTTATCTGAATGCCACTACCTGCTGGTTTCACATCATGGGTCCAACTAYCTCATCTGCGGCAAACCTCCTGGCAAACCTCCCTCATCTTCAAGCCTGTTTTCCCAGCATTAATTTGTACTCTACCACTCACTATGATAACCAGAAATGCCAGAGAGTTGACAGACTCCAAGTACCTCATTTCTCTCCTCCACAACCCAAACATCTGCCTGCATATATCAGGTAACTAGATACTGGTATTTACCAAATTTGAGGGTTAGTCATTGGAAGATGGTGCAAAGGCAAGGCTCAATGTTAAAAGACAAAAAAAAAAWAAAAATCACAAGGTGTGTCAAGCTGGCCCTCACCTCGCCACAACCACACGCTCCACCATGTCACAGGTGTGTGGTACCCAGGAAGGTGAAAGCATGACTGAGGGGGGGACACCTAACATGTCTGCACCCATAAAACGGCCACCCAAAGGTGTGCCTTGGCACATACACATCTTCCAAGTACTTTGAATTAGTGTCTGGATGTATTTCACCACTTTGCTGGTGCAAACGCAAAGCGACTCACCCTCGTCACGTCTCTATGGCATATATCGCATGCAAGTGCAGTTACACCAGCCAACCTGAGCCCTCCCCACAGCGGCTCGCCCCGCTGGAATGCGGAGAGCCCCTTCCCTGCCGCAGCTTGCGCAGGCTCTGATCCTCAGCAGACCGCTCACAAGCCAGTCCCACCCAAGCTGCTGGCAATAAACTAACTCGGCCAAAATAYGGATCAGCTCTTGCTGGGCCAGTGAATTGAACCAACTCAGTGAAGGGTCCAAGGTAGCAGCACTGGAGCAAAGAGGATGACTCATGTACCCGGGACTGGGTACGAGGGCGTGAGGGAGAAGGGCAGGGAGCAAGACCTTTCCCTTGCAGCTGCAATTAAGCCGCTAGATCAGTCAGCACTTCCATTTGCTCCGTTCTGCCAAAACACACATCTTTCCTTACAACATATAGAGATACACATTGTTAATTATGTAATAGGTAGCGATGCATATTCTTCAATGAACTGCAGAGTAGCTAGGTACAATGTTGAGTTTTACGTGCTCTATGATGCAAATGAGAAGGCTCCAACTTAAGGTAAAACTCATACCTCAGCCACAAGACAGGATCTCTTAGTCTGCTGCGGCACAATATGGCCAGGCTGAGATGCTGCAGCACCTTGAGCAGGAGTTGCAAGCACTGCTGAAAGGATGCAAATGTACAGATGGACATCAGCAACATCCAGATATATTTTTTAAACAGTATGTCTTATAGTTACTTTAAAACAGTACCTATCCTTAAGATAGGCAGCCTTTCCAGGAAGAACCTCCCCGTCTGCTCAACTCTTCAGGAAGCACAACCATCTCTCCATAGCCAGGATCATGCCATTTAGAAACATCAGCTCAGTATCTACTGAAYGACACTTCAACAATGAGGCTGAAGGAAACCCCAATGGATAGAAACACTAGGGGCTGCTRAGGGAACTGGCGACAGTCAGCCTACCACGGTGCTGAGCGAAAGACTAGGTGGCACCTCCGAGATGGGGAGCCTGATCTGAACCAGTGAGCAAAGGGACCGATGGCTCTCTAGCCCCTACCACATGGCGTGGACAAGGAGCATGATTTGAGAACATCTACTGCAATAATCTCAATCTTCAAAAGTGGAGGGTTCCCTAAAAACCTGTGGTTTGTTGGGGAGGAGGTTGGGGTTTTGTTTTATGCTTCTTTGCCTCTTGTTTTTGTCTTAGTGGATAACATTCATTTCCAGTAACTGTCGACCAAAGTGGAAAAGGAGTATTTAACAATAAAGTGCAAGAATCCATTATGAGTAATGGCAACCCATGTGCTTTTATGAAACAATAACACACCAACATAAAATAAATCAGTGCCTTTTAATTTAACAATGTAAATTACCCTCCCACCTGCTGTGAATCTCTGTAAGGAGAAAAAGCTGGCTGCATATTTACCAAGCTGTCTATCCCAGTCTCATTCTGAACTGGCCTAATGCCCTGGGGTTAGACTGTAGGACTCTGTCATCTCTTGCACTCGTATGACCTAAGAAAGGGAATGTGGCCTTTTTCCCACAAGCCCAGAGTGAGAACATCATAAAAGCTGAACTTTAGCCCCCTTTTTGGGCAGGCAGCACAATAGCAAGGAGGATGCTGTTACTCCCTGGAGGCTCTGCTGCTGAAAAACATCACCAAGCTCAAGTAAAAGGTCAGTAGTTAGGATTGCATCTCTTGTTTTCTTCAGTTTTCCTCCTCCGTCAAAGGCAGTTAAACATTCTTTGCACACCCCCCCTCCCTCCTTCTGAGAAATGCAGGAAGGAAGTGCTTGCAAAATAGTTTAATTTAAAAGAACGCACAATCACTCACACAGCAAACACTGCTTTAGCCTTGGAGCAGGACATTTCTATTGCCTCACAGTTCCCACTAAAACACAAATGAATCCCTGCAGTGGCAGAGTCGTTCCTCCCTCCCCGCACACAAACGGAGGCTGCATTTTTACTCCCAAACCCTTTTGTTGAGGGGCAGACACCTTGGGTGAGAAGATCTGCAGCTACGTGCTGCAGGCAACCCCCCCTGCTCCTACCGAGCACACACCACCCTGCAGGTTCTTGTCAAGCTGGAGAAGAGGACATCTGCCTAGTGAACAAGGGCTGTGGAGCCAGGGAAAGGAGGATGCAGAAAACCCTGTAATCTCTCAAGGCGCTGCACGGTAACAGGCACCAAGAGRCAGTAACGTGGTCCTGGGTTGTAGGACACGGTTTCGCTTCCAGTCTTTCTCAGAACTAGTGCTTGTTTGATTTCACAGTATGTTTTTCCTCCAATGTTTGTTACCTGGACCTTGCTAGAGTTTGTGAAGGTTGTTTGGGACTGGCTGGATTTAACTTGACCCTTGTCTTCACCAGAGTGGGAGGAAACAGCTCTTTTGCAAAAAGGAATGTAGAGACCAGCAGGCAATTCATGGAAAACTTCTTTGTTATCGATCAGCTTATGTCGTATGACCACATGTCCAGTCTAAACATAATTCTTCTCAGTCACACAGTGTTTTCGTATCCCTGGGCAAATAGCATTTACTATCACAAGACTATTTTTTTGACTTTTCAGAGACTTTGGCAGTCCTGAGGACTTGTCTTCCCTTGAGCCATGAACCACGGCAGCCACTAGCACATGTCAGAAGGGGCTCGCAAGTCCCTGCCTGCTTTCACTTCTTTGAGAATTACCAGTCCTCCTAGCCACAGTCTCTTGAAATAAACACCTCCGCCGCTCACAGCTTTTCCCAGCGCAGCAGCACTTTTGCTTGGTGGTTTCAGCAAATCTGATCATGTTACTGCCGTCCCGCGTTCCTTACATTGCTTGGCTAGCATGCGGTGGATTGATTTCAAGTTGGCACTCTTGTACTTAAAAGGGACACTGTCAACAAATCACAGTCCTGTCTTTTTTTTAACCCATTGCTGTCACAGTCCATAATTAGATTAATAAAATAAATAAGAGATCAGTGCATGTATGAACTAAGCAGAATTGCACCCGCTGCCCGTTAGAGTGATGTCTTCTTCCTCCAAACAGGATGGCTAGGACAAGCAAAGACACAATAAATTATTTTCTAGAAGGAAATTAAGAAATTTTGCATGCTGTTAATGTGAGCACTTTCCCATGTACAGTCAAGCAGCTTCACAAAGGGGAAGATTAATACTTTCACAAAACAGGGAAATGAGACTGCCAAATGCCACAAACTGCCTGGGGACTTCGGGTCTACGGCAGGACCTGAAACTAGGTTGCTGAGTTTTGCTTTTTTTCTTTTAAAGCTGACAACTTCAATTGACAGCATCTACTTTCAGCCCTGACTAGTGGGGGAACCTGACTTTTCCTAGTTCTAGGCCGTTGCCCTGAAGGGCAAGTTTTCTGGTTTTGTTACTGTTTTCATAAACATACAGCTATTACTGCTGTTTATTATCCTTCCCACCCCCTGTAACTTTTACCTTCTTTTTTTTTTTTTTTTTTTTTTTTATTGGTGTTATTCATGTGCATTTCTGGTAGATTTAAAAATAATGGTTAACATTTCAGGAATGCCTTCAGATTTTAAATGAGGAGTCCATACTACTGCATTCTGTAAAGACCTTAAATAAGAAATAATTTCTGTCCACAGAGTATTGTAAAGGCATTTAAGGAGCTTACTCCCCACCCCATGCCTGTTGCAAGCCCAGACAAAGGACAATAAAAATGTGAAACAGAGGGAGAAGGAATGAAATAACCACAGAAAGACACATCTGGCTGGGCAGATGAGGTGCTTGTGCAGGTAGCCAGCATGGAGCTGGGGATTTTTTTGCTTATCAAGACTGTTAAGAGTTACACACTGGTTTTTACATGATAAAAAAGTATAAAAAGCATAAACTGCACTGAAAGATCTGTTACAAATAAAACCACCACATCAGCCACTATGCATATGGGGTCAGAGTGGCCAGATTTCGGTATTACGCAATTTGCTTCCGGAAAGTCTTCACCAATTACTTCCACAACTCTAGCCTAAAAACCTTATCATTAAAACAACATACTCTTTCTTTAATTCTAGAGTTTACACTCATATTCAAGTTTCATCCCAGCTTCGCCAAAACATAGCCTTAAGTAAACACTATTTTGACTCTGAGTACACTGGGCACTGCAAGATAGTCACGCTGCAGAAATTACTGACAGTAGCCTTTTTCAGAGAGAAAAGTCAGAGGAAAGGTTGAAGGAACCCTGTAGTGTCAGTTAATTCAGGAAAAATGCAACCCCACAAAATATTATTTTCTTACACTACGAGCAACTGCTGAAATTTCAGGGTAAGTTTTAAATTTACCACTAAGCTGGACTCGGACTTGAATTTTAGCCCACACCCTCCAATGACCCAAACAGAGAAGTCTTGGAGGTGTTTGAATTCCACACTAATTTACAAGCTGCTGTGCTTAGCTGACTCGGGGGTGTGGGCTCAAAGACAGAGCACAATTCAACACGGGCAGCATCAATTTGAAACAAGGAGGGCAGGTGTAATTGCTGTGCTGGTTGATAGTCTTTCCATCCCCCTCTTTCTATTCCCAAGTACAAACCAGTCCTCTTGCTGTTGGACACAACCCACTAGGAGGTAGCTTCGGAGTATCTCAGGCCAAAGAATAATAGGATGGCTTCCAAAATACCTACCGAAAAATGCAGAGTGAGAACATGGTAATGCAGACAGGGGTCTATCTGTGTGGATGCTCACACCCAGACAGACTAACCTAGGTGCTCAGCCTTACACATAAAGCATTCAGGCTAGATGTATAAGGAAAATTAAGCCTCAAATATTGAAAAGTTGTTTCTCTGTCAAGTTAGACTCTTGATATTCTGTCATATCCAGTTGTACAATAGGATTATACAGTGATCTTGAGAGGTGTTTCAGTGATTGCTCACCATCTCTTAACAGCCGCTCTTCGCAGGCTTTTGCTATCAGAACCGAAATGAAATTCCCAGCTCAAAGTTGGCGAGAATACTAAAGCCATACTGAAAAAAATAAAACCAAATAGCTGTTTTAAGAAATGGTTAAAAAAAGGTCACAGAGCAGACAGGTCTGAAAATATTATCTAAATATTGTAATGCAGCTTTTAAACAAAACCAGTAGTACAAGAAAAAGATTACCGTTCAGTTCTGAGGCTTTTCTTGGAGAGAGGGACAGAATCATATTCAGCAAAGGTGATTCATTTAAGGCCTCCAACCTTATTTATTTCCCCCTCCTYTAAGGCATCACAGATAGCATTTGCCTCATCACTGCCCCACCCTGAAGACCTGACAGAAGCCTCTGCCTCCGTCSTGCCAGACACCGGTCACTTCCTTCCCCTGTGCCAGACACATCACCCTGGGGTGCTCCGGACCAGAGAGCACCCCGGTTGTTTCCCTGGCTTAAGGCTCCACAACCTGTCAGTGCAGTAGCTTCTTTACTAAACACCAGCCCCTTTCCTTCTTTTTCCCCTTTTTTTCTTTGTTAAGCTGCTTCTACTAAAGGGGAATTTTGATTATTGAAGTACTTGATTATAAAGAGAAGGGAAGAAAATCCTCAGTAACCTGCTGTCAGACACAGCCTACAGATCAAACGGGCTTGTGCACGAATCCCAGCGGTCTGCGCTCACGCTGCCTCCAAAGTGTTTGTGCGAGACGYGTGTTTTTCCCGTTGTGCTGCCGTGATTGTTTGGCTGGGCTGGGTGATGGATGGTGGAGAAGGTTGTGTCTGGAAATGTGCTCCGAAGTCGACAGGAAGCTGAGGGGCCTTTGCCAGCACTTCCTTCCTGCGTACAAGGGGAGGACAGAATGGGAAAAACCTTGGCTGTCTCTTACCCTAAGGAAAGTGCTAGCCTTCCAGCTGGATTACAGTAAAAATATTTTAATCTTTCACAAGATTATAATATCCTTCCTCTCTAAGTATAGCTACAGCAGTAGCAAGGCGTAGATAATGAAATGAACCAACAATGTAAAACTTGCTAGGTGGCTACAGAGGGCTGGTGCTRGAAGCTGAACAAATGGAGGTCCAAATGCAAAGATCCCTGTCTTCAGTCAAGATATAAATCACCAGTGGATCAGACCTGTTTAACCCAGTATCTTGACTCCAATAGCAACCWGTACTAAGCTTTTCAACAGAAGGTGTAAAACCCACACAAGTAGTACATTGGAAATGTGTCCCTCTTGACAGCTTCATTCCTGTGCCTGTTTTCAAGAGTGGATCTAAACTCAAAGCGTAACATTTATTACCCCCACAAATAATAACACTGCAATGAGCAATCTATGAATATTCTGACCATGCGATCCACACATTTCTCAAGAGCACCCAGGATGTTTTGTGTTATGGAGACTTTCCTTGAATGTCTTTTTCCAAAGACGCTACTTCTAGGTCCTTTTGTGGATGATTCATGAATCCGCATGACATCCTGACGTGTAATCATCAACTGTTCATGGTAATAAAAACACGTGCAGAGTATTAAAGAACAGATATTCCATGCTACCACAGGAATTTTCCAAAAATTTTCCATTCTTGAACTCCCAGATTCAAACCCATAGACAACAGCAAGAACTTTAGTGTAGACAGGTGTTCAGAACCCCAAACTCATCAACCTGCTCTGCCTACAGCCATGTGGACTGTGACAGCAAGAGCATGGCACAAGGGTGGTGGCTATGGGGACCACTTTCCTTGTTACCCCAGCAAGGGGGTATCCTAACAATCCCTTCAGGCAGATAATGTCTGGACAAGTTTGCCCGAGTGAGTCTGAAAAAGAGAGGAAGAAACTCTCAGGACTCTTGACAACAAAAGAAAAATCCCCAAACCTGTGAGCAGACAGCTCTCATAACAGCCTCTATTTCTGAAAAAGGAATCAGACAAAAAGACCTCACCCATTAACAAAGAGCAGGGAACAATGGAAACTGTCAAAAAATAGCCCTCACGTCAGAACTAAGAATGCCCCTTTACACATCCAAAAAAGCACACAGCTGAGCAAGAGCCCGGGAGGCTGTCAGGCACTGCTTCTGGCTTACGCGCCAGCCAGGCCCCTCTCCTTTGCAGAAACTGCCAGAAGCACTAGATGATACTGAATTCCAATAACCAAAGATGGGGATGGAAGAGGAGAGAAAATTTATGGCAGGACTGAGCCAGAAAAAGTAATAAATTCCTGTCCATTCAATCTCTCCGGCAAGGACCCTAACACTGAAACTTTGTAGGACGTAGATGAAAATGGTATGTGTGCACATCTTCCCTGGGCCTTACTTTATAGGGTAAAGCAATTACAAAAGCAATTGATGAGAAAACTAAACTATGGATAAAATCTGAATGAGTTGTGTAACACAGTAATAAAAATCATGTATTCTTCTGAGTTGGTGAGAAGTTATAAAAGCAGTTGTTATAAAAAGTTTCAACCTGGAATACAGTTCTAAGAATGCTGATATCTAGATGTGGACCAGGAAACCTCAAAGATCCAGTAACCTTCATGGCATGCAATTCAGTATTGAATTCACAGGTTTTGCTCTAGCTATGACTTGGCATTCTCCTCCAATAGCACTAAGGAAAGCAAACGGAAAGTAAATCGTGAACAAACAGAAGATAGGCAAACACTTGGACAAGCAGAAAACTCACCAGTGGGCTGATCACTTGAGTCACTGTCCTGATTCATCCTCCCAAAGGCGGCACCAAATCAGGATGCTGAGCTTAGTGGTCTACAGCTCAGAGTTGGTAGCCCAAGCTCTTGCTTCTGAAAAGAAAAAAATATGGTGTTACTATCAAACTGTAGGAACTTCACCCTGTGTGACAACGGAAATAATCTTGTGTGTGGTCTGCTGCCTTTGTATCTAAGCAAGATAGTGGAGAAACTGTGTATATACACAACTTAGCGTAGAAGTCATAGTACATTGCCTGAAGATCAGAGAACTAAATGGTGAATCGGTGAATTAAGTCAACCAAGAAACACTGAAAAGTGGCATCTGAAATCTCATGCAAGTTAAAACAACGTGTAGTTAAAACGACATCTGGATTCCTGGAACAGGTCAAGATTAGCATTCAGATTTCAATTTCACAAACAGGAGTCTCTAACACTGTTTACTTGATTAACCAAACAAGAAAACAGATCTAGCTAACTTCCAAACTGGACAAACAGTCCACATGAAAGTATGTTTTTGCCGTAGCTAAACAGCTCCTCCTCTTTGCTTGCTTGCCCTTCCACTCATCACATCTTGACTGTGGTAGAGTTGGGAACAGAACCCATGTCTCCCAAATCCCAGTCCAGTGCCTTAACCACCACATCCTTCCTGCTGAATCACATTGCAGAATTGTTTATCAGGAAGGAAATTCCCCCTTGAGAGTACTCACTCTGAGTGTACTGGTGGAACACAAATGCTTAGAAAAATACAAACGGACTAGCAATAACAACAAGTGATTTAAGTCACCATACAACGGGCTAAAGGTATACATCAGCATATTGTTTTTTGTTGTTAGCAGCAGTAAAGTAAGGCACCATCGAGCAGGACATTACACAGAACAAGCAGCACATCCGGATGTCCTCAAAGTAATAGCCTCCTGCTCTTCTAAAGATGATACGTAACTTTGAAAACATCTATCCCACGTTCAGCATTAGGTGTATGTCACTCAGAGGGGGATTCAAGAGGTTTATTCTTACCAGGCACCGTGAAGGTCACCTTTGGAAGCATCTCATGCCAAGCTGCTAAGTATGTGATCTAGTAGGTAGCAAGCAGCTACAGCAAGCAGCTGTAGTATGTGATCTAGTAGGTCAGAATTAACCTCAACATGTTGTACTAGCAAAGGACCTTCGCTTTCTTTAAGGTCTTTAGCAAAAAAAAAAAAAAGCAGGGCAGGGGGGAAGATACCAAAAGTAGAAAAATATGGTTTAGCCTAAACGCAGTTTACCCCATCAGTCACCTAGAAAACAAAAAGGGTTGTAATTCATCCATGACCTGCCAGAGGACACAAACCCACTGAAATGACAAGTTCATGGTCCAGGGCCCTGAAGAATTTGGCTCTGCTTAGCAGTTGGGCAAAGGAGAAGAATTTCCCCMCTTGCAAGCTTTACAGGTTGCGTCTCGCGAGACCCCACCACAGTGACTGACACAAACACGCGCTTGGGCAGATTCCCAGAACTGTGACAAGATTTCTTTTACACTCCCTTTCAAATGTCATTGTATAGAAATTCCAGCAGGACTGACTCTTGATTGAATCTTCAATCACAACGTCCTGGGGTCACGTTCATAGATTGAGAGCAGCTTTTAAAGAGCTCATAGGATAGGGCTAGCTGCCTCCAGCGAGCGGCCTCGAGAGCAGACCCAAGGGAGATGTGCTCAGCCTCCGGCGCGTGGGGCTGCCATGGGACAGCTAAGGGTCAGGTCTGCCCCACAGACACAGGCAGGGCCCCATGGGMTCTGCTGGACACACCAGCCCCACGGGAAGGCAGCCTTCTCCCCAGAGGAGCCTGGCCTGAGGGCAGCCATCCCACCACGCACCCTCGTGAACACCTGTAAGCTTCTGTTCCCTACAACCATCTTCTCTGTTTGCTCATTARGCTTCAAGACTGATGCCCACTGATCCCCAATCATGCCAGAAGCACCTCTCTCAAAGCAAACACAGGGAGTATCGGTGCTGCTCTGGAGACACAAAGCCCCTCCAAGAGCACTTTGTGCGGGATCCATCTATCACATGTGGACACCTGCACCTCCCCTGACCATCTGAGCTCCCCACCTGATCAGTGGAGATACGGAGGCATCTCTAGGGAGCTCACCCGAACAGGGATGACTTGAAGAAGACATCTATGGAGCAACCCGTTTCTCTCTGGTGGCTGTCCAGAGAGCCTCAGTGGCAACCAGCTGAATCCCACCCTCTGTCATTACTTTACCCCAGAGCTGAACATACTGGCTTTGCTGTCCCACAGCACATCGAGAAACACATCAGAAAGTGTCAGGCACAGCACTGGTATCAAACAAAATCAAATGCCACTGCTTTATTTTGAATCTGTCATCTACTTATTCTTTCTGTGTTACTTTAATTGCTTACAGTTTTTGTATTTATGTTAATATATCTACACGGATACAAGAGTCAGAGCCAGACTCTTCTCAGTGGTGCCCAGTGACAGGACAAGAGGCAACAGGCATGAACTGAAATACAGGAAATTATGTTTAAACATTAGAAAAAAAAAATTTCTTTATTTTTCTTACTGTGTGAGTGATCAAACACTGGAACAGGCTGTCCAGAGAGGTTGTAGAGTCTCCATCCTGACTGGACACAATCCTGAGCAACCTGCTGTAACTGACCCTGCTCTCCAGAGGTCCCCTCCAACCTCAACTATTCTGCGATTCTGTAGTATGCCTGAAGACTGTATATTAGACGACTCCTTACATTTGGGATGTACACAGTTGAAGACAGCCAAACCTTATTACCCAGGGATAATGCCTGAGATTTCCAGAGAAACTATCATGGTATCCCCAGTCTGTTCCCTGTTCTTCAGCCCATCAGGAATCACTGCTTGCTGCAGAATACCTGCCCCAGTTGTGTTCTGCACYGCTTTGTAGTTTTTCACATCACTGGCATCAGACACGTCCAATAATTTACTAAAGTGAAAGTTTCTTGCCAGAAAACACTTTAAGGCACTACTTCCATTCTTTTGAACAGTAAAAAAAAGTCACAATTTCTCCTAAAGGCTTCTTTCAACCTTGACATTGTCTAAAAACCCTCAAGCCTTGCTTTTTTACATCATATGAGAGTAATTTAGCAATTAATATTAAATGTAATTCAATTGTTCTTCACTAAAAAGGCTATTCTCTCATTCCTTGCCTGTTATTTTTATAGTCAGGATCAAGCTTGTGTTTTTTTCCTATTAGGTCAGCCCCACTTAGGTCTAAATCAAGTGCGTCCAGAGGGAAAATGTAACTCCACATCTTCAATCCTGCAGGATGTTGTGATCAGTTTACAGTGGTGAATAATGGCACATTAGAAGGTAATTGCTGTCAGAGGTCTTCTGCTTGGTTCAAAGCACTCCCCATACAGAAACCCAGCACGGAACAGCTAAAGAAAAAGGCTTCTGCACAGAGCTGCCAAACTGCTTCTCCAAGGACTTCTGATTTTTGTCCAGAGCAGGTGGGCAATGTTGAGCTCTTGATTTGGGGACTAGTGCCATACAGGAGTGTTTTGCTTCATATTTAAGGAAAATGAGCTAATGATTGCACCCGGTCATCCTGAATAGTGCACATGGTCTGAAGCACAAAGGATGAATGTCTAGCAAAGGTCCGACACCTCCCCAGCCTGCAGTTCATAACTGCCCCAAAGGTGAAGTAACATTCAGGTGGACGGGGAGGCTTTTTCACCTGACTCTGTAACCAGAGTTCACGGTCCTGCTTCCTCAGTAACGGCTGAGGCCACAGCCACCACCAGACGGGGAACTGGAGGCCACCGGTTTCCTTKTGACCGATTTCAGCTCAAGCAGGGCCATCATGGGGCTGGAGCGAACAAGAGACTCCTGAACCYTCAGCTTTGGAGCCACGCCGAGAAAAGCAGTAAATCTCTCTCCTGATAGTTTGTTAACCCTCCGCGGGGTCAACTCCTGTGCTGTTCTCTCAAGCGCTGCCATGGCTGGTGCTTTCCTTAAAGCCCAGCAGCTGGGTGAAGAGACCGTGTAAAAAATCTTCTCTCTCCTCAGAAAATGCCACCAAAACAAAAAAGCAGGTTTCTATTCTGCTTGGTTATAGAAAAAGATTTGAAAACGTGAAGTGAGAGTAACTTAAAGCTTTAGAAACAAGAAGACAAATACTAGGAACAAATGTTTATTTGTAGTGTTCTCCATACCGTGATTTTTAAGCCTATCTCACAGTTTTGCAACCTGCCTTTTACTGCTTTATTACAGAACATACAGGCACATGCAACAAAAGATATCCAGCAGTACGGATCCCTCGGCAGAAAAAAAAATGAGTTAGCAGTATGGGTGAAGGAGCTGTAGTCCTAGAAGTCCTACCAAAAGCACTATTTGAAGACCACGGGTGTCTTTTTGTTGACTTTTACAGACTTTGAATCCTGTACTTAACCACAATTCAGCAGCCCTGGGGTCAGATTTGGCTTTTAGGCTCCCATCAGCCACAAATCCAGCACTTCATTCTTCATAACGCACCAGCTAAGCTACAGCACCCAAAATCTCTGCTCCACTCTTGAATTGTGGCATCTCAGACTTCAGTATGTCATGTATCACCTACATACCGAGCCTATTTACAAGCAATCTCGGTAGCCTATGTTATTTCAAAGTGGGAAAAARTGACGAAGAGGCCTGTGGCCTCTTCATACCACAGCCTGAAATACAAATAGCAGGTTCCACCTATTTTTACTGTCTTTCCTTTATCACATAAATCTTTAACTACCCAGAAATAGAAACTTCACTCCTCTGTGATAACGGTATAGAAAAAAAAGCACTGACACCAGCAAAGAAAAGAAGAAAATTMAAAAAAAGGCAGCAGAAGCTATCAACCAGTGCCTGCCAGCAACACTGCATCTGTGCAAAGAGCCACCTCGGCTCCCGCCGCCCTCCCTCCCGAAGCAGGGGCCGGCTGACGAGCTCCCACCTGCGCGGGGCCGCACAGCACCCGCGGGAACGTCGGCACGGCACACGCCGGTGCTCGAGTCTGTTACTGGGAACAGGCCAGGACAAGGCCCTGCAGCTTCTGTATTGTTTAATTTTATTTGGGTTCATTCTAAGAAGGAGATCCCTCTTTCTCTGCTTCAGTTTAATGGAATTTTTATTAAATGATTACTGATTTTTGATCACCTATGGGAGTCATTTAATCATTTCGTACCATTATTATCATAACAAGATTCACTGGAACTGCTGAAGGCTCAAAACAGAACAAATACAGCAGAAACCAGTAAAGCTACGCAGTTCTAGTGTACACCCTCTGCCTCATTAGTTCTGACATTAAAACTAGAAAGCAGCTGACAAAATATCAACAAATGTCTATCAAAGTCTGTTGGATTATCAAGGCTATACCCCTTAGCATGGTGAAACCTGCCAGCTTGACAAGAATGTATTTTTAATGGAAGTTCCTGTCCAAGTTTCTAACATCAATAAACAAATTGTTGTGACACCAAAGGCATAAATAAAACCTGAAACCCTGGAGAAAGCCCTGTACACCAGAGAACGTGTCTTCCTGCATGCATGCTGAGTGTCCAGCACATCATCGGCATCAACAGGATACCAAGAATAAAACAATCGTCGTATGCCAGTACCAACCATGCGGAGCGATATTTGAAACCAAGAAGTTCACACCCAGCCTTTCATAACCTATAGCTGACTCTGCAAATCACAGGCCAGCAGCTAATTTCTGTATGTTTTACTCCTGACAGTAGAGTTGACCCTACATTATAAAAGCAGCAACTTCAAACGGCTGGGTCACTGCTTCCCTTCCAGCCAGGATAAACATTTTACCAGCAGCATCCGACTGAAGTTAATGCAGCGACACACTACTTCATTCAATTTGCAGCGGTACAGCGAGAAGGGTTATTCCAGAGGGTGGGCAGGGACAATCTAACAGAACTTCTTGCAGTGAGATGAGTCYTCCTTTMCAAAGGAGGGAAAAAAGAAGAAAAAAGAAATTCAGAGCTTGGACTTCAGTTTCTGAAAGCCCAGGAAGACCTTTAAATGTGATGCTTCAGTGATTTCTGCCCTGAAGCTCTTCCTTTGGGGGGACACCGTGACTCCCAAGGCATGTGTGGGTCAGAGGAGAGCAGCCCAGGCACATGCACAGGGTATTTGCCTATCAGGGCATTTGGTAAGAATAATGTTTGCCCTTTCTTCTTGTAGATCTGAAGAGTCACGAACAGGTAGGACAAAATAAATACTTTACATGATTCCTAAGTATCCCTGCAACCTCCAGAGTTACTTGGGAGACAGTTTGCTGTCTGCCTTCCTGGAAGCTTATTGCAACAGAGCATCTAAGAAGAGGCTCATTGCATCAAGAGAAAAAAAAGCCTGGCAGTGGTCTCCTCTGTCACCACACTGCTGGCCCTGAGCATCTTCTAAAAGGCTCCCAGAAAGACATCCCTCATCACCTGCAAATCTCCACTCCCACCAAGAGGCTCCTGCAGGCCGACAGCACGCTCAGATACAAATTTGCCTGCACATCCAAGCGTGGGACTAGAGCTGCYGATCGCTGCCTTTTCTTATCTCCCACTACTTTCTTGAAGTATGTGTGAAGTCCTTCTATTCTGCCAGCAACACGAATGGGTACCACTCTGCAGACCAGGCCCTCCCTGCTCATCTCACACGTTTTAYGCCTCAATCACATTCAGTCTCTTGGAAAACTCATCCTGGAAATAACCAGCACAACTAAAGTCACTGCTGAAACTCAGGGCAAGGATTCGAGGGTGTTTCTTGGTGTCCGAGGTGGTTCCCTCACCGCGTTCCAGCCCCATGAAAGGATGTTGGCTCCAGAACACAAGGTGCTGCGCTTCACACCTGCTTTTCCCCTTGGAAGCTGAGAGTGGGTTKGTTTGTTGGTCTCTGGCACCCTCTGCTGACAAACCACCACCGACCTGTCCCATCCCTGCAAGCCCATCCAGTGCCCAAGGGCATGCACAGAAGTTTCAGGCTGGAAGGGCCATACCCTGCTAACGTAATCCACATCTCCCTTTCTAGATTAAGATTTCATRACTTCAAATTTCTTTTCTCTTATTTGTTTGGCGAGATATTTCTGTAAAATTATACTAATCACAGATGCCCCTTCTTCCTCTTGGTTTGCTCCAGTTAACTGAGCACTCCGCATAAAGGAAGGCGCCCTGCGCTCCTATCTCGGGTGTTACCTAAATCCCCTTGTATTTCTCATCCTTTCCACCTACCAACGACCCCCAGCACCTTGTACGCAGCATCTATCTTCTCCCTTCTTTCTGAAAACGTATGTACCAGGGAGGTGACCTAAACTCCAACAGTAATTTGGAGACTGAAAAGGGCAATAAACCAAAGCACAACGTTCCTGCTCAGGTATCAGCCGGGGATAACCAAGTCTATCATCCCTGGAAGGGAACCGTCCGAACCCTTCCAGTCCCGCGCTTTGGATGCACAATGCCCCCAGCAGTGCCCACCCCACAGGTGTCACACAGCACCTCTAGCATCGTGACCCCTCCGCGTCCCTGAACTGGGCAGGAGGACCAGGGGCCGGAGGAGGAGGAGCAGCAGCAGCRCATGGAAGCCAGAGCTGTGCCTGGCAGGGGGGCTCTGTGCCACCCCCCTCCGCCAGTGCAACCTGGCACCATGACGGAGAGGGAAGACATCATCTCACACACCTTTGTCACGTCCTGCAGCGTGTCCAACGCATGGTGCTTCACACAGAGGCCCGCGGGTACACTGAGATGTTCGAACGCGCTCTGCGACACCCAAACTCTCTGCGCTCAGCGGACCCCAGCAGCGAAGGGGTTCGCTTAACTGAATCACTAACGCGACACATCCTGACCCTGCTGCGCTGCGCTTGAAGATTCCTGTGGAACAATGAACACCAAGAACAGAGAATATTCTGTGTGAAGGCAACAGCGAAACAGAAACCTAGTCTTCTGAGATGTGTTAACTTTAGATTGATTTTCAGCCTTGTTACTGTCTGCATTTTTCTGCTTCTTGTTTTTTCTTTATTTGTGTGAAGGAAAGGCCAGAAGAACAAGCCCTGCTTGACAGTTAGCGTATGCTGGGTAAACCGAAAGACAGCTTGCAGGCTGAATAGACACTTACACCGGTACTTTCTAAATGCTATTTCAAACACATGCAGGCTGTACTTAACCTACCAAAGGATCTGCACTTCAGCAGAAAGAATCCTAAAGGATCATTCCAACTCCAAACCAGCACCTTAAAAAAAACTAAGGAAGCTTTGGAAATATGCAATGCAGAATTTCAACCAGAATCAAAGTATAAAAAAAAGTTCTCAGCACATAGAAAAACAGGTCAGGGTGAACACACTTTACAAATTTAATTCCAATTTGTTGGCCACTACTGAAAACCACTATAATACAAAAAAAAAATTGAAAAACTTTAAAAAGCCAGGAACTAAATAATCAAGACAATTGTAATAGTAACTTGCAAATCCTTTTCACTAGCAGATACAGCGTAGTTACTTTAAATGCTGACAATTCAGTATCTCTTGAGTTCTCTCTCAAATTAAAAAAAAAGCTTACTTTGCTTTCTTTTTTCCCATCCTAGAATAGCCKTGTGTTAACACTGTAAGCACAACACCGCTGGGGACTCAATATGTGACTTCACTACTTCCCAAAACAGAGCCAGGGCTGTTTCGTTTTGGCTTCTTCAGGCACTTTGTCTGCTTCCCAGCATTTTGATTTCAAGTTTAGGCTCCACTGTTAAGCAATGAACCCGGCATTATTAACATCTGTTCAGTGCTCCGTGACAGAGAGCGTTTGAACGTTTTCTCCTGGACTGCTGAGGAAGCTTTATCATCTTGCATAAACTTATTCATTTTCTTTTTTTAAAATGCATTAACCATCCTCCAGAGTCTGACACTTCTAAAAGGCTTTGGCAGACAGGCTCTGGCAAACGTAGCTGCGGCAGCTGAAGACACTGCTCTCGCCTCGCTCTGCCGGGGACAGCACAGCTGGCTGGAGGTCTGCACCCCCMGTGCCTCAGCTCTCGATTTTGGCACGTTAATGTGAACAGCGGGCGAAAGTATTTGTGCAAAACTGCTGGGCTCTGAGCTAGAGAAACTGAGATAGAAGGACACATTCCTTCTGCAGCACTAATAAACAGTGGGGGACAGTCATCTCCTAAATTATTGCAGCTGTTTGGCCAGCAGACGTGAGTCGGAGCACTAACACACACAGATCATCGATACATGTAGGAACACGATCTGAACTCTTACCTCCTGCCGAACGCTTCACTTTGGAGGTTGCTCCTAAGGGATCACTAAGAGAGACTCTTCACCCACATCTACACTACAAAGTTTTGGAAGCGCAATTACATTGGTAAAAGTGCAGTAAAATCAGTCACTTCCTGAGTGACAGATACTCAAGCAAACTCCCAGACAAAACAGATACGATTTTAAGAATCATGGCATTTACAGGAGGAGGGAGGGAAGAAAGTGTGTCTTTGACAAAACCACTTTTTTTTTTTTCTTTTAAAAGAGTTGAAGCTTTCCTTCTCCTAAGGGCTTTGCTTGAATAGCTCTAGCTACAGACACAACATTAAACGCATAAGCCCTTACAGAGGGATGAGTAATTTCAGCAATCCAGTAAATTTTCTCCATCTTGATCTGCTTCCCTTGCTAATCTCCCTTTCTATTCATTCAAAGGAGCTTAAACTCTGCCGTGTTGATTTCTCCTTGATTACTTTCACTCCAGACCACGTCTAAATGCTACTAGAAGCAAAGCAGAATAATCCAAGGATTTCCTCTCAAATCAACATTTCCTCTGTTATTCCTGTTGTTAGCAAATCCCTCAGTTCCCAACTGTCTGCAGCTCCTCATCTTCCGTCCTCGACCGGAGTTACTACCAGGCTGCCCACACCGGGAGCGGAGCCAGCAGCTCTGCAGATTGCACAGGTTTCAGGCAACACTCGGGTTTATGGGCAAGCTCCTTTTCTGTCTCCCAAAGGCACTGCTATTACGCCTTGTCAACATTTTCAGCAGTCCCACAAGCTATTGGCATTTTAATTTCCAGGTTATCTTATCAGGCTTGACCTAGATTTTCTTCACAGTTTTTTTCTCACCTGAGATCTGATACACCTTGTCAACAACAAGCAGCTACCTGTTTTAGTAAGTTTTGCCTCTTCTTTCTGTTTGTCTTTTACTCACATCATTACCTATGGGTCCTCCCACCTCCTTCAGGGAATATCCTCTTTGTTAAATGCTGCGACAGAAGGCAGCAAGGAGGGAGAAAAGCTGGATGACATGGAGGATGGAGAGGCAGGAGCTGCAGCAATCAGAGATCAGCTGCCAACATCTGGTAACAACTAAAAGCTGGAGGAGACACTGGCTTTGCTGTGGCTGAAGATCCTGACTACTACTTGAAATATAAATTAAGGGATGACCAATTGCTGGCTTGAGACTTTGACCAGTAGATCTCTTTATAACACAAGATCAAATCTTACAATGCACTGGTAGCCTTGTTTGCCCACTCTCTGAGAAGACCTCTGTCCTGAACAATTTCACCTGTTGGCACCTAAGGGACTGACAACCCCATATCAATCCTTCAGGGTAAGAGTTCTCACTGTTCCTTTCTGAACGTTTCATTTTCACTGTCATCACCAGATGACATCAAGGTCAGTTAAGGCTGCTCATCAAAGTCAGTTACRTCTTTGTCAAGCTTTTAGAGCATGAAGCCAGTAACTCCACCACATTCTCCTTGTAGGCTCCTCATCCTTGTACCCACAGGAGGAGAAACAACATCCTCCTGGAGCGCAGGGATAACGTCAAATCCCACAAAGTCAGAACAAAATTGAGTCACATTATTCACACACTGAATTTTGATCTCTTCCCAAACCGTATCAGTGTTATCTACACCATGCCTGATAATAAATTGCTTTCAAAACTCCTTCGGGGAGAGCTCTTCCTCATCCTTTATCTCCTAAATAAGCTTAGAGAAGGTCTTCCTCACAAAGCAGGCTTTGAATGCAGTGATTAAGCCATCACTGGGATTAACAAGGTCATCTTTGGTGGCATAAATGGCTTTCACGTGGGACATCAGTTTGTAATCAAGTTTGTGGGAGATGATATTGTCCAAAACAAGGAGAGTTTTGAAGTTGGTGTTCTGTTCTCCTTGCAGCACTCCTGGAAGGCTGGCACCAAGAAACCACTCCTGAAACTGCTGGGTAGGGAGCCAGGTTCTTCCATATGACTGGAAGATGGGTCTTCTATAATCTTCTCATTGCCCTTTCGTTCTTATTATGATAAACAAGCAAGGGCTTTACCTTCCAGCCTCCTCCGGCATCACCACCCAACAACTGGGTCAGAGTGTCTCAGGGGAACAGAGTACCCAAGTTCAAAGTCTCAGATCAATTTTCAGAAGTGTTTTGAGCAGTGCCATGCACAGTCACTGTGAAACTGTCTGCTTGGATCAGGAGGTCTCAATAGTTACAGAAGTCTCTACCATTATCTTCAGAAGTTCAGAAAAATGCTGTATTATCCAGCTTTTGGACTGCTACGCATCCGTAAACAGTATTATTAACCTGAAAGGCATGTGTTGTTCTCAGTATGATTTATTAGTTGCAGTTACAGTTGCAATAATCATGGTCTAATTTTTCAGAAAGTACTACAGTTTATGCATAGTTTTAACCACCTTTTGAAAGACCTTTAAGTAATGATGAATCGACCCATAAAATAATACAAATGTTAGAACCAACATATCATTCTCCTTTAGGCATGGGCAGGAATATCTGATTTATGTCTGCCAAATGATTTGGCATCTGAACAACTGGCAACAAATTCAAAGTGAAACAGCAAAGCTGTGGGCAACCGCTGGAAAGATTGGGATTCTTTCCCTTTTCATTTCAACATGAAATGCCATGTCTGCTCTGGGATGTTATAATCGAATTCACTTGTTCACAGGGCAGCGAGTTAGCTACATCAAGATAGTGTGCATCTGCACTGCTTTGCCACAATGCCATAAAGTACCTCTTTTATTAAGCATTATGTACGCACAAGTCCACACTTGATCAAAGTAACCACTGGAGAGAGATCTCACCCTGTAGTGCTCTCCTGCAACGCTCTCCCCTCTGTGAGTTTGCAGATGCCTACCAGGAATTGCAGGGTCCGAAAAGCAAACTAAAAGGGAACCATGACTTCTCCTTTGGTATCACTAATTCAGCCAGCACCACTGCCATACTGCTGGCAGGCATCGTGGAGGCGATGCTGTGGGACACCTGCTTACGGCGGTCAGTAAAAAGATTAGGATGCTGCATGCTCTTATCAAAAACAGCAGAACTGATGCATGTCTCAGCTGCAGAGAGATCAGCTCTTCAAGTTCCTTCTTAAAACCCCAAAGAGGTTGCATGCTCTACRGGACCAGCATTGTGCATCGTCCAAAGGATGCATGATAACAGAAGTGTTGGGTGTGTTGGCTGCCAGTCACAGCAGAAGGGTGCTCTGCTGCATCTGCTTGCCTCTCCATTGTTTGTATTGCATCTCTTTCCACGGCCACACACTTTCTTGGAAGTTTTTCAAACTGTCTTAAAAATTGCTAAGAATGGTCCTAAATATCATCCCTCCTCCACTTCTGTGCCTTAATGGCTCTCCACACTGGGAAGCTAGGCAGTGATATTATTTAACTGTTTATCCTGGTTTTATATTCCCTGCATGCTGTCTTAAGAAAGGTGCTCAGCAGTCAGCATGCTCAGTGAAAAAATCCCCTCACTCCCTTTGTCAGTGGAAGACGTCTCATCTTCCCTGCAGATACTAACTTCTGGACTTTTGACAGGTCAGGTATTACAGAAAATAAATGAGGGCAGATATACATAACCCCGCTTCTGGCACCATGGCAGCCACAGGTCTGCAGCAGCAATACCTGAATCCACAATGAGACAACAACCCAGGCACCGAAACGGCTCGCTCCAGCTTTGAGTGGTGCTGTTACAGTGCTACGGGAAGCTAGAAATGCACACGAGCATTTACTGCTCACATCTGTTACCTGAGCAGCAGAGCAATGTCTCTTTTATCTAGTTTCCAAGCAATAGGTGCAGCTCAGAGCAAGGCAGAAAGCCATAAGCACAGCTCTCCCTGCAGGGTGTTTCAGTGAGGTGAGACCACAGAAAACAGGCAAGGGTCTTGCTAAGCAAGAAAGGCGCCAGCTGAGAAGACAGGCAACACCGCTGCTCGTAGCGGTCCCGTGTGTTCTTCATCTTGTTTGAGTACCTTTGGATTCAGTGATGAACCGACTGCATCCCTTGCAGAAATGCAGTCCAGTTTCTTAAGGCTGTGTGTAACTGTGGGCTGTTGCAGTCCCTCTTCAGGGACTTCTATCAGGCTAACGATGGAAATAAGGCGCAGAAAAATTGTTATTTAAACTCATCATTGGAGAGGAAATTTCTCACAGCCTGATGGTGGTTAAGGAAAACGTTATTTGGTTAAAAACCAAGAAACTCTACAATACAATAGGGCACTGTTGCAACAGCAAGAGGCAGAGGGACTGCCCAAGGTGTAGCACTTCAAAACACATCCCTGCGAATCYTAAAGAAAAAAAGACCTCCTGAGAAGTGAGATTTTCCAACCCCAACGAAGATGACATGCTGCAAACAGAGGAAACCACTAATGTTGTTCACATATGGGGCTGGATGAACACAATGCACTTTAGGATGAACTGCAACATTCCCCCCTCCATGCAAGTAAGCCTGAACGCACAAACGCTCCTCACCGTGCCTCTCAGCTTCTCCAAAGCCTTCTGGGACTCAAAAAGGAAATCTGAGGCGACATGCTGAATATGGAAAATTGCAATCTCCTAAAAATTATTAATCACTTCAAATGCTGAAACAATACCCTTTGTCAAAGCTGTGGGTGGTGAAGTTGGCACAGCTCCTACTGAAGAGAAACTTGATCTTCCCTAGTATGAAAGCGTGAAGCGGCATCCTGTGCTGATGAGATACTCGACCTGAATTTCTTTCAAGGTACTTTCATCACCTCCTTTAGCCTAAGAGTTTGTGGAAAACAGGAAGACAGAAACAGCCTGGGCCAACAGCGTCCTGAACCAGAGACACCACGCGGGTGCATCAGGAGGAAAAAGCTGTTCATTGATGGCAGTTGAAAGCTACTTGCTATTTACTGGGAGGAAAAACATCTTTTCGAACACTGTGCATCCCTCTAGAAGGCTATAAGGGAAATTTAGCAAGTGAGGCACTAACACGGGACTCCACAAACTTCCGTGAGACCTGCAAGCAGCAGGCGTCAGTTGTGAACGCTTCCCTGTCCTTCTGCAACTCCCCTGCGTCACACAGCAGCAAGCCCCGCGCTGGTGCATAAAGGAGACTGAGCAGAAAGAGGCCCCAAGAGGCACAGTGTCTGTGTCCAGATAAGATCTTTGAAGCACCGGGCTGCAGCCACGTTCGCACATTTTAATTAATCTTAAGAAAGGCAGTAACAGCTCATTTTCTTGAGGGTTGGGGCAAACTCGCAGCCCAGCCATTTTAAGAAAGGAACACTGAGAAAATAAACACCGGTATCTGAGACCAAGGCATTTATGACCTATGCTTAAATCAGCGTTCGCAGCTTTATCACCGTTTCCCCCACCGCCTGGGATGCCGAACGCATTGTCCTCCCCTGCCAGGATGAGGAAGGACGCTGACGCATGGCACAGCCTACCCACTTTGTCACACTCAGCAAACAAAGAGGAAGCTTGCAAAGGCGCGATCAATAACTGGAAGACACAGAGGCAGTTTGTCCCCAGCGCTGGACRGTTAATCCTGATGCACGATCCCCCCGTGAATTTAAAATGCTTGATACATACCGTCTCTGGCCGTGATTGAACATCTAATGACACACAGTCTCTGATAGATTGGAAGTATTTGTTCTGTGGTCACAACACACTACAAAGAGTGAAAAGCCTCCGACAAAAAAAAAACAGGAGGCTCGAAACTTAAAAACAACACTAGACACTAAGAGATAAGTGGCTTCTAAGTGTTGGCTTAAGAGTGCAATACAGCAACAGAACAATTTTAGGTAGCTTCCATAAAAAAAGTTGTATTTGCTACAACATTATTTCTTATTACACAGAATGTGTTGTGTGTAATTATTTGTCAGTATTAGATTACAAAGGCAGATGCCAATTCAAAAACAAGCAAACCATTGCAAGTGCAACAGGATGTTAAATGTGTATTATTTCATGGCTAAGATGGAACACTTTACAAAGTACTGAATATTGATTTTATTTCTGTGTACTACTTGGTTTGGAGAAGATGTACAGACTAGAATCAATGCTAACACCAGCATCTCAAGATACTAGTTTAATTCACCCTCTATTCATCATTTCTGTATTTCAAATTGGATTTTATGGTCTCAAATTCAGAAGCAAGGCGAAGCCAGTGTAATACTGTACTTATGGCCACTGCAACATGCATTTTGAATTCCACTGTTTCACACCCACTTACCTATGCATAATTAATAATCTSTCTACACAGATTCTCATTCTGGCCCAGTTCAGAGTCTGCGGGAGGGAATTTAACCTGGCAACGCTTGTCACCGATTAACAACAAGAAAAAAGGAGCAAGGGAAAAGCTATAAAGATAAGAGGACTGAGGATATCAGAATACATACATAAAAAATATGCCTTTCCAAGTATAACTTACGTTGCCTCACTCTTTCTGAATGCTCAGAACTAGTTACAGGCAGCTAAATTATAATTTTGTTTCTCAGATAACAGAAACTCAATTTAATATGTTCAAAGTAACCAGCACTGAGACTTGGAACAGAGCTCTGGAGACCTCCGGCACTCCTCAGGAAAAAGGAAAGGCACAGTACTAGCACGGAGGACGTGCCTGCTGTACTAAAAGGCAGATGCCTTCAGAGCACTGTATGTTTAGTCATCTCTTTATCAAACCCTAACTAATTAAACAATCCTCTTGTCAAAGAGGACAGTCATTGTTTGTGTGACCGATGCCCTGTAAACATAATGGGATAATCTGCCTTTCTCCTTTTTTTCTCCCTCAATTCTTCTAAACAGCTGGGGGATGCGCTGCCTGCTCTCCAGGAAGCCTCTGCTCATCTGTCATTCTCCGCTGCTCGCAGCGCTCCGCTGCTGCACGCAGCATCAGAAGCCAAGCTTAAGACAATAACGCCTCAGATACACCAACAATCAATCTGATACCGTGCCATTAAAGAGTCCCCAGGCCTCTAAAGGGCTGAGCGAACAATTAAGAGGGAAAAAGAAGGGATTCCTGGATAGAATTGACAATTAAAACTATATTGATCTACAAACAGCAAAAGATGCTAAAAAAGAAGTATTTCCAGTACCCTCTTTTGACTTCAGTACCAGGGAAGAAAGAGCTTGCAAATGATAAAGCTTTGATCAGATGGCAGCAGGCTTGCTATTACATCTGCAGTTACAGCAGCAAAAGCTGCTAATCAACCGTTAAAGACCCAGAAAGTCACACTTCCAAAGATCATCGCCAGCCCCAGTTACCCAAGAGAACAGCTCATCTCAGAGTAACTTGGTGTGTGGACACGCCACGATTAACAGAAATTAGAGAGGGCAACTATCCTCTCATGTGAAATGAGGACAGTGTTTCTGTGGGTTCCACAATCCAAAGGTTTGCGGTACGTCCCCTCCCTGTATTCCCGACACATGGAGTGTCTCCCCCTCAGCAGACTTGGGCGAAAGCACTCTGGTCACCCCTGTCAAGCAGAGCTGCACAGCTCTGTTACCCCGTAGACATAATCATGACAAAAGCCATTACCTGTCACAGCTCTCCTTCATGAAAGTTTCTGTTTTCCTACTTATATCACCAGCAGCAATCTAGACTTATTTTCTATAGGAAATTCAGACTACCCAGTATTTGAAATTTTTAATTCAAATGCAGTAGCCTGAAACCAAAATGAATCACTTCTAAAACAYGCAGCTTTTGCAGAACTGCCGTTCCCAGGAGAGGAGCAGAGAGCAGGCTGGGCGGGCAGCCCTTGCTCCCCTCCCAGGTGTCGCGCCCTGAGCCCGGGGACGCAGGCTGGGACACTGCTGCTCTTCTCCAGGGTGGTCCGGTGGCAATGGCCACGCGTGGCTGCACTGACCATAACTGGTGCTAACCGCAGTTTTGTTTGGTATCAGGAGATTCATACGTACCTGCTGGTTTGACTACGGAAGAAATGCGGTATTTCTTTATGAAAGGTGAGGAGGAGAAGGAGGAAGGGGGCAGTGGGAAAGGAAGGCTGCATAATTCCCAAATATGAAAATCCTTCAGTGCCCATCAAAAGAAAGCTCAAGGCCCTCTGCAGACTAATCCATCATCGGTTGTATTGTCAGAAATACCAGATTACCAAAATCTTTGCTAACCACCCAGGAAGTACCTGACAGTACTGTTTCATACAGAGAAGGGCAGAGGACGAAGGGCTTAGCACAAGCTGGACAACTCTTTTCTTCTCCTGAGCAACTCCACTCCATCACAGCCCAGCTTTGAGGAGAAACCCCCTCCCCCGCTCCTCCACAAAATACTCAAATGCCCACTTCAGGCGGTGGCTCARTGACTACCTAGAGCCCTACTCCTGGCTAAGACAGAGAGTGAAACAACCTCACTTCATCACAGATCCATGGAGGCTAATGAAGCAGGAGTGCGAGACACTTCAGCAGYGCGCACAACCTACCGAGGAACTCACGGAGGTATTCAGGTGTCCACCTGCCCGGCTTCACCCAGCCCTACCTTGAACGAGTTGTCAGTTGGCTTAAAGCTCCTCCAAAGGAGACACATCAGTGATGTGTCCTGTGTTCGGGAGAGAAAAAAAYCCAGCAGACAGCATATACAATAGAAAGTCTGTTTCTTTTTGCACCTCATCCTAGGCCACAGCAGGGAAAAACAATGCAAGATTGCTCTATTTTCAACCTACCACCAAGAGAGACTTTATAGAGCCAGGCTCAAATCTGAACGAGTTCCTCATCTCAATCCAAGTTAAACTCAGCAAGTGTAAAGAAGACATCTCAAATGGAATATATCAAAGCCAAAATGATGTTATCCTAGCAAAAGTGCAAAAATTTCCATATGTGCAACAAAACAACTAGCAATATCGGCCTTAAGGCTGTTTTTCCTGCTCTCTCCCTTTTTTGTTTTTTCCTTCCCTGGTGTTCCCTCCCCACCTCATCACTGCAGCCAAGTTTTGAACAATATACATGAAAATAGCAGCTTTCAATCTGTTCCTGGAGTAGCCAAGTTAATGAGGCCACATGGCATCCCAGGGCACTCCGAAGGGAAGGGTTCAAAATGCTTGTTAGTGCAGCCTGCACTGCTCTAAAAAACGTAAAACATTTCAAACTGGCAAGCATTCACTTTCTTTCTCCCCTGCTCTCCAAGTAAAAGAGCATTCAGATTTCCAAACACATATGATGGAAAGAATGAAGCACTTCTGGAAAAAGTGAAAGACCCGTTTGCTTTTCTAAATTCAAAGATTTATAAATCAATGCAAATCTTTTTCAAAAAAAGCAGAACATTTCTGCAAGTTATACCACAGCAATCAAACAGTTGTTGTAGAAACAAGTACCTGTTTTTCCTGACCTACATTTTCAGGTTGGCAGGAAATCAAAGTTCATGTCAAATTACAGCAGATTTTGAACAGACTTGCATGCGCCCTCCAATCTCAGCTATTAAATTTGTTTGGGCCCAGCAAGTTCATGTTTTGTATGAAAGAAGGTACCACTTTTTAAAATTACACATGCTTGATATTACAAAAATGCAAGCAGGTAGTCTTTTTGTTGTAATACTAAAAGGGGGAATTGATTTTCCATAGAATTTGGTGCAACTAGAGACATTTTCCTCTCCTTGAACTGCTATATACATTATCTACTATATTTATAATAAAAGCCATGTGGTTCAGCAGACACAACCACAAAAAGCAAACAAGTCTAGTTTTGTCCTAAAGGCCTTAATATGAAAAGGCTCCCCAGGTAACAGCAGCCTGCGTGGGTCTTATGTTTATATAAACAAACAGCAACCAACAAACAGGCATTTTCTCGGCTAAGTACAAGACAAGTACCTACAGACAAGACTACAGACAAGTAGGCCATAGTTACAGCATCAGTCAAAGGAGAACGCTTTCATCTGCTTCACTCCTTACCCCATCACAGGGCCATCAGCTTCCTCCTCGACTTGTTTTTTTCTGTGTGGGGTTGTGTTTTACCTGTTTGAGAGTGCAGCCCGTTCCTGGATTTGGAATTTCGGAAGGGGTCTTGCCCATGCCAGGTGATGGAAAAGGCTGACGTGGGCTGCAGGGACAGGAGCAGCCCTGCCAGACCAGCGGCCGGACCTCGGAGCTGTGCCCACCCGCAGAAGGGCTCCCCGGGACCCCAGCTGGGGCACGGGCACAAGCAGTGCTGCACCCAGCCCCTGAGCTCCCCGAACCCGGAGCACGGAGGAGCGGGGCAGGGACAGCGGKCTGGCGGGGGGTCACCTCACACCTGGCACACCAACAGCCTGGCCGGACTCTGCTCGTGCCCCGAAGCCACCCTTCCCCGCTCCCGGGAGGGCAGCGCAGAGACCCTCCGACTCGAAATGGAAGCAGCGTAAGATCGAACGGGGTTTGTGGCCCCGGCTCCCCGTGGTGTGATGACRGCCGTACTGTTTCCAGACCTCAGCCGGCATGGCACTCTGCACAGGTTAATAACGACATCAAAGCAAGGCGCACTCTGAATCTGTGGCATTAATAATAGTGATTTTACTGTATCACCTAACTTTCTCCCTGTTATTTGCTCCCTACGCTGCCCTACTCTTATTACTGTACTCACAGTAAATGAGATTGTGCTGCAGACCCCAGACTGCACCCTGCTCCTCTCCTTTGGGATCTGCACCTCTGCAACAGGCAAGTCCATTGATCCAAGAAGAAACGGACGCTGAGAGCTGCAATGGTGGGACAGGACGAAGAAGAGCTTGTGTTCATGAGGCCTCAACTAGAGATCACAGCACCACAATCASCTTCAGAAATAAAACCAATCTTCCTATTACAGCAGGAGATTTTTTTTCCCCCAAGACCACTAAGCTACTATGCGGAAAGAAGTGCACCTCCCCATCTTGACCTCTGCAAGTTTCATTAGCTGCTGAAGTCATGAACCATCACGCTCTGCTTTTGTGACTATCTGGTTTAACATAAGCTTGCAAAAACTGTTTGTGAAGGAAACGCATCTTAAGTTTCCTTTATTTTCATGCCCATTTTCAGATCTCTGTAGTTTCACAATGTCCATATTTCACTAAAATGAAAATCGCTGTGTTGCAAAACACATCCAAGACAAAAAGTTTCAATTAAGCCTTTTTTTTTTTTTTAAACATGTTTTTCACAATCATGGCAGAAATTCTTTAAAAATGCATCTTCTTCAGGCCAAGTTAAACGTGCTCAAATACGCTGTGTATGCAAMCCCCCGAGAATACATTGGTGAGCTGACTGCCCACCTATTCACATCCATGTGAATCAGAAATTGCTTTCAAACGTGTACATTAACAGATGTATTTTTCTCATGCTATCTATATTAACCAGACCAAGCCTAAAAACCTCACGGTACCCTGCTRAATTCCAATCACAGACTGACATAAAGTATAAGGAGCCAGACATCCGTTAGCGGGAATCTAAGCAGCACTGTGTTTGGGAACTGCTGTTTTCGCTTATGTTCTTTGATTTATACCTCATAACTGCAAAACTAATGAGATTCTAATGAAAAGTGGGACATTATTCATTTGTTTTCCCCCCAGGAGGTTCGGTTTATTTTCAACAAGCATGCTACTGATTAAAACAAGAGGTGATGGTTTTAAGAAGCTGGAACATAAACCTGTTCCCAAATGCGCATGGTCTAAAACGACACACTGGTTTCCGTAGTTTACAGTCTCACTGCCTTTATCTAAGTTGTTTAGTTCCAATATATAATTTTTTTTTACTGGTCACTACTACATAAACAATAAACAACTAATCTGTATATCAAGTAATTGCACTAAAATCTTTATTAAAAAAAAAAAAGTCAACCCTCTGGTTATTTTGATTCTTCCCTGCCCCAAACAAATCACTCAAAAACCCTGCATGGATATGAAACACAAAACTGTTTGCAAATGGTTTTTAAAGATTGAATGGCACTACAATTGAGAAACTAAATATGAAGTAAGGTGCATAGATCATTAAAAATATGTATCTATATAGTTCACCTTACTGAAAAAGCTGGAAGTCCAACCTCATATATTAGACACTTTTTTAAAAGAGTACCCACTAAATATCAGCATTAGACTAAGTGACCACTTTGAAAATGATTTTATTAATAATACATAGGTCTTTAGCATGATGGTTAAGCTTCACATCTCTAAAGCTTTCCAGAATAATTGTTACTCAGCCATATACTTAACATTTTCTAATCTCCCGTGTACCTCACATAGTTTGTAAGCAACCAAGAGTGTTTTTCATTGCTGCCTTTCGCACTCAGTATAGTCCAGAGAGTGCAGTGCTCCTAAAATGTACTGTGTTACATCTAGAGAGACTCTGATCTGAAACTCAATTCCTCAATACAATAAGGTCACTGAGAAATGAAACACTAAACCAGAGCTTTTAAATAGGCATTTAAATTAGGAAATTAGTTCTATAAACATAAAGCATTTGAACTGTCCATTTGTTATGGATAACGCAGTAGGACCGCCAATTACTCAAGTCATGGACTCCAAATTGGCAGCGTTTGCTTTCCAACATTACATCAAAACCCTGACTCCACCACGCAGGAATTTAACTCCTCAAGATACAAAACAGAAATGCACCAAGCACAAATTACGGAGTGACAATTTTAATACTTTATTCATTAAAGCACATTCAGTTACTGACTCAYGGCTACATTGCACAATCCAAATGTAAAAGATCTTGATTGCAGAGGGCAGCTTCTCYGGATTTTAGGTTTGCCCAGTCCCTTCCCTCCAACTTCTTTCTTTTCCTATACGCTAAAAGTTGGGTACTAACAGCATCTGTGTCCTTCAAGCATTTCACCCCAGCRAACAGGATCACCTGGAGGTTTTAGGGGAACAGACAATTCAATCCGCTAAATCTAAAATACCGTTTTCTTTTTGGGGGCAATAAACAATTCAATAAGTGATCCTGCAGCACTCAGCTGAAGATGAATGTCCCACAAAGAAAGCACAAGAAAGATAAGTTGTTCCACCCAACTGAACAAACATTTCCTCACAGTCACACCCTCTTCACATAAAAGCAGGAATCTTTCTAAACTCATACTGAACAATTCTAGTGGAAGGTCACAAACAATAACAATGGATAATTAAAACAATAATCAGGCTTAGTAAGACAAAAATTAAAAGTAAATTGCTCATCAGTTTTTTCAAACTGCCCAAGCCTCAGTAAGAACATGTTTCGGACAGAAGAGAATTTGAACTTAAAAGATTACAACAAGCTGGTATTCATCAAAAAAAAAAAAAAGTCTCGCCCCTTTTGGTATTGTGGGATTCACTACAGAGCAAAGGGATTTTGTGGGACAAAGGAAGATAGAAGATAACAGGCTTGCTGAAGAGGTAATATGCTAAAGTATTTGGGAATTATACATATCCTTATGCTGCTAAGCAATTATCCATCCCCAAATCCAATAAATTAAAAAAATGAATACAAATGAGGAAATCAGTTTTTGCAACAGCTAACACAGTTTTTGCAACAGTTTTAAGAGGCTTAAATGAACCACCCTGTTGAATTTTCTTTTTTAAAAGTACATTATCCCTGAAAAAATACTTCATATTCTTAGCTGTTGCATTTRCAAAGTTTTTTACATCATGTAAAGCAGCTACAGCATGCCGTGAATCCAGCACACCTGCAGTAAGCTGGCACAAGGAGATGATGGAAATKTAGAACCACCCAAACTAAACACGTTGCAAAAGATTCTGAAAACATGCAATTCTCTCCAAGGCTTACATCTGTGGGGTTTGGGTTTTTTTGGTCTTATAAAAATATTTAATTTAAAACAATGGAGAAACATGACATAGAATACAGTATAATAAATACCAACTTTATCCGTGGCATGGTAATTACAGGGCTATGTTAACTGTAATTCTAGAGGCAATATCAGAAGTGAGACAGAAGCATTTAAAACAACTTTCAGCCCACAAGTGAGACAACCAGCACTGAYGCTCAGCATCTTCCTATCTCAGAAACCAGTACTGGATTCTCCTCAGGACTAAAACATTCTGATTTAAAGCCTCCTCCTCGGTTAAACTGATCTTTAGACAAAGAGAGCTGCTCCAGACCTCTTCCACTTCCCAGCCTATGCAAAGGAGGAACCTCCAGGCTGGACACATCTATAGCTCAGCTAACGCCCRGCTTACGGCTCACCCCACCAGCAGTGCACCACCACCCTGCCCAGCATGCTGAGCTTTCACCGCTCCTGCCTTGAAGATACAGGAATGGAAGTGGTGTTGGGACCACCATTAGGATAAAAAAAAAATATAAAGTAGGATAATTTATSTTGAAAATACAGCCAGTATGTTCATTTGGAGCTTTCTGTGAGGAACGAAATCAGATGAAGAACAACTACAATTCCGCAAAACACCTCCGTCCCCAGTGTCACCACCTTCAAAATAGAGGGTGATGCACCAAAACACACAACTGTACTGAGACTAGAAGCCATGAGATGAGAAAGCAAGTGTACCAGGTAGTGTTATCTCTATTTTTCAGATGGGAAACTGAAACACAGAGGGAGACAAGACATTTCCATTACCATGAGGCACACGCCTTGAGATCGCAGGAACCTAGGGGTTATTTTTTATTTTTTTAAAGCATTCAGCTTGACCACTCAAGTGGTACTGTTATAGCTGTGTTGCTCTAGGTTTGTCATCAAGTATCTTTATTAAACTATCGCAACCAGGATGGTGAGAAAAATTATGAAATATTTTAGGCAGAGAAGCACATCCTAGGTAATACAGCAGAAGGAGGGATTTTGTGCCATTAAAACCTTCTCATCTATCCACYGATCATGTTCCACAGGTTATAAACTACTTACTTATCTCTTTCCTCCCAAAAGAGGATTCCCTCATCACTGCTCTCCTTCACCAATCCCGCTCTCCTGACACTACCCTTACTCTTCTCTATTCCACAAGTCCCACCGTCTTTTCCTTTCAGAGATAATTTAATTGAAACTCTGAAAAATTGCTCTGAGTGTGCTTAGCTTCAAGACAGCTGCCTCTGTATGAGACCTCCRTGGAGGAAATAAGAACAGAAGTCAGGTTTTTGTAGGAATGCAATATTTCCTTTCTCCTGCAATACTGCTCRATTCCCTCTACACCCTCCGGTTACGGTAACAAGTGAGGCAGAGCTTTGACAGACAAGAGCTTTCTTAACTACACACTGCAGAGCACATCCATCTTCAACACTGTGAAAAGCAACAGTTCTTTGGAAAAAAAAATTGGTATGTGGTCATGTAATTAAAGACTGTCATAATTCACACCCACATTGTGGTAGGTTGGTGTTGTGCAGGCATCCTTAACTCTGGCATTTCCTCATTTTAGGCTACTTGAATTTGAAGTCTAAATAATGTTTTTATCTTACCGCGCCATAAATTAATTGTGCAGAAAAAGTAATGTCTTTAAAAAAAWAATGAAATGAAAATGAAAACCCAGCTAGATCCCTTGCTAGAATTAAGCCACAATCCCTGGCTCCTCATTCACACACCAGTCCTGAGACAGAAACACATCTGTGAACAAGCTTGAGCACATAAGCACTCTCACTGTGCTTAAAATTAAGCACATGATAAAGCACTACACGCTTTAACAAATCAAAGCTACAGAGAAAACGCACGGGGCTGAGATCAAAGAGAAGAAACTGTAAAGTAAATGGATTCAGAAAGGACTTAGGCTGACAAGCCAGGCATTTACACCATTAGAGGTCCAAACACAGTCTTTTTCTTTCTCATTCTTACACCAGACAAATGAAGAATAATATTGACGCCATTAGCAATAACTGGGAGATAACAGCATTGTTTTCCCTGCCGATGATGCATGCCCCTGTGCGTGGGTGTACGATGGGTTAGTCGCTATGGAGCTGGATCAAAAGCCGTCGTTAAAGAAACAAGCAGGAAAGGTAAAACAATGGCTGAGATAAGAAGCATCCCAACAAATACGCACCCAGAATTCTGGGTTYGTAGCTGCGCGGGGGCAAGCCTTCGGGCCCCACCCTCGCGAGGCGCTCACTTTGCCGAGGCCGAGCGGCCGCAGATCAAAGGCAATGCTGGAGCCCGGAGGACCCCGGCCCGGAGGAGGGGAGGAGGGCTGGCGGGGCGGCCGGAGACCGCCCAGGGCGCGAGCGCTGGCAGGCCAGGACCGGGCCGCACGCCGAGGGACCGGGCTGCCAGCAAGGACAGCAGCTCTCCGGCCAGAACCCGGGCTGGCGGGGCCGAGCAGCCTTCCCAAACCAGGAAGAGAAGAAGAAGGTTTACAGAGGAGCTCCACGCGCAGACCTTTTACAGCCTTTGCTCTGTGCGCTTTGCGGCAATCGGCTCCAGAGCAGCAGGCGCTGCCCCCCGCTCCACGGCAGGCAAAACTTGAAGATATGGAAGGAGCTCGTTAAAGCCTTCTTACAAAGCAAGTTTTCYTGAAAGCGGCCAACTTCTCCGTCACAAGATCCTGTCTAGCGACCTTCACCCAAAAGCTCCTTCTTTCTAGGAATTAATGACAAATTGTTCGCCTGCCCTTGCTAGCACACAACTGCTCGATTCTCACACGGCTCCGTACAGAGGGTGCACTCAGCAGCGTATCATCTGCTCCTGCAATTCATAAGCTACAAATTGAAGAAACACACCAGGAGCTAAAATGAGTTTCCGAGAACAAAAACAGCTGGTAAAGAAACAAAAGCCAAATATTCTCCTGGCTGCTGGCTGCATTTTTTTTAATTTAGCTTAAAACAAAATGAAAAAAATCTGCTTGGAACCCAAACAGTCTCTAGCTGAAAATGTGGTGTCTAGCCTGAAAAACAGAGGCTTCTGGACACAATGCCAAGCAGCACAGGATTCCCATGGACCTGGTGTTTCTCAGGCCCTTAATGTGGTTCAACTTAGGCAAGTGGTTTTAGGATTCCCATTTTAAAATCTACAACGCACATCTGCAATTCATTCTAGTTTCTTATTTTATTTCTTACTTCTCCAACCAACTCCAAATCATTTTACGAGTTCTTGCAATCCGGTACTAATCAGTTACTCATGCTGCAGGAGTCCCCGCTTCCTAAGAAGGGCTCCCTTTGCACAAGAAGCCAAGCTGTGCATTTCGTCAGCCGTATTTCGCCAGAAACAACAGTAACTACCTGATAAAATAAGAATGCTTGGCAGTGTTCAACACATGATTACAAGACACAGAAAACTTCTATCCTAACATACAGCACTAACCRTTTCCTACACCTCTCCTCGTCTATCAGACTCACCACATTAAATCGAAGGTGACTCCTCTACTAACAGGACTAATGTAATTTCCCATTCTGAGAAGGCGACTTGACCAACTGGCTTCAGGGAAAACTTAGGAGAAATTTTCATCCAGCTGTAAGGAAGGAATTCCCATATGAGAAACACCACTGGGTTAAAACTTTTAATGGAAGTGTGCCAAAAATTAGACTGTCAGTATTTGCCCTCTGCACATCAGACCTGTTAGATGAAATGCTGAGGAGACATGGCAGGCAAGGGCAGTTATTCTCTGAAGCGATTTTGACTCAGTAAGAAGCACTAATGCACAATACAGATCATCCCTTTACTTCATTGCTCTTCTTGTTTAAAATACAGGTTGTTGGAATATGAGACCCCATCTGCCCTTGTGCTGTGCACACTCTGTAAGAAGCAGCATAACCACATACTGTCTTGTCATGGGAAACCCCACTTGAAGGGAAGCTAATCAGAAATGGGAGGCYGAAGCAGACACATCCTCTTCCTCACTCCAACGTAGATCAAAACCACAGGTGTAGGGTAATTCCGGCTCTTGGCTTCCACAACAAGGTTCACTGCATGTAATATAGAAATCCAGTCAGCGGAGAACAATAAAGTTTTCAGGGGTCCAGTTAGCCTGTCATCACTCAGCCTGTAACAAGCCTCTAGCTCCCTGCCATTTCCTTAAACTTTGTTGGTGAGCTACAGACCTGAACAGAATAAGGAAATTAGAATGGGTTTGCTCATAAATGTTCTCCTGCTGCTGGTGGATGCAAATGAAACCTTGCTGGCATCACTACATACCCTGGCACCGTCAGTTAGAGGATCCAAGGGTGAACAGGGAATGGACAGGGCTGCTTCTTTGCAGTTTTCAGCTTTCTGCTTGAAAATCTCAACTGCTTGTCTTCCCAGAGTGCCCTCAAGGTGAAGTTTGCACAAAGATGAAGAGCAACAGACTCAAGTTTCAGCCAGAAAAATTCTGATTACATATTAGGGGAAATAAAATTCACAGSAGTAGCCAAACATTGGAACAGGTGCCTGGAGAGATTGTGGTATCTCCGTCCTTACAGATCCAAGGGGCAACAAGGCCCTGAGGAATCCAGTATAACTGAAGTTGGTCCAGCCTTGAGAAGACAAGGCAAGGGTAATCTCCAGATTACCCTTCCTGCCTAAATCATGTTATTATTTTATGATCTTCATTTACGACTCCCCATATTTACCACGTGGGGTTACTGGATGGGCAGGATGCAGTATTATCAACACACAGATAACACCTGGCAGCTCATCTCCGTTTTGTCCAACTCCGATAACGAAATGGCCAACAGACTTGCAGGCATGTTAGCTGAGCCACAGTTAAGGGAAGGTGGCGAAACTCAAGCCAGGCAAGACAAAGAGGAAAATTGCGGGTTTAAAGGTAGAGAGGAGATGTTGGTGAAGGTTGCACTGACATCTCTCATGGCAGACTGAATCTCCACTGGTCAACTCAAAAGTAATTATAAACCTCCCAACAGTAGGTTACTCGCTCACCCTGGCTCAATGTGATTCTGTACTAACAAGTCTATCACAMGTGGACTCAGAGAAACCCCTCTTTTCATAGCAATAGGCGATGTTATCAGACCACATCTCTGTGTGTGGCCTCTTCTCAGTTGTGATTGTTCAGTTAGGTGTTAAAGCCATTCTGGGCACACTGGCTACCTAAAATGCAACTCAATCTYTTTTTTTGACTGGCAGAAAATAAATATTCAGCACATTACAAAAATACACCTCTCACTGTGATACCAGCATGCTGCTATCTGTACCTGGGTTCAGAGGGTGAGATTTCTTCTTTTACAGAACTCCTCTGCTTATCATAAAATACAGATTATAGATACAGGACGTCCAAAGATAACTCAGACTGCACTACCTCATGTATTCAGTGGGACACATCACTGCAGCACGTTAGCACATGCACTTGGAGACTTACAGTGTCAGCAGACTGAACTCCAGAAATGAAGCTCAGCTTACCCTTAGAGTCGCAGTGCTGACGGACTGCCTGCCCCTCTCCCCCTCAGCACACCGCTGCAGCTAACACAACTGGATTCTCACTGTAAAGCATCCTGGCGGGACATTCACAAAGGCCATCACTATTGCGCATGCCCGCGCACGCATGCGTGTGCCCGCACGCAGACACGGCCCTTGCCTGAAGTAACCCCAAAGCCTCCGACTTCTCTGGCGTGCAACAGATACACCTGACAGGACTGGAGAGTGGGCAAAGAAAATTAATTTTGGTAAGAGGGGGGGCTATAATTTGCAGCTTTGATTTATTTGCTTGCTGAGCCTCAGGAACTACACATTATTATTTAGCATTATAAGCTTATTTTGCAGTTATGACTTTAGTTACCCATTAAGCACTCCTGTTTGTAAGCCCTGTAGGTTTTAGGCTTACCCAGGGTGTTTTAAGTGTTCCTCAAAGGTGAAGCACCGGGAGCTGTACTCTTCACCGGGAAGCCTCCTCCAGGAGTCCTTTTCAAGGAAATCATCTCCCTGTGTCTCCAGATGCTCATTCCTGCATCCAAGTCAAATGGTCAGCTCTGAGATCTCTACCAAGGAGTTTTGCCCCAATTATCCAAATGTCAGGTCCCACTGGGACCTGAAGGCACTGAGCGTGCATTGTCATCATTCCGAAGGCTCAGACAAAAGGAYAAACAAAGCCATCACCAGCGTGGCATTAAAGGACTCTGAAAACCCCAGGGTATAAAATAATGACAAGAGCAATCACTGCAGCACTGAATTTAAATACTTCAGTGATGCAATTTCTCCCAAGAAAAAGAAAGGAGAAACCACTTCTAAGACAGAATGTATGTTAGTAAAACAAGTAAGTAAGTAATCAGGAAGAAAGAACATTATTCTTTTATATTCACACCATCTTCAAAAGAAAAATGGGTTATAACTAATTTAGCCTTTTTGCAAATAGACATTTCCCAGTGCCAAATTATAAGCAAACAGGCAGAAAAAGACAGTGTTTGCCATCTAATGCACAGGTTTTTTTATCATGTCTTTAAAGTTATTAATAGATTGTAACCTGCTGTAACTGGGTTTGAACAAATTTTTCTGACTCTCCTAAACTGATTTTGATTTTTAAAAAATATTTATAATGACCTTTCTAATGGCTTTTCATACAGATACTCTAAAGTCACCACCCTAAAGTAACATGTCTGCACACAAGATCATCCCCCTTGCCAAATCTAGTAATAATGGTTAAATGAGCCACTGCCCACTATAAAGAAAAGTATGAGCAAGAAGTGGGGAGACCCACAGCTGCGTGGTCCCGTCACATGAGTGGGAGTACACGTACTGCATTACTCTCATAGACAAAAGGGTTACAGCCCCCTTGAAGAGCCAGTGAGATCATGCCCGAGATCATGAGAAAGATGCAACCACTGCTAGGAATTATCATTGACTTTACTGTCTTCAAAAGCAAGCAGCCTCCTTCAAAGATTTTAACATAAATGGCTCAAATTTTCAGGGCAGAAGCAGTTTTAATCAGAGTTAAATATTCACATTTTCCAAATACTCTCATCACCACATCAGAAACTTTAGATATTCAAATTAGCCACAATTCTGTACATTTTTCAATAGAGTAAGCACAACAGCTGGACAGTCTGATGGGAGGCAGCCCGAGCACTGGCTACAGAACACCCTTCCAAGAGGGGGAGTCCCCAGCCTCGAACCCGGAAAGGATCAGTACGGCCACAGCTTGAGTGGCTGGCTCTGTGGGTGAAGAGGTGTTCAACTCACCGAAGGACCCTGGACCATCGCCCGCTAATCCAGGAAGAAGAATGCCCAGAGCCCTCAGCTCCCTACCAGGAACACAGCAGCCACGGACAGGTCCATTTAAAACACCAYGTCCTGTTACGATACCACAAAATCCTGCTGGGCAGGGCACTAAGTTTTAGAAGATGGAAACAAGCATTAACCATTAACATGTCATTCCACAGCAAATCTCACTGGGTAGGAGAAACAGGTCCCTCTCCGAGGACTCTATCCCACAGCAGAGGGTACACTGCAGGATCGTGCTACAACCTCGCCACTCCTCCCCACTCCTCCTGGGTCGGAAGATCCTCCATCTCAGTGCAGACCCCTCTTTCACCCACTGTCTTCAGCAAGGGCTAGTGGATATCAAATGTCTCCCGCACACCGGTTCTCATCCAACTCTGTCTGCAAGAGGAAGCAAAGGGCCTTCAGCCCTCTGTGTGACCACTCCTATGCAGCATCGCCCCAAATTCAAGAAAGGGGGCAGAAGAGGGGAAAGGCTGACAGAGTGAGAGTAGRAACACAAGATTCATGCTGAATACACCACCAAGGCATCAATGTGTAGCAACGTTGATAACAAAATATATTTTAGAACCACTGCACTACTGAGCTGTTGGTGCATCCCTCATCACCATTGCACAGAAACCCATAAAACTTGGACAGAGCAACAATGAACAGACTTCTTACCGGATGAAGAATGCCTCTGTCCAAAGCTGCTTGGGGGGCAAAACAGCCAAAGACTAACAATTCTGTTTTCACCCTTCTGAGCTGCTATTCAACAGAAAGCTATTTTAATTAAGACACCTTTGAAAAAAAATCAGTCAGAAGCTCCTATTTCTCTGCATAGCTCACATGACAGGTACAACTTCATCATTTGGGCGTCTATTATTGCTGTCTTTGTTGACTTCCTAATGACACATCTGGCTTTGATGAGGAGATCCCTCAGGCCAAATGCTGGATAAAGAATCCCTTTCTTGGGGCTGAAGTACTGGTTGCCTCTTTCAGGCTTCAAGAGAGACCAATCCAATGATTCAGATGTGATCCTATCAGACCAAACGGGAGAGTGGGGAGGAGCTCACACTGATTGCTCATGAAAACTGCACATCATTTGTGGTTCTTACTGACTGTCCTAGGAATGGCAACACTGCAGCTAGAGGACAAATGTCTCCTCATTATCAACCCAGCCTAACAATTAGCTGATAATGCTCAGCTTCCAGGATTTGCAAAGATAGGCACTGGAGAAACATTCCTCCAGTTTCCTGTTTGAATAATGCAATCCTCACTGTCTGGATCTCACAGTCAGAACATCATGCTGCACCCCGGCCAGCTTTATTATTTCTTTCATGCTTACTGTTTACATTTTGCCTTTCACCCTCCACATGTTTTCTATCTAGAGCTCTTGAAGGTAAGTCATGAGCTTTAGCTATTTCACAATGCAACATCTCCAGGGACCTTTTATATTCTCCTCCAGATGGTTGGGTGGACAATACCCTTCTTTCCACATCCTTTCCACTCTTTCAAATTCTGATGAATCCAAAATGTTTGACCAAAATGAAAATGGAATACAGATATAATTGCTTGCTCTAGCTTCTTCTTTATTTTTTTTCATGCTGGAAGAGGTTGGAAAATTCTTGGCAATAAGCTTGTACTGAGTATACAAAATGTCACATAATTTGCCTGGCAACACTGCTATGGTGGTACGTTCTCTGTCAGCTGCACTTGTGATGACAATAATGAATGGTATGAAAACATTTAGCTATATTAGGGAATCAGAGAAGAGAAGARAAGAGATGGAAGGGCCCTTAAGACCTCATCTAGTCTTTCTCTTATGCCTTAAGGCAGAATCAACTGTAGCTCCTCCATTTTCAACAGATACTTATATAAATCCAGTCTTAAAACCTTTCCAACATTGATACTCAACAACTCACTTCAGGACTCAATTCCAGTCTTTCATTATTTCTGTTCAAAGTGTCCAGGAACAACAGTTTACTTTTCTTTTAGCTTTTGCGTAGCTAACAAGCGTTATTACACCCTCCCTTGTACAGACTGAATCATTCCTCTTCCCCATCTTGTCTCCAATCTCATTTTCTGGACCTCCAAATTGTTCATCTCTTGCTAATTAGCAGCCCAGTTTTCCTGAAATGCAACATCCCCACCTGGGCACTGTACTCCACGCAGAGGTATTGCCATGACTCATTGGCGCAGCAGGCTTATTTCATGGGTTTTAAAGACATCTGCATGTAGTTGTCCCCTCCAGCAGCAGGACATTGAGGGCTATAATAGATCACCGAGTAGATGAAAGTCAATGAAGTCTATACAACTGCTGGCTTGTCATTCATCTCCCAGCCTGAAAACATGGTAATTCTTGCTTAAATGCAGAGCCTTGTTCTTACCGTAACTGAACTACTGCTCTTTTTAGACCATTTCTCCAATCTCTTAAAACATTATTTCAATTCTATACTTAGCATACTGGCACACTCATAATAATTCCTCCCAAACTTAGTTTATCACCTTCCTCCCTACAACTGATTTCTAGTTCTAGCATACTTGTACATCACAGAAATTTCACGACCACTTTTTCTTCCTAACCCAGAAACAATTACGTCTGCATTTAATAAATGATGTGACAAAGTACAGTAAGTCTATGTACTGTAATAACAATGAAGTACATGGTCAATTATTATGTTCTACATGAAGACACATACACTGTCTAGCAGCTTATCTTAATTTTTATTACCTGTGGCGTTACATTTTTTTCTTTTTAGCACAGTGCTAAGGAAGAAAGTATAAGAGTTAAGACAGTTTTCAAAAGCAATTCAGAAGACTTAGTTGGCAGTTTGGAGTATTTTTATCATCCTATGTGCTTCACTAGCAATGGTGTGTTAAATTAATTTCTAGTGTACTTCAGCACAAATGTTAGTGCAATTATCCTGCCTGCTAAAAAAAAGCTTCTCATGGTTCATGACAAATTTTACCATGCTATTTTATCATATGATAGCGCTTAGCAAGCTGCACRTGATTAAATTCGGTTATGCCAGTGAAGGTGCAAAACAGCTCCACACAGCTGGGATCACAGAGGTATCTGGGCAAAATTCACCAAAAAAAGTCAGTATGTAAAGTAATTACAAGATTTTTCACGATCCAGTTTGCACTGAAGAGCCATTCTGTGTAATTCTTGTCTAATTTCTCCAAAAACACAGAGGCAGAGTACTTCGCTAAATAAAGCATGATTATRAACCTAGTCAAGGTCATGTTAACAAATGGCTAGGAATGAAAAGAAAGTAATTAGAGATAAAACTAAAGAAAAAAAAAATCAGGAAAAACAGAAACTGCAAGCCAGCAGCAGACTTGCTTCCAAGAGAACACCGTAAGTAAAGAATCGCTGTTATATTCGTTCTCCCTCCTTTTTGCCAACTGGAACTAATAATACAAATAATAATTAATGAAGGTAGAAATGCATCTGCCCTGTAAGGATGCATGGTGTATCAGCAATCTCCAGAACAAAAGAAGAAGCCAGCGGGGACATTTTAAAGAAGCACAAAGCAGCCAACCAGCCTGGATTCCATTTAATGCAATGAGGTTCTAAGTAAAGTTTTGGGAAGCTGTGCCCTGTACAAGCGCAGGTCCCAAAGCATGAGATCGTGCCTCAAGAAGCCCAGCCATGGATAAGCAGGCACAGAGCAACTTTGCTTCCATATTGATAATGGTGTCAGTCAGAGGAAGAGGCTTCTACGGGTGTCTACCCCTGTGATGACAGGGAAGAAAAACCAGCCTGGTTACTGAAAAACAAGGATAAAAGCTTTAGCAACAGGCAAAGAATGGAATTATGTGGTGACTGATCCTTTTATTAATCCTTTGGTAAGAAGGACCACATACAACAAATGTAAAACATGAAATTAKCTGCTTTGTTAACAATTAAGTAGTATGCGTTTGTTCACTTTTTCTTGCATATAACAAAATTGGTGGTTCGCTGACAAAATGTTTGAACAGTCTTAGGAGGCTGCTTTTGACGACTACCTAGCAAGACGGCATGAATTGTCACAGTTCCCTATTGCACCAGACCAGCATTATACCTACTCCTACACAATTTCAAATTTAAAAAATCCTAAAAACTTAAAGAAACATTCAGTTGATATATTTCCAATTCCAAATTCAAATGTTTCTGCAGCAGCAAGATGGTGTTATGTTATTGCCTTGATCAGTCTGGAAACCAGCACAAAATCAGCTATCATTTTTCATTTTTATAAATGAATAGAAAAGTCACAGTAATACAACAGTTGTTCTTTTGGCCAAGAATAACAGATTAGTAGTGTGTTTATAACAATAATTGGGGGGGGGGAGAAACAACCCCTGGAAAATAGGCATGTCATATCAACAATATGTTCATGCATCTTTCATTCACTTGGGTTGTTACAGACCTATTTATTTATAAATGATAATTCAATCCCACTCATGCTTATACGAACACCCAAAGGTAAATAAATGCATCTCTGTACAGCATTTGATTTCCACTTCAAGAAAAAGGAAGGTTACCAAACCATTGGTCAATAGGATGTTGTCTTGCACTCCTCTTCCTCAGCAAATCACACAGGGTCCTTGGCATTAAGAGATGCACAAACTAAGTGAAGAAATTAAAGCATTAAGTGAAAGTGTTAAGGTAATCTGAATGTAGAAAGGATTGTTACGGTAGTTAAGAGGAGGAAATAGTCAATTATCAACTGAAAAGTTATAGTACCAACCTAAAAAAACCCCTGAATTAAACTAGACRGCCAGCCTTGTTTTCATAAATTAAAGACAGATCCTGTATTTGAAAGCTTAAAAGAATTTTTAAAAAGTATATTACAGAAGAATTTCCAAGGAATCATCTTGATACAGTTTGAGCTTCCAGATTGTCTCCCTTCTCCCCAAGTACATAACATGGGTGTGCACATGCTCACATATTTTCTTCCCAAGTTTACATTCAACTTCATCTGAATGGAGGAGGAAAAACTTCAAGAGAGCAGAATGTTTGTTAGTAACAGCAGCTATTGCCACATGCATGGGAGGGGGCAGAAGGAGGAGTTTGTTRCCCTTCTGCCAGGACAAGATCTCACCCCTGGCATGTTTCTCATACCAGGGCTGACAAGTGACAGTGCCCACGCATCAATAATCCATACCCTGTTCGAGAGAAGGAGGAAGTTTTGGGCAAAACACACTTATTCCAAAGAAAAGGAGGCTGCAAAAAGAAAACGTGTTAAGCTGGTCTTCAGGTACAGTAGAGTTTTTGTGCTGCCTATGTATACTGACTGTAACTACAAGACTGTACAAACACTGATGTGAATAAGTTTAGATCACAGCTTAATTTCAAGAAGAAGAAAAAAAAAAAAATTTCTATTTCCAGATGCACAGCATGCTCACCGAACACTGCAGTGCTGTGGAGCAGCTGTTCTTTAAGTGGCCTTCTTCTAAAGAGAACATTATGTTCTCTTCCGCATGAGCTCAGAGAAACCAGGATTTTTGCCCCTGCTAAAACCACATGCATGTAGACCCCTTCCAGGCTACAACTTTTATGTATCCTGAAATGACTTCCCAGAGCGTTCTTTGAAAGCCCTTTGGTTAACATGAATGTCTCAGCCAAGAATGGACTTTTCTGGATCTCGCTCATAGACTGTTACTAAAAACTGTTCCAACTCATTTTTCCAGCCTCTAGGAATACTGCATGTGACTGACTTTTTTTTTTTTTTTTTTTTTTTCTTTAAGAACTTTGCCCCAGGACCTGTATTAAAAACTACTTCCAGGCTTGGGAAGAATCTTGCATATAATGCCTTTCCAAAAAATACCAATATTAGATTATCACTGTGCCCAGTGAGTAAAAACTGATACCCCTAGAAAAATATTTACAAAACCGTGCTTAGGAGTATTACAGAAACTTTACAATGTTATTGAAATCTGATCAACACAACTTCATCTGAAGTTAACTCTAAATCATACTGTTCATTCTTACCAACTCTCACAATTTTCATGTGAATCTGGGAATATTTACTCAAGCTCCAACTCAGAATCATACTGTTGTATACATCTCAACTTTCATTTGTTTGACAGAACAAGTATATAATAAATGAAATGTGTCCTACATGTGTAGGACTGGAAATTGTCCTGGTTGTGCAGTAAACAGCATTATCTTGCATCAAGTAAAGGGTTTTAAAAATGTGTTGATGGTATTTACCAAGTTTCAACACAACTTCTTACACCAGGAATTAACAGTAGCTGGTATGACTGTTTTAAGAAAGAGAAGGTATGTGAAAGGTAAAGAAACTTTTTCTGTTTTGCATGTCGTCCRTAGTAGTGGTGATGCGACAGCTACTTGAGCCAAACCACAGTCAGAAAAGAACCGTCATTTTCAGGAGCATCCTGACTGGAGAGCTTCCATCCTATTAATTCCCACTCTGCACTTATGGCCACGCAAAAGCAAAGTTAGGAACCCTCCCGACTTGCTGTAGGAGACCAAATGGAAGAACAAACAATCTAACAATAAAAGTTTTTGTTCTGTACAGACCTTGGTGTCGTTTCACCTTAATCCACACAGAGGGAATTTACGGATCTGAGTCACCTGTCCCTCCGCACAGGCGGGACGTGACATTAAATTGGCGTCACGGRCAGGATTCCCTTGTGTTGGAAGGTCTGAAGGGGTACCGGCCCTCCACCTAGCGMGAGCAGGCAGGGAGAGCCGGGAATGGTCTCTCAGCGATAACGCCAGGAGAGATCCGAGCAGCGGCGAGCGAATCATGGCTGAAATRCGAGCGCTCGACTGCTCCCCCGTTATTGAGAAACTGAAGGGGTACAATGCATGCCCCTCCCCACTGGGGATGACCTGGGCTCATAATAATTGGCATGATCCAGAAGCGGTGGCAGAAAGAATTACCACACTTGCTAAGAGGAAAAGGCTGCGACCAGGGAAGGGGAAAGCAACAGTGTGCGCCGCGTTAGGAGCAGCACTAGGGGCGGCTCAAAACGACGGGCATCTGGCCAAACCAGCGAAGGAAGAAACGGTCTTACAGGACTCATTAAATGTCTTACAGGACCAATTGACCGCGGAACGCAATACTAGTCAGCGGCTTCACGCGGCTCTATCGGATGCATTGGACCGAGAGAAAATCTTACGGTCTGAATTAGAGGAAAAGGAGCGGGAGTCTGACGATCGAACAGGCCTTGACTCGGAGCTGGGTAGCAAACCGGGATTTTCGAGTTTGGCAAAGTTAGCCGAAAAGCAGGCATCYGATTTAAAACCCCTATATCCAATCAAAGAATTAGAGTATCGTAGAGAACTTTTTTATCCCAGGGGTGAGGAGGCGGCAATGAGACCCCTGATTAAAACCGAAACTGCTGATAACGGCCAAGCGGAGGCAGCTCCGCAAGTTACCACCCAAACAATACCATACTCAGTGGCCGAATTATCAAAGATTCAGGAAAAATATAGTAGGCTGGCTCAGGAGACGGAGACCCGGTATGTATGGAGAGTCTCGTTAACGGGCGGGGATTGAGTCCTACTCTCAGAGGATGAAGCACAAGCGTATTGGGGGCCTGGTGTATTTTTAACTACTGATGATCAAAGAGAGCCATGGTCATTAACGAGTCGCATATTGGGCAGGAGGCTTAGACCCCTGGGAAAGAGGAGACCCGGTATGTATTGAGACCCCCAATATAAATCATTTAACCGGGAGTTTACAAAAGGCTGCCTGCCTCCAGCTGATGCACACAGGTGCCTAGTTCCCCAACAACCTTCCCCGATGTTGGTAAATGCAAACCCTGACAGAATGACTCCTTTGACCCGGGGCCTTCCTGACTCGGTGCAGCTGCAGGACCGCTTACGGGGTGCGCTGGCCCCGAGGGGGGGAGGCGGAACCAACGAGGAGGGGCCATGACTTGGGGGGAGGTAGCCCAGGAACTGATACGTTATGGCAGGAGAATGGGTCTCACCGGGGGGGGGCTACGAAAACAAAAACGGCCGTACGGAGAGTAGAACAGCGGGAAAATCGACTCCCCCCACGAGCCTCAAGGGTTACAAGAAATTCATTGTGGGCCGAAGGAATTGAGAATGGAATTCCCTGAACTTTAATGAATGAAATGCCTACTAGGACCTTGGAAAAGCTTATCCGAGCGTGGGGAGATAAGAGGAATGAGTCCCACGAGCAAGCTCGAGAGAGCATGAGGGCGGAGCCCCGAGCTGATACGACAGCAATTGCTCCTAAGGCATCTGTCACTCCCGAGGGGGATTTAATTGACCTGAGACTGGGAAACGAGAAGCGCCGTCCCCAGCAAGTGAGCCGGGGGACGGCCAGTGGATCCACTTGAGGAGGCTCACAGAATCTGTTAAGGGGGACTTGCTTATTACCTTCCCTCCTGGTCCCTTTAAAACCCCAGTTACCTTTTTGGTTGACACAGGTGCTCAGATGTCAGCACTTGGAACAGATATTGCTAACCACAACGGAATAGTTGCTGATAAAAAACAGATTTGGGTCACCAATGTGTTCGGAAATTCCCTGCCTCAATCAACGGCTTGGGTTAAGTGCTGGTTACCTGGGGATGATACCGCAGTACAGGCAATTATGATCCTAGGGGATTTACCAACGAATATCCTGGGGCTGGATTTGCTTAAAGGGCGTGCCTGGGTGGACTCGAGGGGGAAAGAGTGGGTGTTCGGCCTCCCGGCTGCCTCGGTACGGCTACTGCAACCTGYGCCAGAATTGCCCCCTTCAAAAATYGTAAATGTCMAACCCTACCCTCTTCCTCTAGGGGCCCGAGAGGGRATAACTCCTGTGATAACTGAGCTGCGAGAGCAAGGGATAATTATCCCAACTCACTCACCTTACAACTCCCCGGTATGGCCAGTCCGTAAACCCAACGGAAAACGGCGATTGACAATTGACTGTCGGCGCCTAAATGCCAACACAGGCCCCTTGACAGCTGCGGTGCCTAACACGGCCGAACTGATTGCGACTATACAGGAGCAAGCTCATCAGATTTTAGCAACCATTGACGTGAAATATACGTTTTTTATGGTTCGCTTACAGGAAGCAGACAGAGATCGCTTTGCCTTCACGTGGGAGGGCATGCAATTCACTTTCACACGTCTCCCTCAGGGATATCGCCACTCGCCAGCCCTCGCTCACTACGCGTTGGCACAGGAGCTTACCCGAGCTCCCCGAGCCGAGGGGGTGAAGGTATATCAATACATCGATGATATACTGATCGGCAGCCCTGATGCCACTGCAGTGGGACAGACCCAAACCAGACTAATTGATCATTTGGAAAATTTAGGACTTCAAATCCCAGCAGAAAAGGTACAGCTTCCCTCTTCTGAGGTAAAATTCTTCGGCATTTGGTGGAGGGGAGGAACAGTGTGTATTCCCCCCCGAGACCTTAACTACCCTTGAACAAGTAAAATGCCTGGAAATAAGAAGGAGTTAGAACATGGCCTAGGCCTGCTAGTATTTTGGAGAAAACACATGCCAGACTTTTCCATTATAGCCCGCCCCTTATATGATTTGACACGCAAAAAAGCCATCTGGGATTGGACCCCCATTCATGAAGAAGCCTTGAAGCTGTTAATTTTTGAGGCTGGGATATATCAGGCCTTAGGGCCAATACACCCGACAGATCCACTCCATATCGAATGGGGTTTTGCGGTTCATGAATTATCAATACATATGTGGCAACGCGGGCCTGAAGGTCCGACTCGCCCCATAGGATTCCATTCGCGCAGTTTTAAAGGTGCAGAGAAACGTTACTCAATTTGGGAGAAGGGCCTGTTTGTGGTTAGTCTAGCTTTACAGGAAGCTGAAAAAATCATACAGCAACAGTCAATCATTTTAAGAGGGCCCTTCAAGGTTTTGAAACCAGTATTAGCTGGAACACCTCCCCCCGTGGGGGTGGCACAAAAAGAGACGGTGAGGAAGTGATATGCACAGTTAGACCACTACTGCCATACACGCCAGATAGAGGAAGGGACACCAAAGCTGCTTCAGATACAGGATCCACCCTCTGAACACCCAGACCAGGAGCCTCCTCCTTCCTATATAAAACCTGCTCCTCCATTTGAATCCCATCTAAAGAATGGATGGTTCACTGATGCGTCCTCCAGAAGAGAGGGTAAGATATGGAAATACCGAGCAGTAGCACTGCATGTTGATTCAGGGTACTGGATTATAACGGAAGGGGAAGGGAGTGCTCAGGTGGGAGAACTGGTAGCCGTCTGGAGCGTGATTATCAGGGAAGCAGAGAACAAAGAACCAGTATTCATTTACACCAATTCATATGCTGTGTTCAAAGGATGCACCGAATGGCTCCCATTTTGAGAACAGAATCAGTGGGAAGTTAATTGTGTGCTGGTGTGGCAGCGAGAAAAATGGGAAGAAATCCTAAATGTTGCTAAACAGAAATCTTTTTTAGTAGGGTGGGTCGCTGCACACCAGAMGGGAGATCATCCAGCTCACCTTTTGAACAATCAGGTAGACTCACTGGCCCGCTTGGCAGGGGTGGCCATAGAGGGTGAAGGAGAAAAATGGGAACACCTGTTAGAATGGCTACATGTTAAACGAGGCCACTCTGGARGTAAAGACCTGTTTAAGGAAGCAGTGAGTAGGGGGTGGTCCGTGACAAGGGAATTGTGAACACCGTCATCTCAGCATGCGGCTTATGCCGTACCCGACTGGGAGAGCACAACCCTCTCAAGGACCAACCCTTACACTTAAGGAACAACAAGGGGCTGTGGGACACCTGGCAGGTAGACTACATCGGTCCTTTCCGACTCTCAGAGGGGAAAAGGTATGTGTTGGTAGGGGTCGAGGTAATTTCGGGACTGACCCAGGCAGAGGCAGTTGGGCGAGCAACAGGGGATAATACTGTGAAAAGCCTAAAATCGTGGTTTAGTTGCCTGCCTAAACTCAAGTCCATTCAATTGGACAATGGGAGCCACTTTACTGCTGGAGTGGTCCAAGAGTGGGCATGGGATGAAGGAATACAGTGGGTTTTCCATACTCCATATTACCCTCAGGCAAATGGTATTGTGGAACACACTAATGGGCTCCTAAAATGAGCCTTGAAGCCTCACGACCCTGGATGGGCGCAGCGGATATCCAATGCAGTGACCAAGGTTAACAGCCRCTGGGGAATTAATGGTTGTCCCCGACTCACGGCATTTTGTCCCAAACCTCCATCTATTCTGCCTGGTAAAGTTGAGGACAAAGATCCAGCAAAACCACTCCATTATCCTGGACAGCCCATTTTGGTGGATTTATCCACTGTGGAACAGGTACCCCTGACCCTGAAGACTCCTATCAATACCTATACATGGGTAGCTACAGATGCCCACAGAAAAGACCATAAAATTAATACCAGATGGATAATCCCTTCTCTCTAAAGCCGGTTCGAGAGGACCGAGTTTTCCTTTTTTTTTTACAGGAAGAAAACAGGATTGTTGTCTGCCAAGTGAGTCTGCACCGTCAGAGGAGTGCTGAACCCCGACAAATACTGTCAATGTTATATTTTAGTATTGGTTTATCAGTCGTAGTTGTTGCCTTAATAATAATAATTCTGGTATGTATTTGCTACATCTCATGTGGGCCCTGGTCCTTCTCTCCTCTGGGAGAGGAGGACAAGGGGGGAGTGAAAGTAATACTCCTGTGAACCTTGCGTGGGAATTAATTCGTGGGTTTATAAGAATGTGGAATAGAACTAACCAAGGGATATGCATCGCCTTTCCACAGTCCACTGAACAAGGATTAAGATCCTTTCTCACATCACCCAACATTAAATATGACTTGAAAATGAATCAAACTGTAGAGCAACCTTATGTTCTGTTCCCCACTATTTGGGCAACTTATTTTAAATGGTGAGGAGATCACCTCCTGACAAATGGCTATTTTGAGACTATCCACCGTCCTTCAATTGAGACCTTTACTTGGGAAGAAAATGACACATATTTTGCCTATTATAACAACTCAGATTCACGTTTCTGGGAACAGTCTTCTTGTAGTGCTACCCACCCACTGATAAACATCACTTTTGAAGAAAGTGAGGTGAAAAGTTCTTGAGATCTCTTATCCAAACTTCCAAGGACCTCTAATGCCTATCCGAGCAAGCCATACTCTGTACCTTGCTCTTATTTTCCATTTGATTCCTTCTTTCATCCAGCAAAACAGCCGGATTTTTACAAGGCCGATTACTCCTTAAACATGAATCTCTCGTGTATACAACTCCCTGATAGTACAGGACGCGGACCTAAGGACCTGGAAAATATATAGTGGATGTGGTCATGAATGAAACCCCTCCTACGACCATTGAAACACGCAAATCCTCCACAACACAGCCGGTCTGATCTATTCGCATGTGTTAAAGTTCTTGATTGTAATACTGGACTGGGAGACCCCCCTGAAACCTGGCTCTTGGAGAGAGTAAGGGTTCTGATAAGGGACATGTGTACTTGTTGGGGTTACCCCTCTAGTGGATATAAAAATCAAGATAAGCTGTGTAATAAAATTTATAACAAAACTGAAGATTATAACAGAGATAAGTATTGCGGTGTACCCCATACGCATTACCCTTTGAAGAGCCTGCCACTCACTGCAAATCCTGAAGTATATTTTATGGATTATGATGATACCTGGACTTGTGAAACTAGTATATACCCAGCTCCCCTAGGACTAGCATGGGGATGCTCTAATGGTAAATTTTATTCTTACTTAACATTGGAATATCATGCTGGTCTAAAATGTGGACTGGTCATTCCGTCTATGTGCTCATCTTGTGTTTTCAATTTTACTGCCCCTTCCCAACGGGTGCGTAGGGAAGCAGCAGAAGCCCCAAAGGCCCAACCTGAATGGGCAATCAAGGGAGTCAAAATTCCCAATTATTATACTAGTGGACAAATAGCAGTGCTAATGTTCAAAAATGTCCTTACCCCATATGTAACCCTGAAGTGACATCAATTTGTTTTAGAAAACATCACTTGGCAAGTGCACCTTTTAAGTAATTGGACAAGGTATGCTTTAGGAGAAATGAATTTACAAGTCCAACAAGTATCAAAAATGACACTTCAAAATCGTTTAGCTTTAGATATGATATTGTTAAAGGAACAAGGGATGTGTGGTATGTTGAATTTAAGTGATAGAGAATGTTGTGTAACTATCCATAATGCTAGTACTTCTATAGAGGAAGCACGGACTAAAATAAAGGAAATTGCCGATCAAACTGCCGAATTATTCCAGTCACTCCAGCCAAAGGACTGGCTCACCGGATCCTGGATCACGTCACTATTAGAATCTCTTGGACTCACGRGGTGAGGAAGATGGTATGTAAATATTGGCCTTTTTCTATTGAGTGTATTTTTGCCTCTAATGCTAAGCCTTGCAGGAATTAAGTGCATGATTTCTCGCCTTCTATCCTCTCTCTCTCCCTCTGTCCCCTATGTACGGTTGAAGAAGATCTTGCAGTGTTTGAGCCACGGGGTGGTCTAGGAGACCAAATGGAAGAACAAACAATCTAACACCAAGGCTAACTTGCAATCCCCTGGAACAAAGGACTGCTTGGTGCAGACAACTACAGAAGACAAAACTCGATAAGGGAGCAGGGGATGGAGATCCCCTGAGCCTGTCCGAGGTATGTCTCAACCACTCGCAAGACTGGGGGATGATGAGTCCCAGGAAGGCTCTGGTGAGATAAAGGAATGCAACAAAAGACATTATTCAACCTCTGTAGGGAGTTAACTGGACATGGCCTTGGGGGATGACACCATAAAGCGGCCAAAGAAGGGAGTACCAAGATAAGAACAGAAAAAGAAACAACTACTYGAACTACRGGYRAACTAWCCCAATTAGCATAGTAAGAAAACCACCCACCAGCAGGAGAAGCCCCCTACTCAACAAAGCCCCTTCCCCACTGAATATGCGCAGTAAAAAGAAAGGACACTGTAACTTTAAGTGAAGACGGGGCATATAAGGACCAATAGAGGCAAACTACGAAACTGCCACCGAGGCAGAGGGGCAGTTTGGAGTGAACGGCGGGCATAAAAGGGGAAAGCAAATACTATGGGGTGGGAACTTCTGGACGAGCGCTCCCACAAGCCAGTGACCCCGGTTGGCTGGACCGACGCTGGAACCAGGACCGGTGATCTCTTTCTCTCTCTCTCTCTCTCTTTTCCCTCTTTTTCTTTATTCTTTTACCTTTTCCTAATAAGCAACGCAAGACATAAACCCCCACAGCAGTGGAGAGTAATAAGCTTTCTGCCACCCAGCTATTTACTAATGAGCCTAGTGTTGGAATAAAAGTTACTGTTCTGTACAGACCTTGGTGTCGTTTCACCTTAATCCACACAGAGGGAATTTACGGATCTGAGTCACCTGTCCCTCCGCACAGGCGGGACGTGACACTTGCCCTTCACAAAATTTAATTCCTACCGCGTGTAGTCTAGTGGGAGTCTCACGTGGCCTCGAACGAGAGAAAAGTTCCCTTTTCCTGAAGGTTGCATGCCATCAGTATTTGAGATTCCCACAGACGATACCAGTGCTTGCGAGCAAGGGACAAGTAATGTTGCTTGTACAGCTACACCTCCTGCAAACAAGGTATCATTAAAGAAAAGTAAGTCTAGTTTACCAAAAACTGCTGTATTTATAGACTCGGCTGCCACTCAAAGCAAATGATGCAAGTTAAGTTCTTGCATAATCAGTAGCATAGTTAATCTGACTGTAATCAGAATCACAGTCATCATGGTTCATTAGTGCATTGTTTTTAAGTAATATTTTAATGATTGTGCCATTGAAACCTGTAGCTGGCTCAGTTCATTAACTTGCGGAAAGAACCTCAAGTCCCATTTCCCACCTGCAGAATGGGAACACTTATTCACCTTCCTTCACCCGGTGTGTTGAGGGTGCGGGGTACCGAGGAACACTGCTAGAGCCAGATCTTCCAAAGCATTTGGTGCCAGCACCTCCCGTTGAGGACAATGGTACTTGCTGGCTGCTGGGAGCTTTTGAAAGGCACAGACATATTAAGGATTGTTGCATCACTCTTTTCAAATCGGGAACTTCAAAGTCCCTTACATGACACAGGCTTTGTATTCTTTTCCAAAAAATACGTATTTTCACTGAGCAAACACATATTAGCTCTCACATGAGTACAAACCTAGTGAGAACAAGCTGTAGGCACCTTTCCTCTATACCAACCCAGGCAAGGTGATTCCCAGGAGAAGGGGGTTAACCTTACTCACTCGCAATCATATGTACAAAGGCATATCACCTGTGCCTTCCTTCCCTTGCAGAGGGCAATTGCAAAATAAGAGTTCTCAGCTGATGAGCATCCCCCATCGCACACACTTCTCCAGTGAAGACATGGACTGAATCGTCTTGCTTCCTTATGGTTCTTTCAAGATCTTTTACAGGAGCAAAATTTTAGCTCCCTAGAATAGCAAATTTAATTTCAGTTCGTATCTGCCACACAGCTTATGCAGATAATCTCAGCCAACCATTATCACTTCTTAAGAAATATTATCTTATAAAGCAGAAATAAAATATATCAGTAAAAATAAAATAAACTGAAAGGGAAAAATTATTTCACTATTTAACCTTGTTAGCAAAGGGAAGAAATATTATATAGGCAGCTAAATATGGCACCATGTCTCAAGGCTCAGAAAACATCATTCCTCTTGCTGAAAGCAATTTTATTTTAACACATATGCTGAAATCAAAAGCAGGATATTTTGTCATAGTAAGCATTTGCTAGTTCTTTCTATCCACACCTGTGGACAGAAAACACTCTAATGAAGACATGCAAATAAATGAGTTACACATTCACCTCCTCCATTTTTCCCCAGTAATCTACTTTTAGACGTCAGTGCAACACAGAGGTAAGTTTCAAAACTAATACTTTTTTTTAATCCTGAAACACTTTAACACTGAGTTTGTGACGTGACACTTATTTTCACAAAGGATAATATTCCTGRTATCAACAAGAGATTTACATTAGAAATTGGATGCTGAGAAAAACAGAAATAGTATCAACAGCTTAAGTCTTTATAGTTTGTGATTGGTTTCAATAAATTTAGGATTATTTTTTAAAGTGATAAGTGAACTACAGACAGGTTCATGAAAAATAAACCTTACTGGACTAACTGAAAGGACTAACTTTTATTTTTAATAAAACTGCAAAATTCAGGTAAAATGCACAACATCATCATACAAAATCTTGCCATTAATATTTATTTAGATTCCTTTGGAAAGATGCTGTTGTTTGGCTCCACCTTTCTTACACAACTCCAAACAGCTGGTAAATATGTTAAAAAATTGTGCAGATTATCCTTATTCAAATGTTTTGGCAGAAGTCCATAGAAACCCTGCGTAACCTCAAGCTTATGAATGAAAAATAAAGGAAGTCTGAGAAAAAAGTAAACGAGATGTACTCCAGAAAAAGATTCTTAAATAAATGGATAAGCAAGAACACCCCAGCGTGTAAAGGGTTTTCACAGAACACAGGACAACAACGCTGACACAGGCTTCATGGAAACGTGCGCTCTGGTCTGCACATGCACAAGTGTTCGAGAAGCAGATCTCTACTGTCTGTTGGAGTTAACTGTCCTGCGTGGTAATGCATCTTCTGAAATCTTGGCATCTCACCAGAAAAATACTGGTTGCTGCACAACATACTTGAACCAACGCTATCAGGATCGGGCAACCCTTGAACACAGGATTAGGAGACAAGATAGAGGGAGTATTGGAGCACAGTCAAGGCAGTGGGAGACCCGATCTGAAAGGTGCAAGCCTCGAGAGTAAAAGAATTTACATGCAATACCAAGGACTACACCAACAGGCAGGCATGGCAGCAATGAAATTAAGCAAGAGCAAAAGGTAGGCTGAGTATCTGGGGAAAAAAAAATCTTGAAGAGTGAGAATCAATATAAGGAATTATTCCTCAGGGAAACAGTGGAAGCGCTTTTGCGTGGGTATTTTATGAGAGACTGGGCATACCACCAACAAATGTACTGCAGGAAAGAATCAGACAATGGCAAGGAAATGGATTAAACGTGTTAGCAAGACAATTTCCAGATCCGATTTCTGTGAAGAGACGACCATGACCTCACCACTGGATCCATGGTGTTACCATTAAGTACTGCCCCATACAAGCCCCAAGTCCCTCACTAGCATGGCTATGGTCTTAAGACAGACCACACCAAAGACTGAAAGGGATCTGGGAGTGTCTCTTCATTGTTATTTTATTTTTGTATTAACGATGGGTCAATTTATGTCCACAGATTTTGTAAGGCAGAATTCACCAGGGATACTGAGGAGCAGAAAACTGAGACACAGAATAAAGCTTTTGGGGAAAACAAGAGGTCTGAACTTGATTAAAAGAAAAAAAAGCCAGAGGAACAGAACATTTGAAGACACACATGGGGGAGAAGCGACTCTTTTCCAAGGACAGATGGCAGCAATGGAAACATTGAAAATGGCTGGTTGGCCAAACTGCTTTTCTGTATTTGCCTCGTCCTTTCCAGTTCACTGAAGAGCAGCAGAAGTGCCAGCAGCTTTTCCGTGTGGAGGGTTCCCACAACTGTAACAAGCACAGAGACAATTCTAGCACCTATCAGCATCCGATCAGGTCTCTGTGTACCTACTCTGTGCACCTACCATTTGCACTTCCAAATCAGAGCAGCTGTTTCAGATGCAGCTGTGGGAAGAACCAAAAGCCAGAGCTTCTTTCACTGGTTGACTAAGAGGGGTTGGCCACAACATCCAAACAAACAGGAGCTTAGCAAACCAATAAACTGTTTAACTGAGGGACTAGCCTGCTGTAAATACACACTATCCGATTAAACTATCCTTCCCCTCTTGTAAGAATGAATTGACCCCTCATGGGGCACCTTTACATGTTGAATTTATTGGCACCACAGTGAAGCACCACAGAAAATGATAGAGCCGATTAAGTTGGCCATCAGGCCAGAGGACTGATGCATAGCTATCATGTTAAAACAGGACTAAAAGATACAAAGTTCATCTCATTACTCCAAGTTGCTGTAAGCATTCTAGGATAGCTTTACACTGGTACTGTATATAATGAGGCCCTTTTCTTTAGACCAATGGTTCACATAAGCCTGCAACAATTATTTTACTGAATATTTAACACTTTGGTTAGTAGGACCATCTTCTTGCCTAGACATAATGCTTAAGGCTATCTTCGATCTGTCTTTTGTCATGTCTTTATTTTTTTGTCATCTCATTGTTTTTTTTAATGCTTCCAAAAGTTACCTATCCTTCCTGCTAGCTCCTGGCTGGGTTACTGCATAGATGGACCTTGAAGACGATTCAAGGACAGAAATGCATTTGCTGCCTTCCAAACACGGGAGCACAATCGGACTGAAGGATCATCTAGCAAATGTCCTGTCTCCAAAGGTGGACAACAGCAGATGCTGAGGAAATATTATTAAAATGGAGCAGGTGTGAAGTGATACTTGCCTGACGCTCTTCCAGCTTCTAGAAATCTGCTGCGCAGGGGATCTGAGGCAAAGATGGAGGTTGTGCTTGTAAAAGTCTTTGATGGAATTTTTTTCCACTAATTTGTTCAATTGCTTCTTGAATTCACAGGAGCTTTAGCACTCCTACCATCCTGCATCAAAGCTTTCCATAACTCATCAATGTTGCATAAAAAAGTATCTCCTTATGTTTGATCTAAACCTTTCCACTGTTATTTTGAAGCTCCACAACTCTGGTAGTAGAAGAGATTGTTCACAATCTCTCCCTACTCCTGTTCTTTATTTCACTAATAATCAACTATATAAAGCGTGCAGCAGATGGATCCTCAGTATCAAAACCCAACACCATCCCACAGATTTGTCACAAAAGCTGAAAAGCAGCTGAGAGTAAAGAAAAAAAAAAAATACAGAGTTCAATGTTGAGAACAGATAGGCTTCTATATTTTATCCATTTTTCAGAGGAACGAAGTTTTGAGCAATGGATCTTTCAAGAATGCTGAAAAATTAGATTTTATGAATATAAGACTTTGGGGAAGTTTCCTTTATTTTCTTTCAGCTATTACATCAGCTGAAAAACTATAGCAATTTATTTTGTTCTTGCACTTCCAGAAATACAACCGGACACAAACATACCAAATTAATCCACTTCTGTGGTTAAGCAGAATTTGAACATGTATCATTCTCAAAAGCACTGGTAAGCACATGCATTTCCAGTATCCCAGGCATGTGGCTCGCTACATTTATCAGTATCTCAAAAGAACTTGGAGAGATGAATGCTGAGTTCTGATAGAGGCTGTAAGAGATTTCAGACCTCGCTCTACTTTACATTAATTTCAGCAGTAGTTAGTTACACAAGGGGATAAATTCTGTTATCAGTAAGATAGCAGAGTCATCAGGCATTTATTGTAACATCTACCAATAAACTTCTCTAGGTCATCTGCTCAAAGGCAGATAAGAGAATAAAGCTTCAGTTAAATAAATCTACTAAGCCCCTCTATACCTTTTTATCATCATTTTTAACCTATTGCCCAAAACGATGGAAAAGGAGTCCTCAGCCTCAAGTATGGAGAAACATAATGGTGTACATTCCTCTAAATTTAATGCTGCTCTTTCTAAAGGAGGTAATAAATATCACATGAATAGGAGAGCTGTGAGTATGCCACCAGCATGGATTGTCATTTAAATCCTCTCCAATTATAAGAACAATGAGAGCATGTGCCTGGAAAGGACTTTGGGGAATGATATCCTTTTAACCTCCCACAGCTATTTGGTCAAGGGCTCTCCAGGGAATTCGGCAGTGGGGTGGACCACGCGATAAGCAGGTTAGCTTCCGATGCACCCCGCAGTTAACAGCAGCAAAGCTGCGTTAACATCCGCGTGCTGCACCCAGCAATACTCGGTAGCAAGGCATAAACATTTCCAAGCCTGTGTGAATAAGAAACTACAGACAGCCCTTATTCCAAGAACGTACTTAATCTTCAGCAATACGGAGTTAAGAAAGAAGGATTCTTGTCTCCATTTTAGCAGACTGGGAAAACTGGACTGTATTAAACAGACACAGTAGCTTTCAAGTATTGCCTGTGCAACTGTCACTGAGCRAAAAAGGAAAGTCAAACAAACACTTTAATATCCGTGCCCCGTTGTTCCTAATATCCTCCTTAAACTCCCAGCAAAGCACATCATATCTATCCGTAAAATTTACTTTTAAAGTTTGAAGTTAAGAAATACTTGAAACTAAGCACAAGCTTAGGGGCACTATTAGGTCAGGCTCAACTCTGGATTGTATTCTGCATTAAAAAGTAAAAATTCACTAAAGCATCATGTTTTCCTTTCTTTCTGTTCAACAGAAGTGGATATTTGAAAAAGGCACCTTATTTCTATCCTACGTTTACTCTGTATCATAATCATTAAATTAAGTAATGGAATGATTTAGGAGATTTACTGCTGTTGCACTGGTATAGCTGGATGCACCTCCAGAAGGCAGAATGGAGTGGGGAAGACTTAGGAAAACATGCAACAGTTTTCTTATTTAGAGACCAAGGAAAAAGGAACTCCATACTACTGCCATTTTTTTATTCTTCAAATTCCTTTAAATTTTCAAATATTTATGAATTCTCCATATCTACGACTGCATTTTATTAATGCTTATGAACGACACAAACATTTCCTGGTAACACGAAGAATCAGGATGGGCTAATAGAAAATAGAAGCTATCCATCTTCCACACGAATGAAATGTATTTTCCTTTTACAAATGGTTCAATGGCACTTGGACACCTGCCAGCTTCTTTTTGGCAATAAGAGGATCAGTAATTATAAATTAAGCTTTATAAGCACCAGTGTACACCTCCTTATTCTGTTACCTTTGGCAAGGATGGGTCCAAGACCCTCAAGAAAACACTTTTCAGATCTCAGCTTCACTAACACAGAGAACTTCAGCCATCATTTTCACAAGACAGGTATGTTCAGTTCTTGAAAGTCACACTGACACATTCACTGGTGACCAGGGAAGGATGTCTCCTTCAGCTCAAAAAACACACTGGGCTCATTTAAACAGATCCAGTGTATGTATTTACTGCACAGTTTCAGCAAAATTTTGGCTAAAAGATAATGCATGCTTAGTCAGCTGAAACAGATTGCAATAGTCACATTTTCAGCCTCCTGTTGTACTCCACAGTCTTCCACCCCTTCCTCTGGGCAGCAAAGTCATCAGGGAGCCTGTCTAGCTCCTCCTGTACAGGATTATACAACTGTATCCCTGTGGATTTTGGTGTGAGCACAGATGGGAGACGGCAGAAGAAAAATGAGCATATTTTGCTTTGCACACCGTTCTGCCTGGGGGGGGTTCTGGCAAATATCTTTATACATATGGCAGACAGAGTTTGGTATGTCCACAGTTAAACCTCAACAGCTCATTGACAAGTGCTGTAACAACGATATAGGAAATGGAAACCAATATAAAACCAAACACGAATAGGGTACAGTGCTCTCAAGAATTTTGCTCCCAAAAGCAATTTCACATTGATTACCCAGCAGCAACATTTGAATAGCTCTATTTGGTTTTAGCCAGGCTCCTGTTTTGGCAGGGTATGTTACCTTGTTTTCTGGTCTAGTTCTCTCGTATTTCTATGAGATACTGGTTGCAAGTTCTGTCTCACCACTCTTAAGACATCTATGTCTCCTACAGCTAGTCCTGCTGTCAAAAGAAAGAGGCACTTTTAGGAGATCATTCATTTTAGGACAATCTGACTTATGCCCTAGAAACTTCTCTCCGCTGACTATACAAATCCTGGGGTTCCTAGCTCTGCAGGGTACAGAGCTACAGCAGATGTCTACATTCAGTCTCTCTCAGTGATACAGAGGTTGGGAGTCTTCTCACCTCACTTCAGCTGAAAATATAGTGTCGTCTCACTCTGGACAATGAAAAGAGAAGCAGGTTTCAGAACACCACTGAACTCACTGGGGTAGGCTGTAAGCACTGCGGTTCTCCCAGACCAGAACACCCAGGAGAGGGGTGTCATTTTAAAATAGGACCCAAAAGAGACTTTCAAAAAAAACAAAAACCAAAAAAACACCAAAAACCAGAAGGCGGCTAATAACGAAAAATGTGAATGTAGTCTCTGCACACAACTGGTTGATTTCTAAGTATTTTCAATTCTAGAAAAGTCATAAATCATTATAAACTGGACTTATGAACCCCAACAATAGGACTGTAATGTATTTCTGATTTAAAATTGCTTGTAATTTTACAAAACTTTATCTAGGCAGATATTTCCTTGATGGAAATTGCAGACTGAATAACTTGAGAAAATTCCTTCATAAGCATTTCCTCCATTTCTGAAACATGTATGTTTTCCATACCCGGATGTGTTTTTGCCATTCTCATTAAAATCTCCCCAAATCAGGCCAAGTTGAGAGCCACAGAAAACCCCTCATTTGCAAATACTCAGTAAAGAATAGCTAGAAGGTCAAACTTAAATTTCTTTAAGAGTCCTAAATGTAGCATGCTCCAAGCCTAAGGAGCTTGCCTTCCAATTACAATTCAGGAAAACTGCAAATAAGGCTATGAACAAGCACTGGAACAGGGAAGAAGAAGAGGCAGGCGGTAACAATGCCACAAGCAGGCAAGGAAACTGAGTGGGGATTGCTGAAATTGCTTATCATGCACAGCTACTACTTGAGCCAAAAAAACCTGATTTGAAAACCAAGAGACGATTATTCAATTTGCAAATTACACCAAACTAGGAGTGACTGTCAGCATACAGGAAGACAGGAATAAAAAGCAAACTGCTCTTGACAAATCAAAGAAGTCTGGAGGAAAACAAAAAAGAAAGTAGTTTAATAAAGATTCTAAATTAGTATCAGAAATCCCTATTAGAGACACCAATGGAAAAAGAGGTCACGGGAGACACTTTCAGAGGGATACTGTGATTCTGCAAGAATTCTGCCTTTCAGAAATAATCCTAAAACAGTAAAGGAAGTCTGTATACAAAGACTAGATGCTTTTTAAAAGAAGTTAAAATGCAAACAGCGGTAGACCATGTTATACAAGAGAGGAAACTATTGCTCTAATCATCTTTTCCAGTCTTAAAATCCCTATATTTGGTAAAGGTCAAAACTCTTCAAGCTCGTCAGAAGCAATAAACTCTTCCATGGTGCTTTCCAAGAGTAGTTTTCAATTTCTGCTATTTTCTTGGAGGTATATCTAAGAGATTTAGGTACCTACCTATATGTTAAACACCGTAGACAAGATAGAAGGATGTCTGTGAGAGTATTTCTAACGAAGATTTATACCTTCAAGCAAAGAGAAGTCTGAGAAGTTACAGGGGAAAAAAAAAAATCATTCAATTGGTAAACACAAGAAAATCCCCGGAATCTCTTAGCTATTGCTGTCTCAAGACACTAACTACTGCAAAGGAGATTTCCTTCATCCACGTTCTACAGCATATGCCAAAATGTCTAAATGCATGATTAGACACTGACCATGGAACGATGTCTGGAAGGTAACACAGCAGCCATCACAGAACATAGCTGCACTCTTACCATTTTCACAAAGACTGAACACAGGCCAGGGCAGTGAACCTAAATCCTTGTTCCTTCTGCCACCCTGCTCTCGTTGGTTATTGACTAACAGGTTCTCAATTTTCAGCTGTAAGTCAACCTCAGCCAAGGGATGGCAAATCACACACAATCCAACTCCCTCCCTCTTTCACACAAAGCAGCATCTGTACCAGCAACTCTTTTGCAGAACCTGAGCTTACCTCCTGCAGCCCTGGCACAACAGCATTGCCTCTTCAGCCAATGTTCTCATCCCACTACCAAAAAACTATGCTTTTAACAATATTTCCTCTGAGGATACTCTTCAAAGCCACCCAGATTCCCTTACTCCTAAGCATATCTGATTCTATCGAGCGTTCTTTGCAGCTTCCCTCAAAAATAACAAGCTCCAAACCAGACTTGAATTCTCATCCAAGTTTTAATTTTGATGATTGTCTTCTGGTTTCACCTCTTTGAATTCAACTTAGACAAAGTCACATGTGATTTTGACACACTACCAAAGAGTGACCATGCATCATCACAGACCGTGATGTACTTCTAGAGCATCCCCATGCCTCAACATTAGAAAGCCTTGCCTCCATTCTGCTTTCTGTACTTCTCCTAGCCACATTAAGGAGATGTTGGCCAATTTTAGCCAGGAACAATCAACAGGCTCCTAGAGGATCACAAGTTTCCTCCCACACCCTGCAGGAGTCTAGAMCTAATTTCTTCTTGTATATAAAGGCTACAGACTTTGCCTCAATACTGGGCTCTTCAAACCTCACCCCACTGTTCCTATTTCATTCACTTCTACTGGTGATGGAAAAGCTGGGAACTAGAATGCAGAAAACATTAGAGCAACTGCCACAATTTTCATTCCCATATAAGCATCTTTTCACGCAGAAGGCRAGAAGGTAACATTCTCCACGTCAGGACTCCTATTAACTTCCTCCTACAGTGATAAATGGTTCAACTCCACACGTGGAATCAAAAGTGTAGACAGAGTTATCTGCTGAATAGGAAAAGGCAGGGAGACATGGGCTGATTCAGAAGACAGAGGTGACCACTCTTTCCTGCCACCTACCCCTTCACCAACAAGTTATTTCGAGTTTACAAGTGACTAAATTAATATAGCACATCTCCTCAAGCCTGGCTTCCTCAGCTTAAAGTGTGAAGCAAAAAAAACATACAAAAGCATACCATCTGTGCAAGACAGCATATAGAAAATTGAGTTTACACAGATGGGACCTATCACACACTCCCTTATGTCTCTATCAACACACCAGCTTTGCAAATCTGCCCTAAATAAAAACAAAATTGACAACACGTTATGTCTGAGGCCAGCAGGGCTGCGTACGCCTAGCATGTACTTGGCACAGTTTGGATTGTTCTCTCCACTTTTAACAAACAATTCACTTATAAATGGAAAACTTGCTAATGTTCAAGTATTCTGCTGTGTTCAAATGTCAGGAGGATTGTATTCAACTAAGTCTCCTGGAGGGATCAACTAATTGGCTATCAAATTCATAGAGATGAAGCTGTAGGTTGCTTAAAAACTAGCAGGACATGACACAGCCTTCTTACGATCCACAGTAGGGACAAACACTGGTCTGGAACATTTTCTAGTTCCATTAACTCTTTACCAACACATAAAACTAACATTTTAAAGATGTTTATTTTTACAAGTTACATTAGGTGAAGAATATAGCTGAACAATATGGCTGAACACATATGGGAATGCTTAAGCAGCAGCTCCATTTTCTGTCCAAGAAGTCTGTAGACAAACACAATAAATGTTACACACATGGCAACTCAATGTACTACACACACACAAAAAAACAAACCACACAACAAAAAGACAGACAAAAAAGTGTGTTTTCATAAAAAACAAACTTCATTTATTTTGTAGGAGAAGCATCTGAGAGAGGAAGGAGTAGCTGGAACAGACAAATACAGAAATAGCAAAGTACAATTAAAGAGAATAAGGCACCAAAGATGAGCCTTACCACGTAAGATCACATCTTCATCTAGCCAGTATCGTGTCTTGGACAGTGGTCAGTGGCCTAAGGCAGAGAACTGGGCAGCTATATTCCCTGACACATTCCGCGAGCCTGCAACAACCTGTATAAGATTGCTACATGCCAGGTCTTCTGTATTGGTATGAAATAGACTTTACAGACCTTTCTTCCAAGAATATATCCAACCACTTCATGCAAGTGCTCAGCACCAGCATCTTGWTGCAACAGCTGCCACATTGTATTCATCATACAAAGAAGTATTTCTTTTTGTTTATTTTGAACTTCCTTCTTCCGTTTGATGTACCTACTTTTTGTTAGGGAATGAAAGAAAAATGGGGAATGATTGCTTATCTTCTGTCCCACTCAGGCATCTTTTCTTCAGGCCCAGACATTCTTCATTTGTAAGCCGTTCCATAATCTCTTATTGGGGGAGGCAGTACCTCATTTAGCCATAGCTGTAAACAGAGATAATTCCATTTTCTCATATGTTCCTGTACATTTACTGACGCCGAGTTTAACCTGCTAGTTTATTTTCCAATCACGTAGTACCATAAGGTAGGTACTTCTGCAGCTTTAGAGTTGACTATGCCAAAGTACTTCTAAATCGCTCAGACTTTGTTATTTCTCTATCTATTGCCTTCCTCAGATCATCTGTGAGTGTTAAACAGCAGCACAAGTCTCATAAGACTCCTGTGTCACTCTAACGGTAACCACCCTCCATTATAACGACGATTACTGCTACACATTTTCTCACCTTTTAACCAGTCACTGTTTTACTAAAGACCATTCCCCCTTATTCCCAGAAAGATCAGTTGCTTTAAGAAGCTGCGGCAAAGGACCACATCGGAAGCTGTTTGAAAATCTGAGGATACCATTCACACTGGAACACCCTAATCCAGATGTCTGCTGAGCCTTTCAAGTCCTTGAAGATTGGTCAAGTGCAACTTCCTTTTACAAAAGACATGTTGACTCCCCCATATTCGTATAAAAACATGTGCCAAATAATTCTAATCTATATTATTCTTTTGACGACATTGCACAATACAAAGCCAGATTCGTCTGCTGTTCCCCAAGCTCCCTGGGGACTCTTGCAATTTGGCATCATATCAGCCCTATCTATTCTCTAGTAGGGCTGAGGTGGTTTTAATTGAAAGGTTGCACACAAGTGTTAATAATTCAACAGTTTCTCCCTTGAATCCCTCCTGGGCTCTAACATCCCAGTCCCTGCAGCTAGTTATTGCTCATTGCGTTCTTAAATTCTTCCATTAATAGTTAGGTTTGAGATGGGTTCTGGTAAAGGAACCATGAGGAGCATAGATGCCTCAGAAACTCATTTGTTTCTTTCTGCTCCACCTTCTGCAAGTGATTCTTTCACACCCTAGTCCAAGGGTTTTTGCAAACTTTTAGACAAGCTTCTTATTCCCAACATATTTGGAAAAGAACTGTTACTCTTCATACTTTCTGAAAGCTGTTCCTCTAAGTTTTTGGCATTTCGAAGTGTTTGTTCTTTTCCGTCTTCCTCACTTGGTCATGACTTCAGCTTTTGGAAGGATGCCTCTGACTCTACAGCCTTTCTTCCCTGCTGTTTCACATCATAACTTTTCTCTCTCAACCGGCTTTTGATAGGGCCGAGGCATTTGCTCTGCAGTATAGTGCCTTTAAATAATCTTCACACTACCTACAAACATTTCACCCTTTTCACTGCTCCTTTCAGTTTCTTTTTAACATGGTTCCTCGTTCTGATGTCCTTTCCCTTTTGAAATCAAGTATCACTTCACAGAAGTTTTTGGATTACTTCTGCAAGGATCTGTAAGCACACTTGTGTTCACACTTAGGGAGGGCCACTGGCAGTAAAATTTTGTACCAAGTTCTGCACAATTCCTGGGAGAAAGTCAAAAGTATCTTCCTCTCTCTGGATTACCTGACCATATGTTTCCCGAAGGTGTCATCCTTGATGCCTAAGAGGACTGGGGTGCCAGTTTTCTCCCCTTGTGTTTCCTACTTTAAAGCTACATACTAATATCTACAAGTTCTGAGAATTTCTAATCTTAAGGATTCTGTTATTAATACAGTTATTTTCCTGCTTTGACATGTAGCTTTAAGACACCGCACTATTCCCCCATGGGTTTGAACCACTCTGTCATTTTTATGTAAGCTATAACTTGCTACTAGGGCATTCCAATTGACGTTTTCCTTGCATCGACTTTCTTACAGTCTTTCCTTGCACAGACTTTCTTCAAGTTTCACATAAAAACTGAACTCCCTAGGTCATCCACCTTATTTCTTAAGATTTCTGAGTCTGTCTAAAAATACATAACACATTTGGTCCAATTTTCTTCTTTTTTCATGTTATGTCAGTGCTAGTCTAAGGGGGAAAACTGTCTGCCATATGATGAAAATCTTCAATGACAAAGTGAACATGGTGGGTATAAGTTTCAGTGATAAAACATAACAGTTATGTTCAAGAAGAGCTGGGAAGTGTTGCTTGAATGATTATCTAAAATTCTTGCATCAAGCATTTTAGTTTCTTCTGGACTTCTAAAGTTTTTCTGCTATTATTTGCCAACAAAAAAAAGATACAGATATGTATGATAGGAAAAAAGAACCAGCAAGTGTGTTTTCTACTAGTCACTACAGACGAGAGACAAAACCTATACTAATTAAGCCAGCAACACTAGGGGAAGGAGGGAAATCTTCCAGTGTCTTGATTTTGGAGTTAACTTGTATATATTTGAGAAACTTATATGAACATGACAATGTACTTTGAAATTTTTCCATATTGATTATAATTTCAATGTGTCCCTGAACCTATACACTAAAATACATATGAGAACAGACCTATCATCAGCACTTCTTAAGTCTCTTAAAAGGAAAAAAAAAAAAAAAACAAACAAAGAAGAGTAATTTATCATTCAGAGCTCTATGGAACTCTAGAGGAGAAGAAAGCCAGTGAAATCACTAGAGAAAGGCTGCATCTGCTGGTCTGAATAACTTAGATACTGAGAAAGAGAAGAGCAAATGTAGTTACAAACTGCTGTTGGATTTTGTTTCCTATCACCCAAAACCTGATACTTGATAACCTGCCACTCTTGAAAAGCGGGTAGTTCAGCTTATTTCTCAGTTTATCATGTTGAGTTTTCCCTGTTCATTCTACAGAAAATGTGAAAGTTATTAATTACTCTTCAAAAAAGGTAATTAGTATTTAGTTATTACTCATCATCTAAGTACAGAATAACTGTATGCGTTACTTCTGTTATATTGTCCTTAGTAAATACATAAACACCAAGAAAGGTGAATCCACAGGACAGAAACAGTTCTGCTCATCTCAAGAAATTAAAAACGATTGCTCTCTTTGGAAGTTCAGGATCAAATGTATCACTGAATGAAACATTTGCTTTACAACCGCAAAGAAAAGCAACAAATGACAGGACCTTGCAAGCGGTTTATTTTCATTGCTCACTGAAAAATAACTATGACAGTTATTTAACCCTCACCCAACTCTTCCTGTTGGTGTTCATGTTGATGCTGATCAAGTTTGACACCCCAAAATAGCATGTCAGTAAGAAAATAAACTATGACTGAAAACTTCTCATTAAGTATGATTTTTGTTTTTCAAACATCTGGTATGCTAATACTACTGCCTTTTACCCAAGTATTAAATGAGCAAGGTAAGGAAATTGCTGAAAAACTGAATGCTGGACATAATGTTCCAGACAACATTTTTAGGTCAAAGGCTAAATCCTCAAAGAAGGAAAGACAAAGTCACCAGAGGGAGAACAAAAAGCATCAGCCCTAATAATACACACACTGGTTAAACACATCACATGACTATACAGCGAGTTGTAAAACAGGATTTAGGCATCAGTAAGTATTAAAGTGTTATTGTTCATTCAGCTGAGCCCTTCATTATCCTACCTCTGTTCCTGAAGATGCTAAGGTTATATAGACAAAGACCTCCTTATCATACCTATCACTTGAAAGAGCACAGAAAATAAAGTGTGATGAACGCTTTCCAGTCATTACACTATATTTCATACCATATTTTAAATTGTCTTGAGTAACAACTACTACCTACCGCTCTAAATCACGCCAAAGAAGCCACAGAATCTGCCAGTTAGTTATTCAGCACTGAGTCATCCCTAGAAGAAAAACCATGGGCCTTGCAGTTACTCTTTTTACAGGGTTTAAGAGTACAATATCCAGCACTGAGAACAAAGAAAGGCAGGATCCCAGGCAAGCCAGACCCACCGCCTTCTATGGCCTTTGTTACTCAAAGTAGTAACAGTAATTCTGGGATAGACTTTTTGTCCCACCTCTGAGATGTAGCTGCTGGTACAGTACGTGAACCACACCACACACTCAGCACAGACTTCTCCTGTTGCGAATTTCAGTTGTATGTTTACAGTGTTTACATTTTCATTTACCACTTATCATAAAGCCTACCAGTAGAATAACAAATACCAAAGAAGGCAAATTAACATCAAAATAAAGGAACATACAAGACACCCTGAGAACAGGTTTAAGGGGGAGGGGAAATGTTTACATCGTCTTCCAGAGTAAGCTGAAGGAATTCTTGATGCTCGGGACAATATGGCCCAAGGGAAATGGTAATGGGAGAGAAATAAATTCTTTCACCTCTGGGTTGAAATCCAAGTCAGGCTGGTAGTAGCCAAGAACCATTAGCTTAACATCTGCTAGCTGTTTGGTAACCCATGTGAAGTAAGTTATATTCCTTAGTGTCCACATCACAGTCCCACTAATTGGCACCACGTTGGCAATCTAAACAGAGAGGTTAAAGTCTGAACATACAGCAAGCATGAACTACAAGATTAGTCAACTTCAGTTTTGAGTACATATGTGATAAATTATACATTTGGTATATGTAACTCCATCTAATTGCCCCACCATCCTGTTCTGCCCTCAGAATAAAATCATAAATTCAAGCAAGCCAACAAACTGTCAGCATTCCGTTGTCAAGCATACAGTTTCTGAATTACTAAGACACATTATTAAGTTCACTGCTATTCAAAGTGCTTAAGCAACTGCCTAAATTTTAAGCAAAATACTGTACAGCATAAAGTTAAGTTTGAGCTAAAAGTGTTGGAATAATAGGTACCAATATCCATAAAAATAGTATCTTTTTCTTAACTTCAGTTTTTAACTCAAAAATGCAACACTCACTCAAAATGCAGTAAYGATATAGTCTTATAAATCCCAAATAACACAAGGCTCTTTTCTCTTTGTCTTTCCTCCTTCTGCAGCTTCCCAACAAAGAAAGAGTGCAAAGAAGCAAAGCTGACCTAAGAACAAGACCCATTAGCTTTTAGAAAATTATGCTTTGTATTGCCCCACGGTAAAACATGTGTGTCTGAGGACAAAAAATATAAGTGATTATCTCTTAATAAATAGCAATAAAGGAAAATGGATTTTTCATATAATCTGAATATGGCAGCATAAAAACCAGTCTAAACTAAGAAGGAAGGAAACTCATGTTACAGTTTAGAAACTGTTCCTGATGTTTACACATCACTTCAGTTTAAAGAACTGCTTATGATGGGAACATGATGAAAGCTGTTGAGCATGAAGGCAGATATAAACGAAGCCAAAAGAAGCATCTTTGCCAGAACTCCACCAGAAAACAGAATCACAAAGTAAGTTAGTTGGGGAGGGACCTCTGGAAGCTTCCAATCGGCTGCTCAAAGGATGGCCAACTTCAAAGTTGGATGAGGTTGCCTGAGGATATTTTAGATGAAAGCACAACATAGTACAATGCCCTGCAAAATCCACCTATAAAGAAATTGTTCTTGCTAGCCGAATACCCCTTTCATTTACCACTGCTCTGGAAAGATTCAAGTTCTAAGCTGTTTTGAGAAGTAATAATGGCTAGCTGCCATTAAGAATAGCAATAAACTGAAAAGGAAACAAACCTAATCTAAATATCCGTTAGTACCAAGGTTTGGAGAACTTAACTTGGTAGAATGCAGACTTGAGGAGAGCAGACTGTCTGAGAGAGCCTGGAAAGTATAATCCTCCCAAGATCCACGTTTTATCTTATGTTGGAAAGGTATGCTCAGCCCTCATAAGAAAAACGCAGGCACTGACAAAAGGCCAGTCTGCAGGAAAACAAACCACCCCCTCGCCCCAGTAAGTCTGCATTCCACAGCCATGTTCAAAGGGATGGATTTTTTTCTTCTTGTGCAAGAAACACTTGCAGAGTTAACATACAGAGAATTTGATAGTACCTAGGCTGCCTTAAACATGAACAGTCTGCTTCTTTTAGCACAGGCTGCTAACCATTGCCTGGCTTACCTGTCATCTGACAGAGCCAGACCAGTTTAACTTCTACGAAAAGATGCTGCCAGTTCCTAGTGTCTGCAGACACGTGGCCAAGGATTGTGTTCTTTTTTCAAGAGCTTGGTGGACCAAGGGATCTGCCTGATATAGCAAGACCACTCCTTCCTCAGAGCTACAATATCACTGCCAGGCCTGCTATCTGCTTCAGGCAGCAAGGATACAACCTCCTTCTTCCCATCGCCTCTAAGGTGGATCTTTTCTTACTCTCTTTTTAACTTTGAGAAGTAGAATAGGATCATGCCACATCTTTTAAACGCTAGACAAATTCCTTCTGGTTGAAGACACGCTATTATTAGCTTCTTTTAAAATCACACACTGCAGATAGTTATAATGACACTTGAGGTGGGATCTGCTGTGCTGACATCTGAAAGAGAATTAAGAGAGACCGTGATGACCGTCTGGAGTCTAACACAAGCTGGAAGAAACCAGGCTAGCACCAAAGGCGTAGATATTGCGACTGTTCTGCCTTTGGCTGCATTCAGCCCACCAAGCTGCCAGTTCAGGACGTATTGAAGTAAATCTTCAGAACTAATTCGTGACACTACAGGAGTTAGTTGTGTGATAAGGTCCAAATAGAGGTTATAATCAAACGATGTAGTGAACTGCTTTAAGCAGCTCTAACATGCACTTCTGAACTCTCATGTAGGTATCAAGTAAGCATTGATACTCAAATAAATGTTTTCTCACAAAACCAAGTATAGAAATAATACCAAATTCATGAGTTTCCTGAGAGCAATTCCTCTCCATTTGGAAAACAGGAGGGGTCCAAGAAAGAAATCCTTCTCTGCAGGGGAGGGAGGCAGGAAGGAAGGAAATGTGAATTACATACACCTCTGGATAAGTCCCCCTTTAAAAAAAAGGAAGGAAATTAGAGTTAACTAAAAAGAGCATGTTTAGCCTCACTGCACAAGCTGGGGAAAAAAACCCTAAGAAATCCTGGCTAAAGATAATGCTGCCTCCTCCTGTCACTGTTGGGCTTTCCACAGTCATTGCGACAGGGAGAGGTGAAAGGTCCATTTTTCACTCTTTCATTTGCAGCACCACTTTGAAGTTACCTACAGATCAGATTCRCTATTTGATGGTCACCTCTCCCCTTGTCATCCTATGCTTTTTTGTAATATGGCTGTTAAAAAACATGTGTTTTCACTTTTTTTTTTCTTATTAAAAAAGGATAACTCATAACTGAGCAGAGACAAAGGCTCTGTTGATACAACAACATGTGGATTAAATCTGAAAGGAGAAAGAAAGCTGTTCTATTAAACTGACAATCCTGCACAGAGGGCTTATATCTAAATTGGTGTAATAAATCAATAGGAAAGATCTCTCTTTGGCTGAAACAACCATTTATTTAGGCATGGAACGAGAACATTTTAAAATTGCTTTGGACACTGTACACAAAAGGGTTTCTTCAGTTTTGTTCTTTTTTTGCTTTCTTTTGTGTTTTAAGTATATCCCCAAAGTTTTGCGTTTGCTTTACTTAAAAATACTTTTTGGCGCTTAAACCTATGACAAGTCAGCCAGCCAGCACCACTGGGCTCTTAGCTAAACTGCTCCTATTGAAAGAAAAAAAAAGGGGGGGGGGGGGGAGAAAAGTTGCTTGCTCCATTTACATTATTACATTAGGCAGATTGCCTAAATTTATGCTTTCCCCCACTATGCTCCTCTCCTGTGTTTTTATAAACACATGTTCTACTTCTTCCTTAAATTCTATTAGTAGTGGCTTTTTCACTTTTATTTAAGCAGAAAACACTCTTCAGTTATTGCTACCTACCCGTATCAGACAGCAGTTTGTCCCACAATGTCTTCTGAGACCAAGACAATAACCTGCCATATCCAAACGTCCACCTGGAGGTAGGCTAACAGCAGGGAGGTGCTCAAGAAACTCCAGTCACAATGCCATCCTCAAAATACTGCACAGAAACAGGCATTTGGTCTCCAGATCCCAAAAAGACAAGCCGCTGCTGATGCACAGTGAAAAATAAGGAGGACGTGGCAGATCTTTTTAAGTACAACACTGATTGTAACTATAAATGGAACCAAGAACTGCAACTGTCTTTTTAACAAAAATCAGATGGTACCTGGAGCTGATTTCAGAGCTAATGCAAAGACGACACTAGCATCTACTAATTACATTTAATACATCATGCCATGAAGATGGCATTGGCTAACCCATGCAAACATGTTACCACACAACTCCAGCTAGTCTTCAAAGAATGACAAAGACCAAAACATAAATCATCACAAAAATAAACTTTCAGTTCTACAGAAATGTTCTGTGAGAAAATACTTGTAGGAGATGCTACTCAACACTGGAAATAAGTATTTCATACAAACATGCTGGAGCTCCTCTTCAGCACATTCTGTAGATGTCACTGGCTGTTAGATTACTATTATTTTTTAGAACACCCAAACTGTATGTGTGGTAAAACACATGAGAGGGCATCTACATATGGGATGGAGTATAATACTGAGGGGGCAAAGATTTTGGCTGAAGCCTCTGTCATTCAAAATGTCATTCCTAATATCATTTACAGAAATCACAAAAGCTGAGCTTTTCAAAATCATTAAAAATACAATCCCCAACCCTGCAGATGAAAATGCTTTAGGCTCAGTAACTGTTTTTTTCTACCAGGGAAGTCCTTATGTATTCCACGTCACCTTAAATTCCATTTGCCAGTCAGGCAAATAAAAGTTTCCTCAGAAACTACAGCTGATGCAGTCACTCGGACGCCATCTCTGACAGTCTGACCGTCCAGCCTGCCTTGCCTGCTGCCCTACTCCCAACTCACCGAAACAATCCAGGGGCCACACGACAGCCCCGGGGTCAGGTCTGGGCTGCTCGCTCTCCCTTTGCCCCAGAGAAGCTGCTATTGCCACCCTCCCACGAGAGGTGGTGGGAGATGGGAAGTATACAAGTTCCCGTGCCTGCATTTAGCCCAACAGCTGTTTTGCAAGGCTACCCAGCCAAGACCTTACTGTAAGAGCTGCTCACCTTGTTCCAATCAACTGCCTCACAGTCTGCAGGAGTCTCTCCACAGTGCTTCTTTCCATACATCTGCAGCCACCCACACGGTACCATATCTCAGGTCAGTTCTGCTGCCTCCTCCCGTACCCCCTAGTTGGGACAGACATGAAGGACTCCTGAGAATGAACATCTCAGCTTTCCTTCCTTACTCCAGGCAACAGCTCTTTACCAAAAAGCTAACAAGGAGCCATACTCGTGGGAAAGAAAGGGAAGGTGCGGGAGGAGATTAAAAACCAGGAGAGGAAAAGATGGCCTGACAAGTACTTTTTCTTATTAGTCTGCTTTAATTTTGGAGCAGCAGAGTCTCATGGCTATTAGAGTTCATGGAAGCACTACACAGTTCTTTAGGATACCAAGCAAAGTACTATCTTCTGGCTATAGCACAGAATCTGCTTCGATAAACTCTCAGGTTGTCAATGTCTACCGTCTTTAATCCACAGACAATAAAGCTGTCACCTCTGAGTAAAGCTAAACCCCTGGTAAGAAAGATGTGCCAGTCCCGGCTGGAAGGAATACTTCCCAGTAAGGAGATGGTGAGTCAGCCAGACAACTGGTTTCTGGTTGTAGCTGTTACTGCCCTATTCTGTGACCTTATTCAAATCACATCCCCACGCAATGCCTCTTCTCTCACAGAATCATAGAGTCATAAAGGTTGGAAAAGACCTCTAAAATCATCAAGTCCAACCGTCAACCCAACAACATCATCTTTGGGAGAGGCACAGGAGCACCACCGATGAGTGGCTACGTAGAACATAGCTACTAGCAGTAATGCTAACACAGAAGTGGGAATTTAGAGGCTAAGTAAAGCAATATATTAAAGCTGAGGTTTATGTTATGTAGGCATGGTTCCAGCATAGGAAAYGTGCACTTCAGTTTTGCCAAGCCTATCCAGTGTGGGTATGATTCAGCGCTAATTGCCCAGAAAAACGTTTCAAGTTACACCGGTTTGGTATGCTTTTTTAAAAGCAAAACAAGGTATGTTTTGGACAAAGTTAAGATTATGTTTATGTTTACAGACAATCTGACTCCTGCATATAAAGAATGCTTCTCCTTGGACAAAAAACTAAAAACATCAAGAAAAGTCAAAAGTAATGCAAATGATCTGGCTCTATAATCTTGCCAGAACAGAAGAAGCACCAAAGCAGCTGAGCAATAATCATGGTCTTAAATTTGACTTCCCTGACTCCTGCTTTGTTCAATATTTTAATTGTATTTTTAAAAACCTCTGAAACACTTCGGATTTCAAAGCACATTTATATACATTGATTAATTCTCCCAAGGTAAAAATCATTATCCTCTTTATTACAGAAGGAAAGTAAAAGAAGACACGATAAGCTATTTGTCAAAGGCACAGAAGGAACTGATATAAGGGCTGGAATTAAAACCCAAGCGTTTCTGAAGCAACTGATTGTTTCTAAAGGATTTTTTTTTTTAAGATGATAGCAACAATACACAAAAAGTTCTAAAATGGACATACATTTAGGATCAAGGCAGTTTATGGGGTAAAGGCCATGAGAAAAGCAAGTCATTTAAATTAATTAATCCACAGTAGGAAAACTATAGTGAATTATCTAATAGATTGTTGCTATGTTCCATATACAGCACAAGCATTAAATCAGCCCGCAATGTGGTCAGTCTTGCCTTGCATCATAAGATAGCAAAGTATATAGGGTAATCCATCTCGAGCTTCATACTTTCTACTCTGGGGTGGCAAATTACATTTGCATCAGGACTTTTCTCTGAAGAGTATGTGGCGAGCGCTGTCTGACATGTTATTCAAGAGTGCCCTCTAACGAGGCTGCAGCTACATTTCAGAACACATACAAGGGAGACTAGAAAAACCCCAAATGAGACTTTCCAGAAATTTCTCATTAAACACCAAGCTTTGTTTCCATTTGAACAAAAGGGGAAAACAGATGATATACACTAACTGGTGACTGCTCCTGCACAGATATTTTATATTTTCTTGTCTTATGCAAGCCTTCATTGGTAAATATCTCAGTAGGCAGCAGTACTAAAGAGAAAGATCACAGTTCTCCCATTCTGAGAGAAGAAAGGATACTGAATCAGATGGGGTCCCAGAGCAGTTAACCCAGTACAACTTTTTAAGATAAACTGAGTTCTACACAATCAGCTTCATCTGTAAGGAACTGCTGGGTAACTTTTCAACATAGGATGTAGTTAAATCGATCTTTACAAAAATGAAGTCATACCATGAATGAAGTTCACAAATCAAAATGGAATCCTCATAAATCTATTCCCTAATACACTGCTGTACCATAAAATATTGCTTATTTGAAAGGATGTCTTCATCTAACAGTGGTCACACAGACTACAGTGATGAAACAGTATTTGCTACAAGTTTGTACAACTGCTACTTGGTTTATTGTCAAGTTCCTTTTCACCTACCTACATAAACTAATAAAACACCCTGTAAACAGAAGATGTTTGTATTATTTTCAGAAACAAACTCCACACAGAAAAGCCGATACTGATCCTCAGAACAGAAATTAATTTTAATAATCTCCATGTCAAATTGTCAGAATAAGACTGTTCCACTTAAAGATCTACCTATAAACAGGCAATGAGGGCACAGCTTCTCAGTGGGATCGGAACAGTCACAGCAGCCTATGCAATCGGTGCGCTCTCCCTCCCACCCCGCCTGCACCAGGGCACCCCACGCGGTTGTCCCCCGAACACCCAAGCTATGAGCGTAAGGTGAAAGAGATCGACAAAATAATCAAAGTTTAAAATGAGAGGAGACAGGGGCAGGAACTCCTTGAGCTGCGCTGCCCCCATCCTGCCAAACGTGGAGTCTGTCCCCATCCTGCCAAACGCCTTTGAACAGACGCGGGCCCAGAGACTCACCCCCCAAGGAGGGCCCAGAGACTCACCCCCCAAGGAGGACTGCGAAGGCGTTATCTGCTGAGTGGTGTCGGGGGATTCTGCGGCCGCCACAGAGCTGCAAGGAAGCAAACAGGCCTGTAAACATGCCGAGCTTTCTGTATGCTTACCAACACAAGACCTAAGCTCCTCCGAAGCAATCCCAACTTAAGCACCTTGTTAAGTGCTATCTTGGAAAGACAGAGACTGGCAGGCATCAAATGTTTTCTTGAACCGCAGCCTTACATACCTGCCAACATTTTTCCTTCTTGCTAAACGTTATAAAACATTCAGAGAACCATCCTCCTAATCCACGCAGGTTATCCACTTAAACAGAACATCATCAGGAAACCTCCGCTCCCATCCATCCGAACGACCCCGTGGCAACCACTGCTTACAAAACACAAACCAAACAATAACGCTTTCAAYTACATGGCTACTAAAAACCTGCAGTCTGAAACAGCAGCTATTTATCCTATTTATTTTGCTGTGAAGCAAAATTGCACTCCCCTTCTCAAAAACCCAAACCCATTTCCCTTTAGTTTGTAACAGTGGGAGATTGTAGTCCCCAAGCAATATTTCCCAAAAATTTACAGGCAATTGTATAATCTAAGAAAACCCACGTGGAGCAGTTTTATACAGCAAGCATTTCCCAAGTAGTGCAAAGTTCCACCTCTGCTCTCTCTCACATTTTCAAACATTCCTCACAGCACTGCTGTGCTCCGACATAACAGCTTATTCCTTGAGGAGGTTCAGGCAGAGTTTGACATTAAAAAGATCAGCAGTGGATAGACAGACAGTGTCCTGAATGTTTTGAAAAAGAGACTTTTCTTTCATGAACATGTAACCCAAACAAGGCTCAATGAATTTGCATGAAAATCAAAAATGATCATGAAGTGCCTTTTGAACCATATAGCAGAAAGTTTCAGCACAGAATGAAAAATCAGGAAAAATGTAAGAGCAAAAAAAACCTCTGAAATTAGTAACTGAACCACACAGTTACGTGTGTCRCTATAAGGGTAACCCCTTGTATTGTAATGTATTCTGCTTTTTGAAGGCAAGATGAGCAACAGCCAAGAATAGATCGCATTGTATGGGTATAGCTAGCCATAAAATAGGACAAAACCAGCATTATTTTAATCAGAAAAAAATAATTTAAAATGACAGTAGCCACACATTTAAACTTAATGTAAAGTGTGACCATATTCTTGGCAGAGCTGGAGATGTAATAGAGGAATTTATTTAAATGCATGAAATACATTTAGAGCTAGAGGCTCTTCTGCTCTAGCTTGGTAACATATAACAAAAACCACGGTAATGCTAAGCTTAGCAACATGCACTTAGTAAAATGCACAGGAGTCAGATCTCTCCTACACTGATACAAATCTGCAGCTATGCTTTCACGAACAGACTCAGTTATGGTTAATACTGAAGCACTGAGCCAAGAATCTGGCTTCTGTACTACAACATAAGAAGAGACTTTGACACTATTTTTTATTTTGGTAGCTACCATCACTAGCAGTGGCAGGTAAGGCCTGTAGGAACAGCAGCTCCCAGCTCTGTATCAGGACGCCAACGTTAACCACACCTTATATATTAGTTTCCAAATTGGTTCTAGTGCTGTTGCTGTTTAAATGCTTAGACAACATAAATTAGAACTTTATCTCCTTTGCTTAATTCTTCCATTATTTATATCTACTTTTTCTTCATTAGCAGTTCCCTTCTCCTTCCAGATTCACAGTGTTGCAACTTTAAGTGCAGGTAACACACAACTTTGTGCCACTGGAATACATCAGTCAGAGAAGGAACAGGACTCTCACGTTTTATAGGTGATCGGACAGAAGCTGAAGGATTTTTAGCTGCTTCCRGTCTGATCAGATTCCAAAACACTCAACCTTTCTTTAGCCTCATYGGCCCACCCATTTCTTGCAGAAGACACTGCAAAGAGGATTATTCTATAAGAATCAGTAACACRTGATTCTTTTTTCTTATATAAGAAATTTCTTTAACAATAGCAATTGCCTCAACCCTCAAACAGGTCTGTTTCTACTTAGAGCCCACACAAAGCACTACTCCCAGAGCGTCATCCCAAGCAAGTGGCAAAGTGGAGACAAAAGAAGTTATTAATTACGTAAGCAGGGTTTCCTTGCTTGATTTTTATCTGTAGACCATAAAGCATTATCTGCCTCAAATCATCCARCAGGCAGTTAACACAGCTGGGAAAGGACATCCTACTCCTGATCTTAAACAGCTGGACAAGACCCTCACCTTCCAGGCCCAAGTTAATGCCATTTGGCCACGTTGCAACACCAAACCCTCACGTGGATTCACAAAAGAAACAAGACTTTTATCCTCTGGTAAAACAGCTTTCCAGACTTCCCTTCTGATAGAAATCTAACAGGAGTTTCTCCTCAGCCCTCCCTTATCCCACACATACACACTCCCCTCTTTCATTTTTCCCTCAAGAACTTTTCAGACTTTTATCACAGACATCTACCATAGATTTTCCTACACTGTATTTATTTTTTACACATCAATTCAATTAAAAGATGAAAGTGTGAAACAGCAAGATGTTCAGCACTTAGTGTATCTCCTATTTCTGTTAATGTAATTCTATTCCTCTCACACACTACTCAACTCCTCTACGGCCATCCCTTCCTCCAGTGCACATGATTACAAAGGGGAGCTGCTTGAGGAGGCTCTCACAGCATCGAGCATCCTCACAGAGTTACCAGGAAAAAAAAAAAAAAAAAAAAAAAAGAGTTTTTATTTTAAAGGCACTGGCATACTATACAAGCTCAGTAATTAGCTTTTGAATCAAATTATTAAAACTTGGTTCAGGAGAAGAACACTCTTAATTCCAATAGAACGCCTCTGTCAAACTGTTTCTTAGTTAGCCCAGAGGTGGCCTGTGCCCCCTCATCCCTCTCCTCTCAGGCTACATCACTTCACACATCAGCAAGTTATTTAATGTGAGTTTGGGTAAAATTACTTATTCACAGGAGCAACTGCTTTGGTTGTCAAAAACTATAAATGCATAGACCTGCTCCTCTTACCAATTGTGAACAGACGCACCCACYTCTGCGTTAAGATCCAAGCTATAACATAACAGAGCTTCCTCGCAGAGTTGAACAGAGAACTCACAACACTGAGTGTGTTTACAGAGACCACCCACTTCTGCCTCTCACTTCTCTCCAACCTGCCTTTGGAGAACAGCAGAAGTTACACTTGTTTCAGCTTTGCCAATTCTTATTTGCCATGGCCATTACATTAAGGACCAACACTACTTTGTGTGACTGGAAAAGGAACAATTTGAAATGTTACAGTTTAGTCCTTCTGAACTTGTGTGCGTGCCGTGCACCRCACATACGTCTGGTGCAGTTTCATACGAGCTGGAGTTGAACTGATGTTCAACTCCCCCAAAGAGAGCTGAGAAAAGCTTGCTGCAATGGCTAAACCATAAGCACCAACAAAACTGTGCAGGTGAGCGTTATGATTTCTAATAAACAGCATTATTGCCTTAAAAACTCCAAACAAAGGTTTTCTGATGGATCATTTACATTCCAGATTATGCATTTTGCTGGTTCTACTCCACATGCTAAAATTTGATTATTCCCGCTCTATTGCTTGTGTATACAGTGAGAAAAAACATGGAACCAGAAGTCATGGCTATTAGTGACGCTTGTGCCAAAAAGCTGACACAGCCACGGGCAGGTGCCTGTTTCTGTAGAAAACCAGGGAGGCAGCAACCCCTCAGAGCACACCAAAATACATAAGAGGCAGAGTTTCACTATTCACAGAAGCACAGGGAGATTTATTTATTTATTTATTTTAATTTAAAAGTCGTCATTTCAGAGTGAGTCAACAGATCCTCTAGTTGACCCTATCAGCCAATACCCCTTTATAAAACGTTGTCCTATTGAAACAATACATTGAGACGAACRGATCCCAAAATCCCTTTACAAGAACCCAATGAGATACAAACAGTGCCAGCAGAAAGTCTCAGCCTGAAAACTATGTTCTCGCTGAGGGTGAAAGAGTCGTATGATGCCTTAACAAATCACACTTTGCTGGAAATCCCTTCCTGACCTCAAATCCGGAGCAGACTGCAAACATATGGAGAAGACATAGTAAATGAGGGAGGGGATTCTCTGAACTAGTACAGCACACCCGTTTGCCCACTCACTGAGTGGCCAAGCTGATGATTTAAAGAACAGTGGAGGAAGAACACACTATAATCTAACTTTCCTCTGTAAGAACAGCATGTGGAATTCCCACTTGAAGCAGAGGTTCATCCAAAAGCATAAGATTGCTTAAACCTATCTTAATTTAGAACTACAGCCCTTTCAGCAACATTAAAAAAAAAAATTATCCTATTTCTGCAGCCAAGCAGACTAAGAAGTACAGAGTCCCAGAAAGTGACTCACTGACAATTGCACCGATTTCCCCCAAACCACATGGGCATCCTTGCACCAGCAAGTTGCCTAAGATTTCAGTTTAAGCCCGTCTTCAAAATTGTTATCATTTAAGCTTAAGGCCTCCAAATAATGGCAAGCCTTTAACCTCTCCTGTAAACTGTTCCTATAATTAACCTCCCTCACTGCTAGGAAATTGTGTCATATTTAAAAGAATTTGTGTAGCTTTGACTTTCAGTTACCGGATCTCATTATGTCTTTGTTGGAAAGACTGAAAATATTCAGCTATCAGATAACTTTCCCATAGGCATGGATTTCCACAGAGCGGCTGAGTCACTTAACCCTCTTCTCTTGGATGCGCCCGAATAAACTGAGTTCATTAAGTCCATTACATGGCTTGTTTTCCAGAACCAGAGCATTTTTGTGGCCTTCTCTGAACTCTCCGGTATTTTCATATCTTACTTGAGAGCTACTGTAACTGGAGATTATGCTCTAGTAGCCCGTTCTAACACCACCATGTGCACGCATGATCATTCCAATTTGATTCTCTTTAAAAAAAGAAAAAAAAAAAATCAAGTCAACTCTTCCCACAACAGTGAAGTTCAAATTGTGTCACTGATGCAACTAAATCCTGCAAGTCCCTCTTTGACACTTCTGTTTGTGATAGGAAGCTATCATGTTCTCTAGACTTTACACAGCCTTTTTTATTACATTGAGACCTTCTCCCACATGGAACCATCTAACCAGGAAGGTCAGACCAGGCTACAGCAGTAATGTCTTGTCACTGATCATCTCGCCTGTCTGTCACCAGTAAACTTTAACAGCAAAGGTTATAAACCTTCTTTTGGATAATTTAAGTCAGTATTAGTATTTGAATAGAGAATTGGTAAGTGGAGGAGCTGACTGTAAATAGCCCACTCATTTATGTCTTCCAATTAACGATCAAGATGCATGATTTTTTCCTAAGCTCATTCTTAAATTTTGCCTTGCTGCCATACAACACTACCTTTGTTTAATTAAATTGTCGAGCCACACTAGAGCCAAATTCCTCAGAGAAATTCAAGTATGTGATACTCACTATATCAACGGTTGACTTAACCGGATCTTGAAATCCCCTCTCAAGAAGGAACACCAGCTTTGCTGGGAGGGGGCTGTGTCTCTTTTTCAAGCATATATTGTGTAGGCTTTAATCTCTACATTCATTGTATTTCTAGTATCTAATTATTTACAACGTTTTAGTTGCTCATTTTATTTTATTCCTGCTACTGATATCAGGTTAACAAACTTGCTTTTTTTGTTTTCCTAAAACACATTTAATTTTTCCATGTGTGCAGATGATAGTTGTAGTACTTCTAATCCCACTGAACCTTTTTTCCTGATTTTCCAAAACATTTTGAATCGGTGACAGGGAGCTCAACCAATCTGTTCAAAGCTAAGCTGTTTGAAAACACACCACTTCTACTGTTGCCTGTAACAGGACCGCCATAGATTCTTTTGGCTTCCATTGATAACTTGTAACTATTCACTCCAATTATCTGTAAGCCAAGTAATTATGTATCGTAACTATGCAAAGACTGTAGAGCATGTAATTATTTGTAATCCCGAACTTGCAGTTTGCACTAACTGTCCTTCTCTTCCCCACACACAGCTTTCACCCGGCGGCCCCAGGCACCGCTGCCGCCCCCGCGGCCCGGGCTGCCTGCGCGCCCCGCGCAGCTCCCGCGGCTGCTCAGCGCTTCCCCCGCAGGAGAAGCCCGCCGTGCCGCGCAGCCGCGCCGCCTCCAGCGCCAGGCCACCGGCTCCGGGCCAGCCGCCGCACTCCCCGGCTGGCGCCTCAGGGGCGGCCCCTCAGGGGCGGCCCGGCGGCGGGGGGCGGGAAGCGGGGCGGGAAGCAGCCCGGCGCCGGCCGGCTGCCGCCTCACCTCAGGCGGGGCCCCCTCGGCAGGAAGGGGGGCGGCAGCACCGCCGGCCGGAGCCCAAGGCCGAGCCCCGGGGGCCCGTTTCAAACACCGGCGGTGAGGGGCCGGCCCGCAGCGACCCCCCCGGAGCCTCCCGGCCACCGTAGCGCGGGGGCTACCGTAAATACCGGCAGGTGCGCGTCCCCCCGCTACCGTATTGCCGCCCCGCCGGGARGCGCCACCCAGGGAGGCCGAGAGACGCTTCATGGCTTTATTTCGGCTGCGAAGTGCGTACACCCGGAGCGGCCCCGCCGCCGCCCGCCCGCCCCGCTCGCCGCTCCTCCCGGGCTTCCGAGGCTCTAAGTCCGCCGCGCCGGGCTCCTCCGCACAGGGCCGGCAGCGCTTCCCCCCACCCTGGGGCTGCGCGGGGAACCGGGCCCAGCGGCGGCTCTGGGCCTCCGCGGAGCCGCAGCCCGGCCCGGAGCTGCCCCGCTGCGGCCGCCGGCTCCTGCCACTCACCTGACACCAACCCGGAAGCGGCGACGGGAACTCCGGCGTCCGGTGCTCAAAATCTTCCCCGTCGCGCCCGCTCCTCCGCTCCGTGCGGCAAACCCGACCGGCTCCGGAACCTCCCGTGCCCAGCCCCGCGTCCCCATCGGCCCTCTTTTCCGCGRGCACCGGCGCACAGCGCCTGCAGGGGGCGGTGTTGCCCGCAGCAGCGCGGGGAGCCCCGAGGGGCGGGGCCGGCCGTGCCTCAGCCCCGCGGGAGCCGGAGTAGGAGGGGTTACCGTATTTACCAGAGCGCGGCGGCGCCCTGTGCCTACCGTGCTTACTGTAGTTGACGCGCGCTCCTATATGGCCGCGAAAGTAGCTATTTAATTAAAAGGCCCCAAACCAGCATCATGGGCTGTGCCAGCCCTGGCCGCTCACCGCCTGCCAGGGCCGCCTTCTGGCCGTGTTTCAGTTGCCCTTCGCTGCCAGAGGCGAAGCGAACCAGCATCCCCTCCGTTCCCGGCCTCTGGCCTCGCCTCTCTCCCCCGGGCCCGCCGGGTGCCCCGCCCGCCTTCCGCTGGGGTCGGTACCCCCGTGGGGCCCTGCCACGGGTGGGCCGTGGGCGGCTTCCCCGCCTGGCAGACCCGAGGCCGGCCGAGGAAGGGGGGGGCGGGCGGAGGCGGCCGGGCTTCCCCGCCCAGGGGCCGCGCCCGCCCGCAGGTGAGGCCCGGGCCGGGAGCCGGGCACAGCCCGGGAGCCGCGGGCCATGGCGTACCGGGAGCTGGTGAGGCGCTGGCACCAGGGCGTGCTGGCGGCCGACGGCGGGGACTGGGACGCCGCCCTGGACATCTTCGCCGGCATCCCGGAGCCGCCGTCCAGGGTCTGCTTCAACGTGGGCTGCGTGCAGCTGCTGGCGGGCAGGCCCGAGGAGGCCCTGCGGGTGAGCTGGCTTCACGGGGCCGGGAGAACCGCCGAGAGGGACGGCGGGGTGCTGGGGTGGGCGGCACGGCTTTCCCATTTCGGATTTTGAGGGAATAATGCTGAAACTCAAGCTCACCAAAATCCAGCGTTTCTTACCCCGCACGTCCAGCTAATAGCAGGAAGGCGAGCGGTGATGGACACCACCGGGACGTGCGCGGAGCGGTGCAGGCTGCCAAAAAGGAGCCGCTGTGCYGGAGAGCCGCGGCCCTTTGGAGAGGGGGAGCAGGTGCCTGCGCGGGGGCGGGCGCCCCGGGGAAAAGCCTTTCGTTACCGCGCCTGGCGTGTGTGCGCGGCTGGCCGCCGGCTGCCCGGGGAGATGCATTTAAGCTGTTTATTAATTAGCAGTCGGAGGAGCTCGGGCTGTGCTGGAGGGGCCCGGGCAGAGCCGTGGAGCCCCCAGCAGGGCAGCTGCTATAAGGAACAACAGTGAGCACGGCACAGTGGTGCCCGAGAGTCTCTTTTTAGCCGTAATGAATGGGCATCGGCTGGGAAGAAGCTTGGCGATGCTTCCGCATAGCTCATCGGTTGGTTGTTTATTTTTTCTCTTTTATAGCACAGTGAAGCAGGTTGTTAAAGCAAGGTGTGCTGTCAGAGCCACGGGAGAAGCCAGCTGGCGCCTCGCCAAGAGGCACAGTCACTCCCTGACCTCCTGCAACATATTTTCACCCCTGCAATGCTCTCCCTGTCTAGGCAGTACCAGGGAAGTCCGGGGTTTCAGGCTCATTCGTTATCTACCTGCCATCTCTTTGCAATGATAAGTGAAGGAGCACACCTCCTAGCTTTCTCAGAAAAACATTAAGACAGTTTTCCCAGCATGGTGTTACTTTGAACCATCAGCCGTGAGCTGCTACCAGCTTTGCTAATACTTGCCTATATTTAGCTGGGAAACTGGACCAGAAATATTGACCTGTAGGTGCAGTGTGAAGCCCTTCAGCTTTCTCCCCTGCAGCCCTTCACATACTCATCACCGTACGCTGCTTCAAACAGCCTTCCCTGCTTGGTCTGGTCCCGCTGCTCCCACTGTCAGGGCAAACTCTGCTCCAGGCAACGTGGTTTTCTCATTACAAGATGCTGGACAGCAAATGTATCTCATTTGTTATGTCCAGTCCATTCTCCCAAGGAAGGATAAAAACCTGAAGCTCAGGTCATACAGAGCCGAGACCTGAAAGATGACTTGGAGCAGTCTCCTGCCCCTCAGCCCAGACCGCAGCCCTGCGCTTGTCAGTCCAGAGGAGCTGGTCACGAGCCCAGAGACAGCTTCTGCGCCCAGTGCAAGTGCAGCCTGGATGTGGCTGGCCAAGTGCATACACCCAGGTGTCGACAGGAGAGATTCTAACTGATCCTTGGGATATGTCTGTGTTTTCTCCTTAGGCATTTGATAAAACCGTTACGAAGGACAACTCCCTAGCTGTTGGCTTTTTTCAGAGAGGGTTTGTCCATCTGCAGCTGAMAATGTAAGTGAGGCACATGTCCATTTCAGTCTTCGGTTTTCTCCTTTTAGTCATACTTTATTCCTAAACCTAAATGATTCTATGATTCTAAAATTCACTTGTTCTAGCAATCTTAAACAGTTCATAAGGTCCAGTTCGGCCTTGTAAACCGTGTCACAGGTCAGCAGGTCTTATCTCTGATACGACTGAGAAGATATGAGCTGCACAACTCTGGGGCCCCAGAGGTGGCTAATATATGTCATTACTGTCCCATACACACAGAGAAAGAAGCTGCTCCAGTATGTGGGGCTGCCAGGATGTTATTTTGCCATTCAGATTTTCTTTGGGAATGAAAAAAATAATTGCACTGCTTGGTGTATCTTCACATGGTTCGCATGAGTCTGGCCTTCCTAAAAATGCAGTCTGCCCACAGTGTCTGACTCTCACTCTCTGCTGACAGCGGATTTTGTGGGCCTGATCTCAATCTCACTGATTTAATGTTGGGATTGCTCCACTAGTGTCATGGGATTGATTACTCATTGTTTCCAGGGTTAAATCGCAGTGACATCCTGCTCACAGAGGTGGGTGGAGGGTTTTACAGGTCCTTTCTTACCTCCAAAGTTCAGTTGTTCTGTTTCCTGTTATTTTCCCCGTATTTTCCAGACCTTAATTTCCACAAAATTACTATCTTTATTTCTAGGAGAGAGTTAAAGCGAGCAGTTCTGCACTCACAGATGGCTCATCAAGCAGCTACATGCTTTGTGCCTCTGCCAGCAGAGATACAGTCAGGGATGGTGGAGCCCCGGCCAGCACACTGGAGCTGTTCTGCTCCCAGCGCTGTGCCACAGCCGGCAGAAGCGGAGCAAGCCTGCCCCGAGCACACACGCTGTGTGCAGCAGGTTGGGCCAGCACAGCTGCCAGACCTGCCCCCCGCCCGAGGAGGTGACAGCCACCAGCACCCCATGGCTCCTTCCCTCATCAGATGCGGTGCGGCTCCCACCCACCCACATCCACCTGGGCACCTTCTGTTGGCCATGCTCACTGGCTTGGTTGGGTGGCCGCTGCCCAGCCCTTCCTGGGCCCGCCACTTCACCACCTGCAGCCGCAGTGGGAACCTGTTTTGATTTCAGTTGCATAGCTGGTGTAAATTCAGCCTAATTCCCTTATTCTTGGAGTTTCTCTAAATTTCTGCTCACGTTGCTCTGACCGTGCATGTACACTCATCAGCAGCAGGGGTTTCCCAGCCCTCATTTCTCCTGGGACATCTGCTGGGACAAAACTGCCAGCAGCAAGCTGCGCGAGGAKCTCACGGCATTTGTTAATCTCTGTTCTTTACATTTTCTCCTCCTTGGAACTGCGACTCTATTTCAGGTATCAAAACCTACTGTTCATCCCAGTCAGTAAAACTGTGCAGACAGTCCCAGACATACCATGTTCACTTTGTTCTAACTACCAACAAGGAGAGGACAGGGAATTTTCTGTGGTCATAAGACGACACATCTCTGGTGCAGCTCTCCTCATCCAGGCTACAGAGAAGAATACATTTTTTTGCTAGCTTTATGTTTTAACTTCTTTAATTAGAGTCTTCAGCTTTTTTAGTCTGAATTTCTCCTGTCATATCTGCACTGTAGGTACGAAGAAGCTCTCTCTGACTATCATATGGCCTTCAGTCATCTAAGAAAAAATCCCTTCATCGATTACAAGCAGCTGGGGCTGAGGCACATACTCTATGCATGGGAGGTAAGAGTCAACCTGTCTCAGCAGTCCTTCCCTTCTGTTGGGGGTGTTCATCAGGTCTTCAGCAGTAGGCATTAGTAACCCAAGAGCTTTTCAAGACAGTAGATTAGAACAGTAAAAACTTTCTGCTTGCACTTTTTTTTTAAAGGAACTTAATCATGAAAGTCATAAAACAATGTCATCTCTGAAGAGTTTAGCAAATTATGCAGTTTGAAGAGTAAAACTGTTCAGAGCAGATGCACAGGAATTTGTATATTGGTGTTTTTTAGCTTATCTATGCATGTAATATTTACACTTACATGCATGTAAATATGCATGTAAGTTTTGTGAGCTCCTGAGCTCTAGAAGCTGAAATAGGTTGAAGTATAGACAGATGGGAACAAAATTGGTCCATAATGAAGACTCTAAGAAACTTATGTGCATGAAAGCCTGTCTTTCCAACTGTAGCAACTGGTCTTAACATTACCTCTGTGTTTTACCTTACACACTGGGCTGCAAGCTGTGTTTTGCTTCTGTAACACTTCACTCTGCAGCTCTTACACTGCTACATGGAGTCAACCTGCCACATCCTGTTCAAAAAAGATCTAAGTCTGAATTGATTGTAAATATTTGTAATATTTGGAATGTAAAAGACTCCTAGAAACTGTACTTTACTGTGAGGGTTCATTTTGTCTTCTGTCCCGAGTCCACACACAGACTGAAAAGCAGATACAAGAAAGAGTATTTAGTTCTTTGCTTCCACAAGAGTGAGGAGTCATTGTGTAACTCAAGTCAAGCATGCCTAGAAACCCGTCCTTCAGTCTCGGTCAGTTTTCATGCACCGTATACCTGGCAGGAAGAAACTATCCTTGGCATCTGTGGTATTACCCAAACCTTACTGTTTTTAACAGTTTCAGTGCCACAGCACTGCCTTCTCTGAGCTCACACACACTTAGAAACAACAGGTTCCCTCTGAAAGGTGCAGGGCTGCAGGAGTGCCCCGAGGCCATCCCGRGGAGGTTGGTTCCCTTTCTGGTGTGAACACACAGGCCCTTGCTCCACGTGCTCTAAGCATTGCCAGGACACACGCTCACTGTGCTGGCACTCCGGACTCAGGATCTGCATCCTGATTTGACTGTATCTCACTCTTACCTCTACCTGTAGCTCATTTTTCAAAATACACAAACGTAATCCTCCTGCAGAGCTGTGCCATCAGCTTTCCCCGTGCATGGCCTCTCACATGCCACATCTGATCTTCTCAAGTGGAGGAGATGTGCTGTATGGTTTAAAAATCCAGAAATATTTGCCTCTTGCAAGGCTATAGCACTTCTGAGCTGAGTGAGAACTGCTGCCTTGCCTCTCCAAGCGGGAGCATCTCTGCAGTTCCTGTAGATGTTCAGGATGGCCGTTCCCCACCACCCCCCAAACAGCAGTCTTCTACTGTCATGATTAAGGAGTGAAGGAAAAGCATCCTATTAGCTGCACCTCTGTCCCAAGCACTGCTTGCATCCAGATACCACAAAGCAATTTACCAGCCAATAACCCTGCCATATAAGATAGCAACATATCTGACGATGAGTCTGTTAGGCCACACTTCTGCCTTGTAGGCCAGCAGCTTTTCCATACACTGACTGTTGGCCAGTGACAAGAAAAGATCTCCCACTCTTGATTCAGCATATAGATCAAGGCTTCCCAACACCCAGTCTGTAATACTCCCACACTTTGCCACTTCACCACTGAACRTACTTACATGCTGCTAAAGAGTAACAAGCTACAGCTGACAATTTGCAGTCACAGCCCACTAAAATGTGAAATAGTTTCAGTTATTTTGCAGTGAAAAGGAGTCAGAATTACTTTGCACAGCAAAAAATATTACCTAGTTGCATACAGAAAGAAACCCATGCAACTTGCAAGGAAAATCCTTACTGGCCTTTCAGGTGCAGGAAGGATAATATTAAAACTTGTGTGGTACTAGAGTCTTCATCTGGTGTTCCCCATGCCTCTCCTTGAGSAGAGCTAGCAGCTCTAGCACACCCAGGAACTATCTGGAGATACAGCTTTTGTCTCTTTCCACTCTGATTATGAAGTTTTTTCAGCTGTGCTGCTCAGAATGCCTTTCCTGTGGCTAGTGGGGAATAGATTGGTGCTGCTGTGGTGTTTCAGTGCCTGGTCCCTGTTTCTTGGTTGAGTTCAGTAAGTCGTGTTGGGTGTCTGCTCCGTCTCAGCCCTCTGAGTTCTGCTCCCTCCCTGCCCGCTCCAGGTGCTGTACAGCACTGCAGCAGCACAGTGTCGGCTGCAGCAATGGCAGGAGGCCAGAGTCACCCTAGATAAGGCCGTTGTATGGAGACCTGAAGGAAGAACAGCAATCCTGGACCTGGCCCTTGAGCGGGTGCGGGTAAGACCGCCTCTATAAGTTCCTGGGTATGTGCGTTGGGCTTAAGTTAAGAAACACGAGATAAGAATGTGCTAATTGTTGTATGTTTGGGTTCTCCTGTCTACCCACCTGYGTGGTGACCTGGTAACAGAGTCTAAGCTATTTGCATGCGATGCTCTACCAAACTAGTGCTTCAGCTAATCAAGTAACTCCATCACCCCCAGGTGCTTCATAGCACAGAAACTATAGCGGAGAATTATGGGATAACCTCTCAGGTTGGGGAGTTTACTTTCTAGTCCCTGCTGTTCAGAAGCTTAGTGCTATTCATACTTGTACTGTAAAACAAGTTGCCTTATGCAGTGTTTAAGTGCAGAACCCCTACAAGGGCAGATTTGGAGGGTCTCCCTTTTCATGACACTGGCTGACTTTTTTGAGTCCCTTTGGCTTCAGTGACAATTGGTGGCATATTAATGACAATCACATTTAGAGCTTAAGTAGAGCGTAAAAGTGTTTCCAGGGTTGGTTCTAAATAATAGTTTCTTGTTAGACGCTTTTATGACCAGGAACAACTTGCAGATCTCTGATTTACTCTTCCTGGAGGGTTCGTTATTTTGCTACCTCCATACTTCCTTATCTCATTTGTATCCTTTCTAAGGGATGATCACTTTTTTTWAAACTGATCATCTCTTCTAGCATCATGTTTGTGCTTTACAGTAGTGTATTATTTATATTTGCTATTAGCATGCTACTCAGTGGTTGAACAGAGGAGAAAAAAAAAAMCATTTGAAGTCAAATAGAAAAAATTCTTAGAGATTTGTTTAATAAACATTATTCCACTGCCCTCCCTTCCCATGCCAACAGAGTTAGTCTTTGACTCAACACAGAGTAGTGGCTGCTGAGCTCTTAGTTTGCATGTGCTTGTTAAACCTGAGTGACCTTTTTCAAGTTCACAGCTGTAATTTTTGCTCCAGTGTCTTCCTGGAGATATATTTGCTTTTCACTGCTGTTATATTTAATTTAATATTAATTGATGGCTTTTCCCTTATCTGCTTTCCCTGCCCTAGGACCATCTCTTTTTAGAGCCCATGCAGGTTCCTCTCGGGGAATTTTTCAGACCACGAAAGAAGGAAGTTGAACAGCTGGATTCAAAAGATTTCCTGGGTAAACCCAAGGTAACAGGCATGTGATCGTTAAGATTAACAGCAAGCAGATTAAAATTCCACCTTCTGACATCTCCAGAGAGCATTACTGTTGGCCGCTCCACTGGTGGAGACCCAAGAGCAGGATTGTCAGGGCTTGCAGCCAGTCAAAGCATCTGGGACACAGATGCCGAAATTTGTAAGAATTGCCACCTCTTCTATCAAAACTGCACTTTGGTGCTAAAAAAACCTTCCCAATCTTGGTCACTTTAAACTCTGAAAAAGCTGAGCAGGTACTTAGGGAACCCCGTGGTTGTCCTTTTGCTGACAACAACATTTTCAAGAGGAGCACATTCCTCCAGCGCACTCCTACTCACTGCTGCATTCCTGGTGGGACAGGCAGGCACTTGGAAGACAAATGCTTTGTCACGTCCTTTAACGCAAGTCAGCAGAGAATTTCTCTGATCCCTTCTGTGGCCAGTGCAGTCGGCAGAAGTGCCACAGGCCAGAGAGCTCTGACATGAATAAAGGGAAGGGAAAGTAATTCATCCACATACTTTTAAAGAAACCTTGGAAAGACTGAAAACACAGGGACAACAACAGTTGAAGCTGTTTTGGGAATCCAGCTCTGCTTTTTCCACTATGTGCATGGCTCTACTTCATGTCTGACTTCAGGATGTCAGAAGGAAACAGGTTTGAGTAGATAACCTCACATGAAGTTTGAGAGTCTCTTCATCCAGCCTGGATTCAGTCATTACTTTGTCCTCCGACAGGTGATCTCGTCCATCATTCCCAATGATGAGTACATTGGCTTCGAGCCTCTCAGGCCTCAGGTGAGCAGGACATACCTGTGAAAGGAGGAATGGAGCTGTCATGGAGCTCCAGGTAGGGCCTGAGATCCTAGCACCATCAGGGTAAGAACATATTATTGAAAAAAACAGTGCAATATCAGACTAGATCTACAGGACCTTTCAAAGCCAAGTGGTGGGCTTCAGCATTGGCTGGAAGGGACTCAGCAATGTGAGTCTCCAGCCCTTTAAAGATGCATTTTTGTCTCTTCACCATGTCAAAACAGGAGTGGAGACTTTGCTATACTCAACASACATTTGCCCAGCATAAGCATGGCTGACTTGCACTGTAATATGAGTTTCTTAGAACCAAGGGTAAGGGAAAGGGTTACTCACCTCCTCATGGGATGAAGAGGGAGGGAGAGAAATCGAGGGTACATCCTGGTAAGGTGTGGAGCAGCAGACTTCTATCTGGGTGCTGTGGTGTGACAAATGTGGTCAAAAGTAAAGACAAAATACCACAGTGTGGTATTCAGAGGGACAGTAAATAAGGTGGCACTGTTGCTATATAAGGTACTGTTATAAATAGATGCTGTTGTTCCCCCCACAGAAACAGGGCTTTTATGAACCCAGTGTTGATGCTCTGCGGTAAGTGTTCAGTTCTACCCTAGTCTAACTCTTCTCTCACTATTTCCATTCAGAAGGTCATATTTTGTTCTCTGATGTCTTTGTCTGAAGATTCTGTGGGATCCACACCCACCTCTCAGCAAGGGTGGAGTGAATGACAAATATAGAAAGGCTTGTGTGGCTGCAAAAGACACTGCAGTTCAGTAGCACCTCTCATGCAAGAATCTCAGAGCAGTTTGCAGGAGTTGATTCAATAGTCTTGGGAGATAGGCATGGATCATGCCATGGCTGGGGAATGGAAGCAGAGAGAGGTTGTGGGACCTGCCCAGGTCCGTGGCAGAGGATGCTCAGCTGTCCCATCCTAGTTCCCAGGACAAGGCCTCCAGATACTCACTCCCAGCCATGCTGTGTTGAGCCAAATCAGTCCTGGTTCAAAAAACATGAAAGTCATTTGTTTTGGTACCAACAGTACTGCAGGGCTGAGTTTAATAATTGTTTTGATATGGAGGATGTTTGTTAGTACAATGAAAATGGGGCAGTTGCATTTGGGAAATCAGTGTTTTCCAAGGTCCTTTTGTTCCCAGCTGGACCAAAGAGTAGCAATGGAAATCATAATTTCCCAACACCTGAAACTTTTGGCACATGCCAGTTTGGATCAGTGCAATGTTCTGGATCAAAGCCATCCAGCACCAGAACTCCAGGGTTAGTAAAGGTGCTCTCATTCTTTCTTTCCAGAGACAGTGAGTCAGGCTACTATCGAGTATTGTCCCATTATTACCCTGAGGACTCGGAGAAGTCGGCAGTGAAAGCCAGCAGTTTGGTCTTTGTGCTGACGAGAGGGGCAGATGGCTGGGCTACAGCCATACACGATGGACAGGTAAGGAAAGCGGGTGGGCTTTCCAGCCCTGCCTGTGAACAGGAGCTTGCTGCAACCCTCTGAGCACCTTCCTTGGGGACCCACCTGTAGCACTGCAGAGCAGAGGATGAGTTCAGGAGCTCATTTCCACAGACCAGTTGCTAACCATAGATTTCTCTGACACTTGGCTCCCACGAGCTTCTGCCTTTCACCTCTGTGGCTCCACGAGAGCATCTTTTTGGGCACTTGTGCTCTCCACCATACAGGATCCTGTTGTGGAATCGTGTAGGATAACAGACCTCACCAAGGACCACCATTTAGAGCAGTATTTGTCACCTGAGAGCTCTAACGGAGCCGAGGAGACGGGTCGGTCCTTACCTGGTGTGTAGTGCCTCCACTAAATTAACTTTGGGAAGGTTTTAAGAGGGTTTCAGCTGTGCGGGCAGGTTTTATAAAGGGCTCTAGAGAAGACCTAAGGAATTAAAGCCCAGCAAATCTGACATCTTTCTGCAGACTAGGGAACTATAGTGTAAACAGATTGAATAGAAACAGATAAATATGACAACATGGAAAATCTTTTGTTGCAGAAGCCATTTCTCACATGTCTGCTTAAGTTCTTTGAAAAAAACAGTGCATACCTGGATTAGGTTGAGCCAGTGAATGTGTTACCTGCCTATATCTCCAAAAAAAGTCACAAGATTCTTCACAAGACCACTAAAAAAACAGTGAGCTGTTTGAGCAAGAGGGGCAGTGCTCTGAGGACTGATAACAGGTTAAAATAAAGAAATAAAGGGTGGGCATAAGTGAACAGGTTTTTCTTTCCTTCTTTTTTTTTAAAGAAAGGATGTCTCCACAGAGAATCTGCTGTGACCTAAGCATTTAGCATATTCCTAAGTGATACAGTAATAGGGATAGTGATAGAGTGCTTCTTAAGGTGACCATGTTCCATGACAGACAATCAAACTATTCAGCATAGCCTGAAGCATCTGGAGCTAACAGTGAACAATTACAGAAGTATTTGAATGTGCTGGTTGACTGCTTAGTGAAGTGTCAGATGAAATTCAAAGTCAAAAAAAGTAAAATAATAGACACTGGGGGGAAAAAAACCATAATTACTCACAATGATCAGTTGAAATTAATAGCTCTGTAGCRGTGCTTGCCAGAAGACACAGAAAAGCTGCTGGACTGGTATCCCTCAGCATCCTTGCTGCTCTCTTCCTAGGCATCCATTTTAGGAGCAGGGTGTTGGGCTTTTGTGAGTGTTTGGTCTGTTACATCGCAGCCACTCAATTAGCACCACTGCTTTCAGCAGAAGAAGATGCAAAAGGACCCTTGGATTTTGTTCAGCAATTTCTGAGCACAAACCACATGGGCTACCATACCCGACTGGGCCCTCCACGGGCACATTCGTGTTGCAGTAGGGTGAGCAGGCAGTGGTGTTTTGCCAGGGCAGAGTGGGGCTAACAGAAGATGGTGCTGGGTGGGCTGGGGCTGCGTCTGCCGCAGCAGCAGCTCCTGTCTCACCCTGCTCTGCTTTGTGTCCTGCAGAAGCTGTGTATACCGACCTCTCTCCTGGAGCCTGCCTCAAAGATGGATAAATGGGTGAGCTGACAACCTTGCAACCAGGGTGTTGTGGTTTAATTCCAGCCAGCAACTAAGCCCCACACAGCCGCTCGCTCACTCCCCCCACGGTGGGACAGGGGAGAGAATCAGGAGGGTAAAAGTGAGAAAACTCGTGGGCTGAGAGAAAAACAGTTTAATAGGTAAAGCAAAAGCTGCGCATGCAAGCAAAGCAAAACAAGGAATTCATTCACTACTTCCCACCTGCAGGCAGGTGTTGAGCCATGCCCAGGAAAGCAGGGCTCCATCACGCCTCACAGATACTTGGCAAGACAAGCGCCATCACTCTGAACGTCCTCCCCTTCCTTCTTCCCCCAGCCTTATACGCTGAGCATGACATCGTACGGTATGGAATACCCCGTTGGCCAGCTGGACTGGCTGTCCTGGCTATGCTCCCTCTCAGCCTCTTGGGCTCCTGGCAGAGCATGGGAAGCTGAAAAGTCCTTGACTAGTGTAAACACTACTTAGCAACAACTAAAACATCGGTGTGTTATCAACATTATTCTCATACTAAATCCAAAACACAGCGCTATACCAACTACTAGGAAGAAAATTAATTCTATCCCAGCTGAAAGCAGGACACAGGGATGAGGAAGGAACTAAGAAATACATTTGGGACATTTGTTTGTAAGATTATCACAGGATAGAACAACTGGGTAAGAGAAACATAGAGTGTTTCAGCTCAGACACCTTAAGTGAAGACCAAGTGTTCTTGAACTGGAACCACAGAAGAGTTAAGAGCAGGAAAAATGCTTATTTTTTCTTCTGTACATCAGATCTCTTTACAGCAAAGTCTGAGGGCTTGGACACATATCCAAGGCACAGTGGCTTGTATCACAGGCTGATCTAGGTGGTGGTGTCTCTTACTTGCTGTGGGCTGATGGAGCACACAAAGATGAGCAGCAGCCACAGCTCTGCTGACCCACTGTAACTTGTTGAGCCACTGGAACACAATGATGAGTTTGAGGGCTTGAGGCATGTGTTTGTCCAGCCTGCTCCTGTGATATCTGCAGCCACTGGATGTAGCACAGAAGCGGGTGAGGAGTGCTCACACGTTCTAGTTCACCAGCAGAGTGAGAGCAGGTTAATCTCCTGCAGTGGGATAGTAATATCTTAAACAGGCGCTGCTTTTTGCCTTGAGGCCATGCGCCTAAGTCCTAAACCCTTACCTTTGACTTAGGAAAACTTCCTTCATCTCCCATCTCCACCATAGGCATATCCACACATGATCCAAATGATTTTCCATCTCAACCCAGTGTGGAAAGGTGCAACTCAGACCCCTATTTCCCATGAGAGATTTTTGAAGCATGTGGTTGTTCTGATGTTGCTATGAATTTATTTTTTTTTCCCCTTTGAATGAATTCCTGGCCATAGCACACACTTGGGCATTTGCTCCCTGGATGTCTCACTGTGAACCAGCCCAAGTTCCCAGGTGAGCCAGCAGATGGTGGGGAGAGCCCTCAGCGCAGCATGAGCAACCTCCCTCTGCTCCAGCACCAACCCAGCAAGGGGCAGGAGGCCAAGGAAGTGTCCCACCAAACCTCTCATCACCCCAGCTATCCACGAGAGCTGCAGAGGCCATTGAGAGCCTGAGTACTCTGCCTCATCCAGCCAGTTAATGAACTGGTCTCTCTGGGGCTCTCTCTGGGGTTGCACCCAAAAATTTATAACTGGCTGCAGCCTCTGTCACGTGCACCAGCCTTGTCCAGTCTCCAGTGTCTTCTGCTCACTCTTTTCTGATGTTGTTCTGTTGCAGAAGATCAGCAATGGGATTCCCCTCCCTCCTGCCCAGGTGCCTCCCAGCCGACTCCATGTGAAGCAGAAGCCAGGTAGTCCACTGGGCCAGGGACCTCAGTGGGTGTTAYGTGAAGCCCAAAGCCCCCTGCTTTAGGGGTGCACGGGGAGGCTGGTTGCCCACTGCGGCTGTGGCTGCCTGTGTGCTAGCGGGTTTCAGAAGAGCTGCCGGGGGCCTCTGCTGGCTGCAGGCACTGTTCCTCTGCTCTTCTCTTGTTCTGCAGAATGTCCTGGGGGAGAAAATGCCTCTGCAAATGATGCTGGTGCCCAAATGGACTTCAAGGTAAGGTGTTTCACAAGCCGAAGCTGGCACAGCCTCAAGAGATCAAGGCTGTGAAAAATGCAAGATTCCTGGCCAGATCTTCCAAAATTCCTGAGCTGTCCCAAAATCACTGGAAAAAAATCTTCCTCTGCCCATTTTCCCATTCCAAAGAGAGGCTCCCTTGTGGTCTTTCCTCCAGAACTCCCAAGTTTGTGACCACAGAATTTTGTGAGGCAGCGCAAGGTTGTGGCTTACCAGGGCAGTGCCCTTTTGCACCCTCCAGGGAGCCAAGAGCCCCAGGCACAGCAACGTTCTTGGGCACGCACTTTACAGCYCATTTTGCAAGAGAGCTGTCTTTGAACTACCTGCTGTCCCTTTCCCCCTCCTCCTGTGTGGCATTTTCTGTCCCTGTCAGTCTGGGTACCACAATTCATTCATATTTGCGTTCTTCTGGGATGTTCTCTGATGCACCTCCATGTCATTACCAGCCAGTGTGTGATGGAGCTGGAATCGCTCCTGTGTCCACYTGGGGACAGCACCTCTCTGGCAGTACCAGCTGCAGATCAGCTCTGCTCCCTTTGTCTTTGCCACCCCTCTTTGTAGGACTTTTGGAGTATTTTTTTGCCAGCTGTACTTCAGACAGAAGGCAGCAGAACATGGGGACTTGGCTGCACCTCTCCGGCTGGCTGGAGGAATTGGGGCCCTGCTCATATACGTTTGGGTTTGGGAGGTACCAGAAACAGGCTTCCTGGGTTATGGGAGGAACATTTGATCCCAGGCTTTGAATTTGTAGTTCCCCCTCTGAAATTCAGATCTGATTTTGATGCTGCACTACCGTTACGTGGTACCACTGAGACGAGGGGTTGTGTCTGTCTCACCTCTCTTGATATGAGAGTCCCGAATAACCAGACTGTCCATGATGCCACATCTCTCAGCAGATCCCACTGACCCGTGGAGAAGCTTCATCCAGCGCGGACAGACCTGTTGTGCTGAGGGTGTGTTGTGAGTGCACCGTGGTGGTGAGGGCAGGCGAGGTGCCGTCTCTGCTGGACCTGCGGGCTCTGCTGAGGGAGCGGTTCGGCCAGCAGGCAGAGCGAGGGAAGCTGAGGTACGCTGCGGCACAGCCGGGCCCTCCGGCACTCGCGGTGCACGAGTGTGTGTGACAGGGCGGCAGCAGCCATCCACCTGAGAGACAGACCTGCGTCTGGTCTCCTGGGAATATTTAATTGGGGTCAAAACACTCTGGCAGAGATTCAGCAAAGGTGGGAGCACACAGCCTTCCTTGCAGGGCTAACCATACCATGGCTTTTGGTTTTGAGAACAGCRTATGCTCCGTGGGCTTTGGAGGCCCAAAGGGTCTTTCCCAGGAAACTGTACCATGGTCAAGAAATGGGGGAACAGAAGGAAAAAATCTGTGCAGCTGCAGCTGCTGTATATTGGATTTTCTCCCGCTTAGCTCAGCCTTTGAGATACACTAGGATCAATGCAGAGCAATCTGGGAGTTGGTCCTGGGGTGGGGTCTCCCTGACTGTGACATCCCTGGGGGSACACAGTGTAGTCAACAGAGTTTAGGATCTTCCCCTCAAGTAAGTGTGTGAGGAGGTGACAGTGTTACTCCCTGACGGTGCCATTTCTGCCCACGGAGCATGCAGGGTGGCCCCACGTCATTGTGCAAGGTGACAAGCTCAGAGCTGGCTTACAAAGGGGACTTTGAAGACTGAAGATGTTAGAGGGCTAGGCTTGCCTCAAACTTTGGCTTTAAGTGAGATGATTGAGTCATGTTAATGAACCCTTGCAGCTACAGGCATTCGGATGGCAAAGAACTGGGTGCAGTTTCGGGAGAGGAGGATCTAGGGAAGATGTGGCAGCAGCTGACAGATGGCAGGCTGACGCTCTGCTGCCAGGTACGTGGGCTGTGACAAGCTTCTCTGCTGTGCTGGACTCAAATCTCTGCTTTGCCTTGCAACCTCCATGCTGACTTTCTCCTGTAGGACTYGGACTCCCACTCGGGCAGACCCGTCCTCTACCGGATGCTGGCTCAGCACTCTTACCTTGCACAGGGACCGGGGGACCTGGAGTTCAGCAAGGGAGATGTGCTGGATATTCTCTCTGAAGGTAGCTCTCCAGTCCTGTCTGCAGGATGTACTGGGGCAGGCTTTTGGAGTCTGCTGCAGGGAGGGACTGGGGAATAGATGGCTTCTCCAGTGCTGTCTCAGGAGGTACAGGCTTGCACTGGGTTTTGCCGAGTTAAATTCCAGCCATGAAAACTCTTGCTAACCCCACTCATATGGGCCAGGGCTCATCCCGCTCCTTTATGTTTTCCCAGTGAATGAGGACTGGCTCGAAGGACGCTGCAATGGCAAGACTGGCATCTTCCCCAAGTGCTTTGCAACCCAGACCAGTTGTGGTGCTGCCTTCGTATAGTGAACAGGAGCCTTTTCCTGCCCGACTGCACTGTCTCCCAGGGGTGGGAGACACCAGTCCCAGCTCATTCAGGCCACAGCCAGCACAGCCAGGAGCTCTGCTGAACCTGGACAGGAGATGTCACCCACCCACGGATCCCATGGGGTCAGTTCCAGCAGTCCGACAGCATTTTCTACAGCCTGTTCCCAGACATGGCATTTTCACCTCTGTGCTTACACTGCCGAAGATGTGCCTGTGCAGGGCAGAAAGAAGGGGGAGGGATCTGGTATTTGGCTATGGGAAATGTCCATGTGGCAACTCAGACTGCAGGGGCTCAGACTGCTGTGTGGGAAGAGGTTCCTCTGGATGGAGGTCTTCACCCCCTCTCCCTTATTGCTCAAGTTCAGGCTGGGAAGGCTGAGCCTCACTCAGCCAAGGATAGCCGTCTGTGAGCAGGAGGCAGAGCCCAGTTCCCCAGGCCCTTGGGCCACATATCCTTATCTCCACCAGGCAGAGAGATGCTGCTCTTTTGGAAGGCTTTTGTAACCAGTTTGCAGTGGGGTATATGGGATAACACCCTGGGTTAGGACCACCATATATCATCTTCCACAGCAAATACCCCATGGATCTGCCAGAGCCAAAGGGCTCTGAGCATTTCTCAGCCCAGATGTCTTTGGTTCTTTTCTTAAGAGCTTAAGTCCTGCCTGGATGTTACTGCTTCACGCTGTGTGGGCAGGGGTCTTGCAGCACAGAGGAGAGATAGCTGTGGAAACACCCTTGCTGAGACCAGCTCTGGGCTTTGGCAGAGCCTTGGAGGGGCTGGGGAGAGGGCTGRCTGGGCAGTGCAGCACTGGGCTGGYGGCTGGAGCTGGAAGGACTGAAATGACTGTCCGGTTCCTGCAGCTGAGTTGTGCTGGGCTCTGCTGATCTAAATAAAACACTCAAGTGCCTGGAGCTGGAACCTGCTATGGATTTTGTGTCTGACAAAGCTGGGCTACGTAACTTGAATATAAAATAAACCCTGAGCCACAGTTGGCAGCTCTTAAATCAACTTCCACTTGTATTTTTCTGCTGAGATATGCCAGTAAATGTTTTAAAGACAGCTGACAGTGTCTTTGGGAAGATACTCTGTCACATACTACAGAAATCTTGCATATCTTGCACAGGGCAAGATACAGATGAGGTCACCCCTCTCCTCRGAGTTTAGGTGGCCACCACTGCTCGCCATCACTGATTGCAGTGGGGAGCAGAATAAACCYCCCATAATCGAAGAGGAAGCGGTTAATGACCTGCTACGCCAGCTGGACATACACAAGTCTATGGGGCCAGATGGGATCCACCCCAGAGTACTGAGGGAGCTGGCAGGGGAGCTTGCCAAGCCRCTCTCCATCATTTATCACTGGTCCTTGTTAACGGGGGAGGTCCCGGATGACTGGAGGCTTGCCAATGTGACGCCCATCTACAAGAAGGGCCGGAAGGAGGATCCGGGGAACTACAGGCCTGTCAGCCTGACCTCAGTGCTGGGAAAGATCATGGAGCGGTTCATCTTGAGGGCACTCATGAGGCAGGTGCGGGACAACCGGGGGATCAGACCCAGCCAGCTTGGGTTCATGAAGGGCAGGTCCTGCTTGACCAACCTGATCTCCTTCTACGACCRGGTGACCCGCCCAGTGGCTGAGGGGAAGGCTGTGGATGTGGTCTACCTGGACTTCAGCAAAGCCTTTGACACTGTCTCCCACAGCATTCTCCTGGCGGCTCATGGCTTGGACGGGTGTACTCTTCGCTGGGTAAAAAATTGGCTGGACGGCCGAGCCCAGAGAGTTGCGGTGAATGGAGTGAAATCCAGTTGGCTGCCGGTCACGAGCGGTGTTCCCCAGGGCTCAGTTTTGGGGCCAGTCTTGTTTAATAACTTTATCAATGATCTGGACGAGGGGATCGAGTGCACCCTCAGTGAGTTTGCAGATGACACCAAGCTGGGCGGGAGTGTTGATCTGCCTGAGGGTAGGAAGGCTCTGCAGAGGGATCTGGACAGGCTGGATCGATGGGCYGAGGCCAATTGCATGAGGTTCAACAAGGCCAAGTGCCGGGTCCTGCACTTCGGTCACAACAACCCCAGGCAACGCTCCAGGCTTGGGGAAGAGTGGCTGGAAAGCTCCCCGGCGGAAAATGACCTTGGGGTGCTGGTCGACAGCCGGCTGACCATGAGCCAGCATGTGCCCAGGTGGCCAAGAAGGCCAACGGCATCCTGGCCTGTGTCAGGAATAGTGTGGCCAGCAGGAGCAGGGAGGTGATCGTGCCCCTGTACTCGGCACCGGTGAGGCCGCACCTCGAATACTGTGTTCAGGTTTGGGCCCCTCGCTACAAGAAGGACGTTGAGGTGCTGGAGCRTGTCCAGAGAAGGGCGACGAGGTTGGTGAAGGGTCTGGAGAACAGGTCTGATGAGGAGCGGCTGAGGGAGCTGGGGGTGTTTAGCCTAGAGAAGAGGAGGCTGAGGGGAGACCTTATCGCTCTGTACAACTACTTGAAAGGAGGCTGTAGAGAGGCGGGTGTTGGTCTCTTCTCCCAAGTAACAAGCGATAGGACGAGAGGAAATGGCCTCAAGTTACGCCAGGGGAGGTTTAGATTGGACATTAGGAAAAATTTCTTCACCGAAAGGGTAGTCAGGCATTGGAACAGGCTGCCCAGGGAAGTGGTGGAGTCACCATCCCTGGAGGTGTTCAAAAAACGTGTGGATGTGGCGCTTCGGGACATGGTTTAGTGGGCATGGGTRCTGGGTTGACGGTTGGACTTGATGATCTTAGAGGTCTTTTCCAACCTTAATGATTCTATGATTCTAGGATTGCCTCCCACGGCTGTCGGGAGAGCAGCCCAGCAGGACTGGAAGTGCCAAGGAAACTGCTAGGCTGGTTAGTGACTTTCACATTTGAAAACCAAAAAGGATTTTATTTCTAGTTTGAATTTATCTGGCTTCATCTAGCCACCAAGTCTCGGTCGTCTTTTGTCAGCCAGATTAAAGGAGTCTTCTCCTCTTGGAGGCACTTAGGGAGCTCAAGACACCTTTTTCAACTTTGACATCTTTACAGAGATGACCCAATTAGACCTCCTGAGCAATGGAGATGGGTCTAATGCCCTCATTCTTCTCCCCCATCCACCTTCTTTTGCACCACTTCCCTGCCTGGTTTAGTGGGCAGGATGCCTCTAGTCAGGAGGCTGGGAGCTACTTGGTTTTCCAGAAACACTGGAGGAAAACGGTCACCAGGCCTGCCACTATGGCCAGCACAATGAAGGAGACAGCAGCTGCCCACAGACTGGGCTGGAGCCCCTTGACGTGTTCCAGAGCCTCTGTGGGGATCATGTTGGTGAAGTTCAGCATGAAGCCCAGTGTCCAGCCGATGTCCGTGTTCGCTGCCTGAGGTGAGAGAGTAGAGATCATCCAAAAGTGCCTCTCCCAGGCACCGATATCTTCAGTGCAAGGGACTGATGGGCACCTCTCCCATGAGCTGCCCCAGCTGTGATTTCACACATGGACCTGGCTGTGGTGAACCTGATCTTACCAGCACCAGTTACACAGAGAGCTTTCCTCTGCTCCCTTCCCAAGGGCTAAAGGGCAGCTGAACATGGATGACTGCTCTGGTCCAGATGTGCCTCTATGACCTGTATATGATTTTGGATCTGAGCTTTCCTCCTCCCCCATGATCCTTTAGATTTGGTTATATTCTGGTTCAAATGGCTCATCGGGCCACCATCACCTCTGATGCTCAAGTCAATTCTGCCCAACATCAGAGACCAAACCGGCCAAATCCTGCTCTGCACTTCTCTGACCCCCTTAAAATTACCTTAAATTCACACCAGAGTAAGTGAGAAACAAGCTGGCGTCAGAGGATTGGGGGCAGGTAACAGTGAAGCTGTGCTGGGATCTCTGGGTAGCAGCCATGAGATGGGGACACATTTCTGGTGCAGGGGATTCCAGGGATGCTGCTTCAGAACGTGTCTTTGGGCCAGGGCAAGGATGCGGCTGCAGCTGCCTGCCCGCTCCCACTGCCCCGCAGGGTGCTTACCTGCCGGCTGAAGTGGATGCTGCTCCACGTGTGCTCATTGAACTTGTAGCCATCGAGCAGCAGCGTCAAGATGTAGATTGCCATGGAGCAGTATGTGTGTAGGTACCCCTTCTCCTGTGGGAAGGTCGCCACCAGCTGTGGGGCCATCGGGGGACATGGTGCAACAGGGAATGAAACAGGTGCTCAGAACCCCTCCCTGACCCAGGGAACAGCAGGGCATGTTCTTCCTGGGCAGAGATTTGGAATGGGACAAGCACAGGGCTCCTTGCTGCCCTTCACAGGGCTCTCACCTCTGCCCAATTCTTCTTGCAGAAGGTCTGGATCGTGGAGTTGACGTCGATTAGAGACTGCTGGCTAGTCAGGTTCAGGAAGTGGAATGTGTAGTAGAACCCAGCGAAGGCCTGGGGGATAAAGGGAGATGGTAAAAACTACATCTCCTTCCTCACCCAAAAAAAAGACCCAGGGGCCCCTCTTGCCTGTGGATGGAGTCCCATGTAATTCCCAGGGTTCTGCAGCCAGCACCCACTTGATGGTCTACCAGAAAGTCTTGGAGCTGGTGGACAAGCCCTGGGCTGCTGCTTGCACTCTGAGCTAGCTCAAACTTGCTCCTTGGGACACAATCTTCCCATTACCCTCAGAAAGGGCTGGGACATCGCAGGAGGGAGAAGCCACCTCCCAGCATAGGAGAAGAGGTTTGCAGATGGGACCAGCTCCCCACCCCTTCCCACAACGAGTGGTAGAGACCCTCCCACCCTCTGTCCTCCCCCACCACAGCCACGKGGACGGAGGCTCCTTACGAAGAACTGTCCCCGCACGGGCGGCTGATAAACCCCGTTGAACCCGCACGTCCTGTTGGCCCCACAGGTGAAGTTGAAGAGTTTCTGGAYGGCGCTGCTGCATGCCGTCGGGTCCCCCGTCCCCATCACCGTGAGGACCTGTGCAGGGCTGGGTGTGCTCGGTGCACGGACACAGGGACTGTTGTAGAGGTCTGCCGTGGTGATGTTCTCCTGGTATCCGTTGGGGTAGCAGGGGTGTGATATCTGCTGGGGAGATGAGCTGCCCTGGAGAGAGTGGGAGC